>JASPKZ010008867.1:0-352500 GCA_030220185.1 Diploptera punctata | reverse complement strand
AAATAATAAACAAATAATTTGCAATAAAAAATAATGCTACTATGAATTTAGTTATAAACTACCCTACGTCTCAAGTTGGATCAAACTGCACACAGTGTGCAAAATTTTATTAAAATCGGTTCAGTAGTTTAGGATTCCATCGCGGACAAACAACGTGACACGTAATTTTTATATATTAAGATGTGCATCTCATTCCTATTTGTGATTATTGTATCTAGGTATTTGAATTCAGCCACTTCCTCAAAATTTCCCTCATTTGTCATTAGCTGTCCATTTCCATTATATAATGTATTTCTATGTGTGACCATATATTTAGTTTTATTGATATTTACTTCCAGCCCCAATTTCTTAGTGTTACTCAATAGTGTATGTGTGTTGGCCTTCAGTAACTCCTTAACTGTGATTGTTATTATAATCCATATTCTTTAACAATCTTTAACTGTGATGTATTATTCATATACTTTAACAATCTTTGAACTGTGATTATTATTTCTTCTTCTTCCTTCCAAGTATTAGGCCAAGGCCTGTTACGATCCTATAGAACATTTTCCCTCCAGCGTTTCATAGGACGGCCCAGTGATCTTCGTCCTCTTGGTATATAATTATAAACAGCTTTGGGGATCCGATTTGAACTCATTCTTTCAAGATAGTGTTTCCAATTTAGTTGGCACTGTTTAATATATTCCAAAATTGGCGTAGTTTTCAATTCTTTTAAGATATCGGTGTTCCTTTTCCGATCCCATCTGGTGTAACCCGCTGTTCTGCGCATGAATCTCATTTCACAAGCCGTTATTCTGCTTTCATGTTGTTTTTTTAGTGTCCATGCTTCACTACCATAGGTCAACACTGGTCTAGCCAAAGTGTTATATAAACGTAATCTGGTGTTTTTTTGTACAAGGGATGGTTTCATAACTTGATTAATAATTCCTAAACTTTTATTATAACTAGTAACTTTTTCAGGGATATCCTTTTCATCCCAGATAGAGAGATAATATCCAAGATATTTAAATTGATTAGATCTCTCTAAAATTTTATTCTGGAGACAGATTTTACTTTGTATGGGGTCCTTCCCATGAAATGCCATAATTTTAGTTTTGTTAATTGATTATTATATATATATATATATATATATATATATATATATATATATATATAAGGTATGGGTGTGTGTAGATTTAATATTGTCCCATATAACTTATATAGATATGTGCCAGATAATATGCATTTTTATTATTTTATTGCTTTATTTTGAGTGTTAGAGAGCGAACTAGATTTTCTTACACGACTAAAAGTAAAACGAATATTCGACCAATGAAAACGCAGTCATACATCTGGTTTGTTTATACTACAACTGGAACTTATCACGGGAGAGGTTTACTATTAATTTTAGTAAAAATGAACTAAAATTTCCCCTGATTTCTCCTGAAAAAATGTATGAGGTATATTGAACCGGGGGAATTGAGGCATTTGTCCGTTCTACTAATACATAAATGTTTATACGTGTTATTTGATATGCTTCAGCCATGGCCCACACTAATTGCATCATGGTTCTTTAATTGCGGTAATGGCCGACCGATGGAGAGCGCTAGCGTAGCTCTTCCCTTGTTTTGTATCAATTGCTTTTCCGAATCCTGCTGTTAATTCAATTCCTGGTATTGACGTCATAGTAGTGCATATGTAACAATTACACACACCGCAAGACAGACGTCATTTGTTTCACGTTTTCTAATTATCCTATAATAAACAACAGACGATCACAACACAATTAAACCTATCATTTCAGTTTCAAACGTTGGCGTTGATGATAAACTGCGACAATAACAATATTTTATACCTCTTGCGAGCTAAGTGCCAGTTACAATGTAAACAAAGCATAAGTGTGACTAATATTTCATTGGTCAAATGGCGATTTTACCTTTAAGAGTGTAAAAAAACATAGTTCGCTCTCTAACACTCGAAATAAAGGACATAAAATTATACAATAGCATATTACGATGTGAGGTTGGGAATTGGTTTTTACAGAAGCGAGGAAATGTTTAAAAACTCGCTATCACTCGGTTTTTAATTTCCAAGATTCTGTGAAACACTTCAGAAACGTGCGTTGTACATTATTTTTTGCGCGATGGTGTTTTAAAAATAATAAATAATAGTAAAATAATAACATCTTTATCGGAAATATTTGCGTTCATTATAAACAACTAACTAACGTTAACAGTGTGGGCAATGTTTATTAGTTGACACATCAGGCAGTGACACCAATCAGTGATAAAATGGCAAGTACGTATTTATTGCTTTATATTGTTTTAAACGTCCACCGCTGTGGTCTCGATGTAGCGTGCTGCCTTGTCACGCAGGAGTTCGATCCCCGGTCGGGACAGTTTTCTGGGCGAGGTTTTTATCGAAGTTTTTCCTCACCTGTGAGACAAATGTCAGGAAAATTTAAGGCCCAAACGGTCCCCGAACATCATATGACCATCGCAATCATCCTTAGGATTAACGACTCTCTTGGCGCACCACTATCATCATCACCACCCATCATATCATCGGGGCAACGTAACCCTGCCTTCCAGGCGCTCCAACCTCAGAAGTGGGTTATAATTTAAGCCAATGCCAGGAGAGAACACCAGAAATGTCCAAAAAGGACAAAACTGGGGCATTAGAACACAAACACACAGGCATATATATATATATATATATATTGTTTCAAATAAAGTTTAGTTCATTTAAAATGCAGTGATTTGTTTCGTGTAATGTATGTTAACACTACCTTCTGAATATACATTGTACGTAGAATACATAAAGAGCAGTGGTTTTACTTCCTGCACGAGGTTTGTACTCGTAATATGTAATATTACAGTATAGTTATTTAGGTTGGCAACCCCGAAATGTAGGAGGTTGAACTATCAATCACATTGCTGTAAGTACGACAAAACGCACTATCCGCAAAAATATATATTATCTAGCACATGTCTATATGGTTATAAATAATCATGATCATCTCCTTTATCTCCTATCAGGAGCATAGGGCATCCACAAAGCGTCACCAACGGATCCTATTCTTAGCCAACTTCTTCATTTTCCTCCAGGTTTTCCCCTCCTTTGTAATTTCTTCAATGATGGTTCTCTTCCATGTTTGTTTCGGTCTGCCTCTTCCCCTGTGTCCTTGAGGGTTCCAATCCAATGCAATTCTTTCAATCGAATCATGGTATTTTCTTAATGTATGTCATATCCAGTTACATTGTAGCTTTTTTATTCCTATTTTAATTTCTTTCTGGTCAGTTTTCCCCCATAATTCTTTATTTTATATTGTTTCTGGCCATTTTATTCTTAATATTTTCTATAGAAAATCTATACTTGAAATTTATTTTCTATAATTTTACTTATTTTCCAGGTTTCACAAGCAAATAATAGCACATATTTAAAGTTTTTTATTTATTTTTTTAAATTTTGTGAGTTTAGACATAAAGCTTGGTTTCCATACTGGATATAACTACAAAATAATGTTATGAAGGACAATCTTAAAATACATAATTACAATTTTAATAGATTATATAAGTATTGTTTTATTCTTTCGCATGCGCAATGTGTAATTCGTTGAAATTTCAATTGTTTCAAAACGGCTGCTTCTGTAGGATTTCTAAAACATCGAAAAGAAAGCAGTTAAAAAAAAAAGAAATTATTTTTTAATTTTTCAAACAATTTACTGAAAAATATCCCGCATTTTTCTTTGAGGATGTGATGAAAATAAGAGCAGAATAGAGGCCTACAGGCGAGAGCAGCATGGAACATAAATTCCGCTCCTGATTAAATTGTAAATAAAGGAATCTATCGACATCATGGAAAAAGCATAAACATGTGATTAGGCAGGCCTATATATAGTTTATTCTTAGGCCTATGTCTTTCATCATCATCATCCAGGGATGAAGCCTGTTGGCTCGTTCCGGTTTCATGAAAGCTAGAATTGTTAAAATTGTTCAGACAATCTTCTGTGTGGGCGTCCAACATATCTCCTTCCGTGCGGTTTATAATTTAGCAATAATTTTGGAAATCTTTTTTCTGGCATTCTTTCAATATGTTCTTTCCAGGCATTCCTATATTTAATTATTCGGTCTGTAAGTTTGAAAATATTTAGTTCATTTCTTATATCTTTATTTCTTTTCTTATCCAGCAGAGTATATCCTACTATATTTCTTAAAAATCTCATCTCAGCTGCTTCCAATCTTTGTTCTTGTCTTTTAGTGATCGTCCAATACTCTAATCCATACATCAATACTGGAACAGCGACTACTTTATAAAATTTAATTTTTGTTTGTTTTCTTGTGTTTTTAAGGATTCTTTTAATAGTGCCACACATTATATTAAATTTGTTTATTTTGTCATTAATATCTTCAATTTTAACATATGATAAATTCAAACCTAGGTATTTAAAACTGTTCATTTGCTCTAAAATTGTATTATCAACTACTATATTTGCTCTTATGGTATCATGTCCTTTAAATGCTAAAATTTTAGTTACGTGACTTTTTTGTCATAAATAAGAAATGGAGGAAGATCCTTATTATTGATACCGTCTTGTATTCAGTCTTAGTTCCCATAAAATACGATGTTGCCTAAGAACAATGTTTTTATCGATTGACAGTTATGTACACAATTTAGTCATATGGTAGTTGAAAGTACCAGTTCCTCCAAGAGATGGAGTCAATAACTAATACATATTTTACATTGCAAATTCGGTGACTTTAGGTTACTTTGAGCTCAAATTCTCGCTTCAATTTAAGCCATTCCTCACACATTTTATGGACTATTTAACTCATGCCCCTGTGCCGCTTACGGATCGTCTTTTGTCTTTGTTGCTTCTATTAGCGTAGATCTGATTACCTCCAAGGTTATTAATTACAAAATTACTTGCCTCGGGCCCATAGAAGGCAAGGATTGATTCATCTTTCTTTCCAAGGCGTATTAACATGAATCAATAATGATTCTCAAACCCACAGAGTGACTGAAAATGATTGTTTTCACTATGATTATCAATCAGGAAAGCTAGACAGCAAAATAAAGGGAGCTGGAAATAATCTCCTAAGCGAGTGAGTTTCCGTATAGGTTTATACCAAACAGCTACGTGCACATAAATCAGATAGAACATTAATTATATAAAAAATGATATTTAATGCAAACAAGTAGTCTGAAGTAAAAACAAAATCAAGATAAACATTTGATCATTCAAGAACATAATATAAATAAATAAATAAATGATAATACTTTTACAAAACAAAGACCACACCATACCTCATACTACACTCATGCTAGCGTCCAAGCCTGGGTGGCTCCTTCCCTGGTCTACAGGACCAACTAAAACTGCGCCGCTTCTCGGCTTCAGACGACCTTGTCCATATTTAGAGTTCCAATCCCATCTCGGAATGGATCGATGAATGAAAGAATGAATGAAGAATGAATGATAACGTTCTGCCTGTGCACCACGTATATGAAGGTTCCGAGGAAGAGGGGAGATGCGCCGTAGGCACAGCGCAGCAGGAGAGGTAAAGAGGGAGAGTGGGGGTAGATGCAAGGAGAAAGGAATATTGACATAGTTCATGAATATCACAGTCTAGGGAGGATAACGACGCTGCAGTAATGAGCCGAAAAACGCACTTTTGGTTCACCCCAAATGGGAGTCAATGACCAATCACGTTACAATGATGTTTTATTTACAACCAATCACAGTCGTGTTTCGCCTAGAATTTACCAACTAAAGTTTATCATAATAAAGAAGGCCTTTTTCTTTTTAACGTTCTGAATATCATAGCATTATTTTGCAGTGACTGACTCACTAAGAAATACGTCTACCAGATTGTATATATATAGTGCATGAATGTCAACACATACCGCATGCGTGAGTTAATATAAAAACATTTGTAGCAATTGATTGTACCACAAAAAAAACACTTTTTGCACTTTCTTAAATGTATTTCTTCCCAGAAAAATATAATTGTCATATTTTCATCATAAGACATCAGAAATGAATTAATATACAGTTTGATGTGTTTCATTTTTTTCTCCACTAGTGTGCATTCTTACAATATTGCGTTCCTTTGGCAATAAATAATATGATCTGGTTGCAGTGACGAACAAAAGAAGCAAATGAAGCGTACCGATCATTTCTCATTTGTTTTCAAACATCGCCGTTTACATTAAATATATAAATATTTTAAAAAACTATATTTAAATAATGATTTGTGAGTAAACAGCTTAATTTTATTCGTTAAATAGTCCTAACAAACGCCACTCTTGATTTCCAAATTCTCTAGATAAATTCATTCCTCACTTCGTGAGTCGTGAATTTATCGGTAATTTGGAAATCACTCGTGGCATTACTTATGAAAAAATCAACATATATATTTCTCTCAGGTAATAATATTCACATACTGCAACAGTAAATTGTGTGCGTTACCGTCTTTTATTTGAATTTATGTAAGTGATAGTGGCATAGAATCTCCTATCCATTCAGACGTCATCCCATCCTGGGGTGCTGTTATTATGTAGACTATTTAACTCATGCCCCAAATGGGAGACAATGACCAATCACGTTTCAATAAATTTTGATTTACAACCAATCACAGTCGTCTTTCACCTCGAATTTATCAACTTAAGTTTTCATATTAAAGAAAGCTCCTCCTTTTTAACATTATGAATAGGTCAGATCATTATTTTGCAGTGACTGACTCTCTAAGAAATAAGTTGAATATAACAGTTTATATATTAAGATGTAAGAATCCTAGAATGCAAGTGGCTACCAGATTGTATATATAATGCACGAATGTAAACAGATACTGCTTGCCAGATATAATAGAAAAACATTCGTAGTAATTGATTGTGCCACACAAAAAAAGAAGCAACTGTTTGCATTTTCTTAAACGTATTATTTCCCAGGAATTTACGTTCCAGAAAAATATAATTTACATCATAGGTCATCAAAAATTAATTAATAACCTATAATGTTGGTTATAAACAGTTTGATGTCTTTCATTTTTTCTCCACTAGGGTGAATTATTACAATACTGCGATTATTTGGCAACAAATATTATGATCTGGTTGCAGTGATAAAGAAATGAAACGAAACATAACGTTTCTCATTTGTTTTCAAACATCGCCGTTTACATTAAATATATAAATATTTAAAAATAACTACATTTAAATAATGATTTGTGAGTAAACATCTTAATTTTATTCGTTAAATAGTCCAAACAAATGCCATTCTTGATTTCCAAATTCTCCAGATAAATTCACTCCTCACTTCGTGAGTTGTGAATTTATCGATAATTTGGAAATCACTTGTGGCATTACTTATGATAAATCATTAATCGGAATCACATACATAATTTTTTGATTACGACACTGGGTCCAATTCATTATTAAAACCCGAAAATTCTTACAAGTGTGGGCATAAGCTCTCTATATAGCTCTATCATGAGATATTGTTTTAAAATCATACCCTGTATAATTCAGCTCCCTCAGATCATGGTTAACATTATTACTTACTTACTCACTGGCACTTTCGAACCCGTAGGTTCATGGCCGCGCAGACATAAGCTCTCCTTACATTCCTATCCTGAGCTAATGCTTTCCAATCATTTCCTGTATAATCTACTTCCCTCAAATCATAGTTAATGTTATTCTCCCACCTCATTCTTGTTCTACCAACTGGGCGTTTTCCCACTGGCTTTCCTACAAGAAGCTTCCATGCAAGTCTTTCATTCCCCATACGTGCAACATGTCCTGCCCATCGCAGTCTACGAGACTTAACTGTTCTTATTATATCTGGCTTCCTATAAAGACCATGTAGTTCATTGTTATGTAAGTCTTCTCCATTCACCTGTCTGTTCATCACTCTTTGGTCCAAACATTTTCCTAAGTACTTTATTCTCAAATACCTGTAATATCCTTTCCTCCCTTAAAGTAAGAGTCCATGTTTCGCACCCATATAATATAACTGGTAGAATAATAGTTTTATATATTTTCAGTTTAACGTTTTTTGAAAGGAGTTGGGACATCAAGAGTCTCTGCAATGCATAATAGCACGCATTTCCAGAATTGAGCCTATGTTTAATTTCTTTGAGCATCTCATTTCCTATTTGTGATTATTGTTCCTAGGTATTTGAATTCAGCCACTTCCTCAAAATTTCCCTCATTTGTCATTAGCTGTCCATTTACATTATATAATGTATTTCTACGTGTAACCATATATTTAGTTTTATTGATATTTACTTCCAGTCCTAATTTCTTAGTGTTACTCATTAGTGTGTGCATGTTGTCCTTTAGTATCTCCTTGCTATCGGCCAATAGTACTACATCATCAGCATAAATTAACAGCTTATTAATACCATTGAGTTGTAAGCCTTCCTCATTCTCTAAAGATTTAATGGCATGCTGTAGTACAAAATTAAATAGTAGAGGAGATAGTGCATCTCCTTGCTTCAACCCATTCTGGATTTCAAAAGTGTCCGAAAATTGTTTGCCTACACGCACCCTACTCTTTGTGCCATTTAGACACATTCGTATAAGTCTAACTAACTTTTTAGGAATTCCGAACTCCAGCAGGATACTATATAACTTCTCCCTCTTAATTGCTTCATATGCTTTTTTGAAGTCTACGTATAGGTGATGTACAGTACCATTATATTCCCATTTCTTTTCTAAAATCTGTCTTATACTAAAAATCTGATCTGTTGTATACCTGTTTCTTCTAAATGCACATTGATGATCTCCTAGAATGTCATCAATATGTGAACGTTAAGTCTGCTGACGAATATATTTGTTAGAATTTTGTACGAAGTTGAAAGTAATGAGATGCCCCTGTAGTTGTTGTAATCAGTTTTATCTCCTTTCTTATAAATTGGTACGATAATTCTTTCCTTCCATTCATCTGGGAGAGCTTCTTTTTCCCAAATCATACCAAGCAACCAGCGTATTTTGTCCATCAATTTATCTCCCCCTGATTTTATCAGTTCTGCTGGGACCTCATCTGAACCTGATGCTTTATACATCTTCAATTTTTCAATCGCCATTTCAACATCTAGTGCATTTGGTTCTGCGACTAGCATTTCTGCTGTCTGTAAATTATCCTCCTCAATGTCCTGTGTGTACATTTAGTAGCTGATTAAAGTAACTTTTCCATCTATTTAATATAGTTCTGGAATCTGCACTCATATCCTCATTTTCATTCCGAATTATGTTTGTTCTAGCCTGAAACCCTTTCTTCTCTATACTAATTCCCTGATATAATTCTCTAATGTTCCTATTTTTTGCGTTCATTTCAAGATCATTAATCTTCTCTCTCAAATATTCCCTCTTTTTACTCTTTAGTAACGTGGTGGTTTCCCGTCTAATACTACCCAATTGCTCTAAATTTTCCTCATTTGACTCGTGCAACCATTTCATTTTTGCTAACTTTCTTTTCTTTACAATGTCGGCACCTTCCTCATCAAACCATTTCTTGTTTTGCCTCTTTTTTAAACAGTCAATGTTTTCTGATGCTGACAATTTAATAGTATCTCTTATAGCCTCCCATTCTTTATTTATGTCAGTTTCTTCTTCCTTTGCCACATTATCATCTGAAGATTCCAGTACTTCAAATCTATTAGCAATTTTGATTTGATATTCTTGCCGCATTTGATCATTTTTCAAGTTTTTTAATTCAAATTTTACAAAATCATCTTT
This sequence comes from Diploptera punctata, assembly GCA_030220185.1. Lineage (NCBI taxonomy): Eukaryota > Metazoa > Arthropoda > Insecta > Blattodea > Blaberidae > Diploptera > Diploptera punctata. The sequence goes on along the minus strand of JASPKZ010008867.1, from coordinate 342,786 downwards.
AGCGTTTGTTCCTCTCATAAGCGATAGCCGTTGTCTGACTTTCACCCTAACCAGATGATGATCCGAATTGCAGTGTGTGGTTAACATTATTATTAATATTATTATATTATTACGTATTATTATTATTATTATTATTATTATTATTATTATTATTATTACAGGAAATAAGGGGCTGCCGGACGTTAGCATCTTTTAAAAGAAATCTAAATTTATATTTTGATCTAATCTTGGCTTCATCATTACCCGTGTAAGGTATATACGATAATATTGGCATTTCTCGTTTAATTTATCACATATAAACTATTATTTTTTTATTGCGAATGAACCCATGTAGGACTAAGTAAACTATTTAGATGTGTTTTATTTTACTCCATATGTCCCTCATTTTTTGGCTATGGATTTACCCGTTGTCCATGATGTTCCCGTTTTTTTTTTGTCCTCTTGGTCAACCTGCCACTTGTGTACCTTAATTCTAAAGATATCTCTGTTTATGATATCTTCTTGAGTAATTTCGCCAATTTTAAATCCTTTTTTACTTAACCAATCCATTTTATCCTCCTCTATCTACTGGTGCTTTACATCTATTTTCGCAGAATTCTAATATTCGTTTTGAAAGTCTATTTGAGTCCATTCGTTTATCATGTCCATAAAAATTTAACCTTCGTTTTCTAATATCACTATGAATGTCTGTATATTATTTTATTTCCTTCTTGTTTTTGAGCCTATGTGCTAAGTAAGTAAAGTGATCCCACAACAGGCCCGGAGGCCCTTGGGGTAGTAAGAGGTTAAGGCTCCCACTTTTTCTAGACAATCGGCACATTATGTCAGCCGGGTTGTCAGCCTTGCGTGACGGCCGCCTTTACCCCAGAACAAGCGTCTGGTACTCATTTCCGTTAGAGGCTGAGTCGACCCCAGGGCCATAGAGCCGCCAGAGGATTTGGGCCAGTTTAAAAATCCTGACCCCAACGGGACTTGAACCCTCGACCCTCTGGCTTGTAGCTCAGTGCCTTAACCACTACGCTACGGCGTGCCCCCGAGCCTATGTGCTTCCCCTATGATTTGAGAACCTAAAATTTTTCATACAATTTTGCATTCTTTTTTACTATATTTTCAATATACGAGTATTTTTTTTCTGTTCAAAATTAATTTTTCTGCTCCATAGAAATATTCTGGTTCAATTACATTGTCATAGTGTTTTAATTTTATATTATTATTATTATTATTATTATTTAATTATTTATTTATATACAGAATTTTAATGTTTATACATATTTCTGTGCCTAAAGTTTTATTTTTCTTCTCCACACGTCACTATCCATCCACTTCATGTCCTCCTGTTCCCTTGCTCTCATTCCAGTTCTTATTTATAGCATACACGAGTTTCGAGGACTTCCTTTCTCTCTTCTTCCCGGTGGACAACATTCCAATGTTTTCCTAGGTAACCTTTCTTCTTGCATTCGTCGTACATGCCCATACCAATTTAATTGCTTATATCTTATATAATCTACTATTCAATGTCTAATATACATTTTTTTCTTGTATGACAGTAGCCTATTCGTTATTTTTTAAAATTTTGAACATCTTGCTATTATTATTATTATTATTATTATTATTATTATTATTATTATTATTATTATTATTATTATTGTCATCATCATCATTATTACCATTATTATTATTATCATCATTATTATTATAATTATTATTATCATCATTATTATCGATACAATTATTATTATCATTTTCATTATCTTTATCATTATGATTATTATTACTATTATTGTTATTATGTTCATCGTATAAAGAGTTGTTTGTATATGAAATTTACATTGTAACTTTTAATATTTTTTTAACCTTCTATGATTAGTATAGTGTATATTATAATGTAAACATGTATTTGTTGTCCACCGCTGTGGTCTCGAGGTAGCGTGCTGCCTTCTCACGCAGCGGGCCCGGGTTCGATTCCCGGTAGGGGCAATTTTTCTGGGTGAGGTTTTTATCGGGTTTTTTCCTCACCTATAAGACAAATGTCAGGAAAACTTTAAGGCCCAAACGGTCCCGAAATCATATGGCCATCATCATCAGCATAATCCTTATCATTATCATCATCATCCTTCACCGGTGTGGAAAGCAACGGGAAGCTACCACACCTACAATTTTCTAGTAAAGCTGCAAACATAGAATGAAAATGCTATGATTGCAGTGAAAGACTCTCTTCGGGCAGAATTACTATGGATGGATGTATTTGTTAATTTGTGCTGGTTGAGTTGAAGAGAAGGCATTATGACTTTAAATCTGCCGGAACAAATAAACTATTATTATTATCACCATTATTATTATTATTATTATTATTATACTTTATGCTTTCCCTCTGGTTTTCATACAACTAACTCTCATTAAAGAGGGCGATGAGTGAAACGTTGTGATTTTTGTTCCAAATTAGAGATGTGGTCCCCGGACGGGACAAGTTTCCTGGATGATGATTTTTTCGGGCTTTTTCCTCGCCTGTAAGACAAATGTCGGGAACATAGGGAAGTCCCAAACATTCCCCGAACACCATAATTATAATGGATAACAAAAAAAAAATCTAGAAGTTATTGAAGAAAGAAGACTGAAATGGTTTGGCCACGTAAAGAGGGTGCAGATGGCTGGATACCTAAGATGATATTACATTTTGTAGTGGAGGGCAACAGAAGAAAGGGGAGGCCAAAATAACAGTGGATTCAAGGAGTGCATAAGAGTATGGTGTCGAGAGGATTAACAGAGAGTGATACAGAGAATAGGGATTTATGGAGGAGTAAAAATATACAATGAGTTGTAGCAAAAGTGCTGTATTGTTGAGAAATTCTTAATAATGAAGAAAAAGCATATTCGCCTTAGGTTATATTTAGTTTAAGGCCTCTCCTTGCTCATCGTTACCATCATCATCACCTCTCATATCATCGTAACCCCGCCCTCTAGGTGCCCCAACCTCAGAAGTGGGTTAGAAGTACGCCATACCAGGAATGAATACCATATATGTAATAACAGCCTGGTGTCATTGATTAAACATAATCTGCAAAAAATAGTACGCTTCCAGAAAACCATTTTTGGGAAATTCCAACGCTGAATGCCACCTCTAACAAGGTTGTATGCCGAAAGTACCTTGAAAATTTTTCCCAGAGATGCGTTGTAACTTACCGAGGCCGTTAAAAAAAACCGCCGTTTGTAACTGCAAGGCACTAAAATTTAGCGTCAAATATGTCATTTAAACTACAGGGAAGTAATATAATTCCTAAGTTTGTGGATTGGATAACTCTGAGAAACTGCCATCCGCGACGCGCACCGCCTTACTCAACTTCGCTTCGCCCAAGTAGGCTCGTCCATGTGATCCCCACAATGGGTTGCTATTGCTGTATTATGGCTTCGATTTCTGTACCTTGCAGTTAAAAGGTTTGGACACGGCGTTGGTACATCACAATGCTTCTCTGGAAGAAATTTCAAGGTAGGTTTAGAGATGCAACGGTTTAAAGTTCTCTTGTTAGAATTACGAGGGATGATTAAGGGACAACAGGAAACTCGATGGCGACACAGAGTCTGCTCATAGAAATGTATAACATGCAGTTTGTCTGCCTGAACGAGTTGATATAAATATTTAATAAAGAAGTGTTTCCGGTTTACATATTTGTGCTGAAAAAAAGTTTTAATATTTCAAACCATCAAGGTATCGTCATTCAGTTTTTATTAAACCAATCAAACCGGACGTAGATGTCGCTAGTAATTTCCCATGCAACAGGAGACATGTAATATTCTATTTCCAGCTCGGTTTACTTTCCGGATATTTCACAATTCAAATTACAATCATTTCCTAACTAACTATATGTATATATAACTATATTATTATTATTATTATTATTATTATTATTATTATTATTATTATTATTATTATTATTATTATTATTATTATTATTATTAGGACCCGAATATTGATGACCTAAAATAGTCTGAAAATGATATATAAAATGTCCTTAAAATATTATAAATATGACTTATGTTAAAAAGGACCTTAAAATGATCTAATACGATCTATAAAATGCTCTTTAAATATTATAAAAAAAACCTAAAATTGTCTAAATAGTTAAAGTTAAAATAGTAAAAGTTAAAAATAACTTACAATTGTTTAAAAATGATCTATAAAATTACTTTAATCTTATATACAAAAATCAATGTTTGTTTGTTTGTTTGTTTGTTTGTTTGTTTGTTTGTTCGTATTCTATGCGCGGCCATACCGTTTACCCGATTTTGATGTTTTTTTTTTTTTGCAAAATGTTCAGGAGATTCCCGGGATGAACATAGGATATAAGAAAGTTGTAATACTCAACCCTAAAACTCACCCTTTGTAGTTAAAAACGTGAAATAAAGTCCCTATTTTGACGCGTAAATGGCTTACGCTGCCTAAACCATATCAAATACACCAAATTAATACATACAGAATTGAGTATCTTAAAAAACTCTACAAAAAAGTCCGCGACAGCATACGTTTATCTTTTATGGATAACTCACAATAACCATTTTTGTTTTTCATTGATGCCAAGAAGATTGGGATACGTCGATTCCCGGACAAGCGTGCTCTGCCATACTGTTCATCCGATTGAGATGGGGCTTTTTTTAAATGTTCAGGAGATTCCGGGGATGAACATAGGCTATAAGAGAGTTGTAATACTCAACCCCTTCACCCCTAAAAATCATCCTTTGTAGTGAAAAACGTGAAATAAAATCCCTATTTTGACGCATGAATGGCTTACGCTGCCTAAACCATAACAAATACACCAAATTAATGTACACAGAATTGAACATCTCAAAAAACTTTACAAAAAAGTCCGCGACAGCATATGTCTATCTTCTACAGATAACTCACAATAACCATTTTTGTCTTTCACTGATGCCAAGAATATCGGGATAAGCAGATTCCTGAACAATGCACGGCTGGTGGTAAAAACACATTAACATTTATTTATGAGTAGCAGCGCACGCCGGGTATTAGCTAGTAAATTATAAAAATGATCTAAAATACATTAAAAAATTGCCTTACAATTTTCTAAAAAACAATATATAAAATACCCTTGAAATATTATAAAAATTACCTTAAAATGATCTACAAACGACCTATGAAAGCCATTAAAATGTTATAAAAATTTTCTACTTTCCGACATTGTTACGCAATGGTTCAACTCCTACCTTCGTGAGCGCCAGCAACATGTTGTAGGAAATTCTATTTTACGCACCTCTTGGACCTACCGTAAAGCTGGAGTTCCACAGGGTTCGGTGCTCGGCCCATTGCTTTTTTAAATCTATATACATGGCATAACTGACTCCCTAAAACATTTCAAACATCATTTATTTGCGGTCGACATGCAGATCTGCTTTCACTCAGACAAATATTCTTTAAATGACGCGGTAACCAAAGTTAATGAGGACCTTGGCTGCTAACGGCATGGACAGAGAAATATGGACTTCAATTAAATCCTGGAAAGTCACAAGCAATCATTATGGGTCATCAGAGACTATTATTCTCAATTAACACAAATGCAGTATTGCATGTGTCGCTTAATGGGGTTCAAATCCCTTATAGTGAGACAGTAAAAAATCTAGGAGTATTTATGGATAAACATTTTAATTGGAATAAAAAATAAATAACATTTGCAAAACAGTCTTCTCAATAATACACTCATTACATCGTAAAACAAATTGTTTCCATTTGCTCTAAGGAAAATGTTAGAAGAAACACTTGCAATGCCCCATTTTGATTATTGTGATACTCTTTTTTACTGACCTAAATACTGTTCTTATCAAAGACTTCAATGTGTTCATAATTCTTGCATACGTTTTATTTGTGGTATACACAGATTTGATCACGTTACACCATCCATGGAACAATTGCCATGGCCTCGTCTACAAGATCGTGGAACCATCCATTCCCTATGTCTTCTCTATAAAACATTACACACATCATTACCTTATTATTTACCACTCCGCTTCACTAGACTCTCTGATACGCGTAAATTAGATACCCGATCCCATCAGCACATTGTCGTTTATATCCTTCCTCATCACACTACCTATTACTCGAAATATTTTACAGTACTCTTGCTAGAACATGGAATTCCCTTCCACCCCATGTTAGAGACTGCGAAACTTTACCATCTTTCAGAAACAAATTGAAAATAAATTTATTAACAGAAACATCTCACTAGTATTACTTTTTTAACAATTAATAATTTGTTTTTTCATTATTTAATAAAAACAGTATTAAGATTTGTCAATATATATATATATATATATATATATATAAGCGATAGATAAATTCATTATAGTTTATTACTTTCTTTGTCCGATTGAGGGTCTTTCCACTTTTCAGCGGTTGCCCTTTTACCAGCCGGCTGCTGGCCCTTCACATCCACATGTGTCAATAACAGAGGTAGATGATCAACAGCCAGTGTAGGGGTGACATGTGGTTAGCATGTCGAGTCCCCCAGCCGTTATAGCTGGTTCCTCAACCTGGAACCGCTACTTATCGTAGCTACCCAATTGCCTCACGATGCTGGGTGGGCACCTGTCCCATACTGGCCGAAATGCCATGAGAAAATTTCTTCCCCCATGGAGACTCGAACCAGCGCAAGTCCCGTAGCTCTGCGCCAAGGCTTCCTACCTTAACCGCTCGGCTACGGCACGGGACTCTTTCTTTGTACTTTTTTTTATTTTTATGTATAGTAGATTCGAGCTGTTATTCCCTTGTGTATACATTATTCCATAAGTTTTATTTTAATTGTATTTAATTTTATTGTATTATTAGACATTATTTTCATTATTGTTCAGTTTGACAGATAATTAATTGTTTAGTATGTACTATTATTGTAATTTTTTGTATTTAAATGTAACATATGTTTGTCCTGGTGAGTGGAAAAGAAGGTCACATGGCCTTAACTCCACCAGGCTAAATACATTTATTCTAAATCTATTCTAAAATATGTGAAAAAAACCCTTAAAATTGTCAATAAAGATCTATAAAATGTCTATATAATATTATAAACATTGCCTAAATATGTTAAAAATAACGTAAATAGTCTAGAATGATCTGTAAACTGCCCTTAGATGTCATAAAAATGACCTAAAATGTTAAATATAATCTTAAATTGTCAACAAAAAAAATCTATAAAATTACCTTAAAATATTACAAAAATGCCTAAAATTGTTAAAGTGCCCTAAATAAAATGAACAACTCATTTAATAAGAGTAAATTGATAAATGTCCTTGACAAATAATGAATAGTATGTGATTTGAATAACTATTTTTAAATATACTTTCTTACAAAGGTCAACCTTTGCACGCCGAAACCTATGTTGAAATGTCTCCCAAAGAAGTTAGTGATGTACCATAGTCGCGCCCAAACAAATCTGCCGTTTTTAATTGCAAGAAATCGAATCCAGAATCCACCAATAGCAACCTACTATACAGAACAGATGGGCGTCCCTGCTTGAGTAAGGGCGGAGTGCAGTGAGTGCAACACGGCACAGGCGTCAGGTAGTGTGGGTTACCCAATCGATTAATTTAGGAGTTGTATTACTTCCCTATACTTTACGTGAGAGATTTGGCGCTGGATTTTAGTTCCTTGCAGTTAAAAGCGGCAGATATTTTTTTGGACTAGACTTTGTACTTCACAACACTTCTCTGAAAGAAATTTGAAGATAAGTTTCTGCATATAATTTCTGAAAGTTCCATTGTTAATAGAAACTGTAATTATTACTATCAAATAATTAATAAATTCACAATGTCAAGTTTATATCTAGAACATAAAATAACAATAGAAACTGGAGTAAATAAATAAAAATAATATAACAGCAACAATAAATAGAGGCGTAAGACAGAGATGTCCGCTTTCATCCTCCCTTTTTAATATTTATATTGACGATATTATATATAATTAGCAGATAAATTTGGACGCACATTTCAAAATAAGAAATAAGATCTTAGACACCTTACTTTTTGCAGACGACCAAGTTCTAATATCTAGCTCAGAAGATGGTCTACAGAAATCACTCTTCCAATTAAATAACATTATACAGAATTATACATTCAAAATATCAATAAGTAAAACGAAAATCTTAGCTTTTAAAGTGTCAGATACCGTAAGAGCTAAAATGATTCTGGAGGGGAAACCCACTGAACAAGTGAACCATTTTAAATACCTGGGTTATGAAATCTCCTATTTTATATATGAAGATCAGTTTAACTAACGTAATAAATTTAATTATATATGTGGCACAATTAAAATAATATGAAAAAACACAAGAAAGGAAACAAAACTAACATTTTATAAAGTAGTGGCAGTCCCCTTACTATTGTATGGCAGTGAATTTTGGGTTTTAACTAAAAGAGAAGAGAAGATATATAGAAGCAGCTGAAATGAGATTTCTGAGAAGTGTGGCTGGTTGCAAACTTCTAGATAAAAGAAGAAGCGAAGGTATTAGAAATAAGCTAAATATTTTTAAACTTTTAGATAAAAATAAAAGAATCTAGAAAACAACTGGAAATAACATGTTCCAAGAATGAAAGATGATCGGATTAAAAAAAAAAAACTTAATTACAAACAAAAAGGAGACAGGAATGTTGATAGACCGAAAAAGAGATGGATTCAACTTTTTGAATGAGAATCTACGAGACCGGAACAAGCCACATGTGCTTAATCCATGATTGTTGTTGTTGATGATGATGATGTCCGCCGCTGTGGTCGCGAGGTAGCGAGCTGCCTTGTCACGCAGCGGGCCCGGGTTCTATTCCCGGCCGGGACAAGCTTCCTGGGTGAGGTCTTTTGCGGGGCTTTCCTACACCTGTAAAGACAAATGTCAGGTAGCTTTAAGGCCCAAAAGGTCCCGGAACATCATCTGGCCGTCATCATCATTATCATCCTTCACCAGTGTGGAAAGCAATGGGAAGCTACCACCCCTATAATTCCCTGGTAAAACTGCAAAGCATAGCATGAAAATGCTATGATTGCAATGAAAGACCTGCCCTATAGAACACTATAGAATAGAAATTCACAATTATGGCAAAAAAAATTGCGATACTTCGCCTCTGCCTGATGCAATCCACACTGTGTGAACCACACGTGCACGTGATTAAATCGGTGATTCCCCTATCTGACTGTCATATATACATATGCTTAAGGTTTAAGAAAAGGACAATCTGAATATATGTCGACTATCTAATTTTAAATTTCATAAAAGTAATACGAAAATAAACATTTAACCATAGATTATGAAAAAAATGCCAAATATCCTGTTGCTGTCCAATGAAAGTACCGACTGAGAAAGACATTCACCGAAACTGAATGGTTTGGCTTAGCTTGGCTTGGCTTGACCTAACAAAAAGTTTACGGGCCATACTTGTTCGCCGAGCAAACAATCACGGGGGACTTGTACCTTGATATGTTGCAACTATTCTTACAGCCATAGTTACTGCAAGATGATATCATGGATACAATGGTGTTTCTACAAGATGGAGCACCACCACACTTTGGTCTATCTATCTCGTTAGTATTTCGGCGACATGTTTTCCAAGAAGGTGGATTGGAAGAGCATCTCCTCGTTTCTGGGCATCGCATTGGCCAGGCCTCATACCTCTGGACTTTTTCGCTAGGGCGTTAATCAAGCAACAGGTGAACAGAACCAAAGTTCCTAATCTGCAAGTGCTGAAAGAACACATACACCAAGCGGCGGTATGTTGGTGAAGTTTTCTGGGCGACGGTGTACCGTTGGTAAACCTGTTTTGAGATTGATGGAGATCATGTGGAACACTGACTTTCGAGCATATACTAAATTATAATTTTTGTTTTATTTGGACTACGTTAACCCAAAAATTTACCAAGAGCACATTATAATTTCAAAATAGTCTCCTTTCTTATTTTTCTTAATACAGTCACAGGATGCCGTCATATCGTCTTCATATTGTTTTGGCGTAATAAAACAACACAGTTGATCGTGTAGAACTTAGGAGTAACGTTATTTAATTCTATAAACTCTCCTTGACATTCTACTCACAAATCGCTGTAATAATTGATTTTGTTTTAAAGTTTATCTATCACAATTATTTTACAGTCTCTAACGAATCCACTTGCCGTCGTTTATTCTCTTTCACAGCTCACTGTATCGCTGTCACTTCACACTCACTCACTTCCAAACCTGGCAATAGTTTATATAGGCCGGGAGAGGAAATTTCTCGGTTCACAATCGAGATTTATCTAGTTTGGAAGTTTATGGCATCGAAATTTCCCGACAGGTACGATTGAAGCTTAGAGAAATCTCTGGAAGGGAAGTTCCAGACGCATCGATGATCTGCGCGGGTCTTACGACTCGCGAATCAGCGACTCATTAATCTATTTCCACTAATGCGAGACCACTATTCTCGGAGCCACCCTCGAAATCCAATCGTCGCTATTACAATGCGTCGCAATACTGTTCATTTAAATGATCAGTTAATCGAATAAATTTGTCTAATTTGTATTCTAAATAATTTTTAAACTCGGTATATTTTGGTGCCCAGTTGATTAAATAATACTTGTCTTAATGTTCCATGATTAAACACGTATAGATTCATGTGGAAATTTCTCCGTGGTGTCGTGAGACACCAGCTCACAAATCTCCTTTTACGTTACAAGTCCAAACGCTACTCTCGTAGCTGCCCGCAAAATTCAAAAGCCACAAGCATTGTTGGGCTACAAGCATTATTGGCTAGGACACCTGAAAATAATGCCAGAGACAGGCATATAATTAATAATGTCAAAAGGGAGGATTTAAAAAGAGAATGAAAGGAAGACCTGAAATGAGGTGGATGGGTGGGATCCCAGACTGGAACACACTGGTGTTAGACAAAGATGGAAAACAGTTGTAAAAGTGGCAAACCGCTACCAGAGTTATAGGGGCTGGGGGTGATTATGAAGGAAGTCCAAGTTATGAAGTTATCATATTCTAACCCTGTATTTTAATTGAAGACTGAGGTAAACGGGAGAAAACCTCAAACAGGTAAGTCGACACCGGGTTTGACTATCTAGGTGACTATCTGTTGTATGATTATCCACAGGGATCGTCAATAGGTCAGATATTATTTTACAAGAAACATGGTTTGTTTATTCCGGCTTGTTACTATAAAATAACTTGTACATGTTAAAAAAAATATGATTTAATACTCATAGCTTGCATCATGCGGTTACTTAAACATTGTCAGACTACATTTTGTGTAAAGCGCTTAGAGAATTCAAATTCCCAACAACGGAAAAGAAAGCTGCACATTTTAATCTTCGCCAGTTTAGTCTCAAAGCGCCATATGCAATAGGTTCCCTGCAACAACGACACACGTCTACATAAATAACTTTCAACTAAAATTCTTCATTAGTTTTTATTTTAACCTACAATGAATATCGATATTATTACTGTTAATATTATTATAATGTCCACCGCTGTGGTCTCGAGGTTGCATGCAGCCTTGTCACGCAGCGAGCCCGGGTTCGATCCCTGGTCGGAACAGTTTTCTGGGTGAGGTTTTTATCGGGGTTTTTCCTCACCTGTAAGACAAATGTCAGGACATTTTAAGGCCCAAACGGTCCCCGAACATCATATTATGACCATCGCAATCATCATAATTCATATTCATCTTAGATTAAGCTTAGGATTAAGGACTCTCCTGGCGCACCACTATCATCATCATCACTATCCATCATATCATCGGGGCAACGTAACCCCGCCTTCCAGGAGGCGCCCCGACTTCAGAAGTGGGTTACAATTACGCCATTTCCAGGAGAGAACAACATAAATGTGCAAAAGGACAAAAGGGGGCTTTAAAATATATTATTATAATTATTTTTTGTAAAATAATAATACTAATAACACTGAGCAACAAAAAAGAAACTTTTTTGTCTCAGAAAGAAAAATATGTGATTCTGATAGTATTTTTTGTCCTAAATTCAAATATGATATCGGGTTTTCTCCATCATGCAAGGTTTCCGAGATACAGGAATTTATAATTTCAAACACTAATATTTTCTACATTCGTAACTAAACAATATTCGAACATTCGGACTCAACTAGAAAGTAAGAAATTACGATTTTCTGCTATATTTCGCCTGTGGAGCATCCCTCTTGATGGTCCAACAATAATCGGCCAGCATATTAGGATTCCACTTGCCTTGATATCTCTTTTCCATAGCTGAAATCTCCTGAGTTAGCTCATTTGGTTTTATTTTACAATGGACAAATGGACGAAAAAAGTTTATTAAAAATAAACATTTAACCCTGTTAATTGAAATTGAAGTAAAAAAAACTGTGGGTGATGGAGAAATTCCGAATACATATTTGAAAACACGATAAAAAACTGCATTAAGTACAACTATTGGTACTCATGAGACAAAAATCATGTTGACCAGTGTTACCTGACAAGTGTTTGACTTAATTCCCCAGGAAAGAGAGATGTGTTGATCAAACATTACATGTACATGTATCATATACGATACTCAGGAATTTAATTTCTTCTCACTTCAGGAATAAGTCCAACTCAATGTGATCGGTGATATTATTTTCAGTACCTTCAGAGCTTGAAGCTATTTTTTTTTCAACTGCAGATTTTAGATGGCAGCATCAATATTAAAGGGAAAACTCTTGGTTGAGACCAAAGGAATCAAATATGATAATTTCAATTAAAAAACCCTTAAATTCGCCCCTATAAACGCATTTTATTTTTGTTTCTTGTAAATAGGCTATATGTTTTTTTTGAACCCATAAAACGTGAAAATAAGATTAGAATTAACAAAATCTCTATACAGGTCCCCGCAAAAAATCCTTCAAAATGTTTTGATCTACCAAAGGTATGTACTTTATTTCTGAATTTGGTATTTAGGTGCCTAAACCTATTAAGCATTACTTTAAGGGAGGAGAAAGATTGCAAGTATTTGAGAATTAAGTTCTTAGTAAATTTTGGACCAAAGAGATGTGTACAGACAGGTGAATGGAGAAGATCAAATAACAGTAAACTACATGACATTTATGGGGAAAAAAGTTATAACAACAGTTAAGTCCCATAGACTGCGATGGGACGTGTCACGAATGGGGAATGAAAGAGGGGTATGAAGTTTCTCGTATGAAAAACAGAGGGAAAACTCCCAGTTGATAGACCAATAATGAGGTGGGGGAGGGAAGTAGATTATACAGGGGATGATGTTGATGATGATGTTTTCAAATGCTGGGTATTGGCAATGAAGCCATTCGCGTTCTTGCTCTCCAATATTTCTCTATGGTGGATCCAACAGGTAATACTTCACAGGTTTGTAGGTTTTCTTCGTTCATTTCTTCGTCTTTGTTGCATTGAGGACAATTTGGATTTGTGTAGATTCCTATTTTATATAAATGTTTGGCCAAATAGTCATGTTCTGTAAGCAGTCTAAATTTTGCTACTGTAGTTTTACGTGGAATTTCTGGAATAATATCTGGCAAACTGAAATATTCAATTTTTTGTCTTTGGCTTTATTAGATAGGTCTTGGTTTTGTTTGAATTTATATTTGTTTATAATTATTCTTTTTATGGATGTGAAAAGTAAGCTCGTAGTAGTATTTTGAATTAGATTGGAGCCTTTTTTGGCAAGAAAATCAGCAGTGTCATTTTCAATACAGGGGATGATTTGAAAACATTAGCTCAGGATACGGTTAATGTTTACAAGGAGCTTCCATGACCCATCTCCATATGTGTCACATGTCCTACCAATTGCAGTCTGAGACTTAATTGCTCTTATATATCCGATTTATTATAAAAATCATGAAGTTAAACAGTATTCTGAATTCACCTGTTTATTCATCTCTCTTTGGTCCAAAAATTGTTCTAAGAACTTTATTCTCAAATACTCGTAATCTTTTATGCTCCCATAAAGTAAGAGTCCATTTTCGAATCCATTTAATATAACTGGGAGAATAACAGTTTATATATATTTTCAGTTTAACATTTTTTTAGAGAAGTTGGGACAACAAGAGTCCCTATAATGTACAATAGCATGCATTTTCAGAATTGAGCCTATGTTTAATTTCTTTGTGCACCTCATTCCTGTTTGTGATTATTGTTCCTAGGTATTTGAATTCAGACACTTCTTCAAAATGTCCCTCATTTGTCATTTACTATTTCCATTACGTACTGTATTTCTTCCCCATGGGGGAAGAAATTTTCTCATGGTATTTCGGCCAGTATGGGACCGTTGCTCGCCCAGCATCGTGAGGTATTTGGGTAGTAACAATAAGTAGCGACTCCAGGTTGAGAAAACCAGTTATAACGGCTGGGGGACTCGACATGCTGACCACGTCACCCCTACACTGGCTAGATGATCGTCTACCTCTGTGATTGGCACATGCGGATGTGAGGCCAGCAACCGGCTGGTAGGCCAAGGACCTTCTAGGCCTTTCGCTCTTGGAGTTATTTAGTTAAATATAGCTATTTCTATTTTGACCCCAATTTCTCAGAGTTACTCAATACCTCGATTATTATTATTACTATTATTATTATTATTATTATTATTATTATTATTATTATTATTATTATTATTATTATTATTATTATTATTATTATTAATTTTATTTTTATTTCAGGATTGTTTTTGTTATTTACAGAGGTACCCTCAACCAAAATATACAATTTTTCCTTCCACACTTCCCGGCCTTGCGTGTCTACTTCTGTCATAGTGTATTTCTCTTCTTCATGTTGTCTTGAATTCCCTTTATCGACGTTGGCTTTAGTCTATCACGTTTCCCCTTTCCAGGAGGTATCAATTTCAATACTTATTTGTTTCTGTGTTCCTTCTTCTCATTATATGTCCATACCATAATAATAATAATAATAATAATAATAATAATAATAATAATAATAATAATAATAATAATAATAATAATAATAATAATAATAATAATAATTATTATTATTATTATTATTATTATTATTATTATTATCGTTGTTGTAGAAAATAATATACGTGAAACGGCCCTATAGTTAAAGCGTGTATAATTAATAATGTAAAGAAATAACTGTAGGTTGTGTGATAAGAATTTGATTTTCCAAATTCCAGAGTTAAGCTTTTGTACCTGCTGAAAATGGCAAACAGGATTTGGTATAATTGACATAGGTCTTTATTGCAGGGAAGAATGCTTGAAATAGCCTACAGTAGCAGAGGGGATGGAATTAGCATACATAAATAAACAGAGTGCAGAGTCCGTCAATGACCAAGCAGACACCTGGGGCTGGTTTCAAACTGCGTCATCGTCATTTACAATAACATCATCATCGTCATGATATCTCCCCCCTCTTTCCCATAACAAATAGAAACAGCTTGCTTCACCTTTTCCCAAATTCTGTGTGAAAACAAAAACCTATCACAAAGAGCCAGCAGTTCTTTTGTTTTCCTGCAGTGTTTATGTTTGCTTTTCACGGCCCATGGGATCTGAAACCTGCCATATCGCAAATAACACTGAACTTGTTTCATTTCAAATACAGCGAGTTCAATATCATCAAGCCAATAATTGTTGCTGATAAGGAGCTGATTTGCTCCAGTTAGAAATGTTATGCATCCAGTAATATGCATATTATACAAATAGAATGCTGTTTAAAAGAAAATACAGTAATAAGACAGATTGTAAGTTATGGCTGTGAAACATGGCTACTGAAACAATCTGATAAACTACAGTATATTACGATGCGAGGTTGTGAAGAGGTTTTTACAGATGCGAGGAAATGCTTAAAAACCTCGCTATCACTCGGTTTTTAATCTCCGAGATTCTGTAAAACACTTAACAAACGTGTGTTGTACATTATTTTTTGCGCGATGGTGTTTTAGAAAATAATAAATAATAGTAAAATAATAACTTTGTTGGAAATATTTGCGTTCATTATAAACTACTGACTAATGTTAACACTGTGGACAATGTTTATTAGTTGAGACTACAGCAGGCTGTGACACCAATCTGTTGTAAAATGGCGGCAAGTACGTATTTATTGTATTATATTGTTTCAAATAAAGTTCAGTTCATTTAAAATGCAGTGGTAACTATCTTATAGTTTTTAACCGTATATTATATCACTATATTAACACAATCTTTTGGATATACTTTTGAATATTGAAGTCCTGGTGAGGTCAGGATTTTTAAACTGACCAGAACCATCTGGCGGCACTAGGGCCCTGAGATCGACTCAGCCTCTAACGGAAATGAGTACCAGACGCTTGTTCTGGGGGTAAAGGCGGCCGTCACGCAGGGCTGACAACCCGGCTGACATCAAGTGCCGATTGTCTAGAAAAAGTGGGAGCCTTAACCCCCTACTACCCCAAGGGCCTCCCGAGGCCTGTAGTTGGATTACTTTACTTTACTTTACATTGTACCTAGTATACAAAAAGGACAGTGGTTTTGCTTCCCGCGCGTGGTTTGTAATACGTAATATTACAGTATAGTTATTTAGTTTGGCAACCCCGAAATGTAGGATGTTGAACTTTCAATCATGGTTGCCATTGCTGTATGTACGACAAAACGCACTATCGCGCAAAAAAAACTATTAATCTGTGAAAGGTAAGTCTTACGGAGAATTTTTGGACCAATTAGAAAGAGATGGCACATGGCGTATACGAATGAACTCTGAATTAAATAATTTAATACAAAATAAAAATATAGTAAACCACATTAAAGCTCAAAGGCTGTGCTGGTTTGGACATGTAAATAGAATGCAAGAAGACAAACTTCTAAAAAGAATATACAAATGGAAACCAATATGCACCAGAACAGCTGGACATCCAAACAACTGATGGCAGGATGGCATCTTAAAGGATATAACAGCAATGAAAATTGGCCAAATTGTATCCAGAATATATCTGAATGGAGAAAAATAGTTGACGAGGCCAAAACTTCACTGAAGAAAAAGAAGGAAGAGAAGAAGAAAAAATAAACATGTAAGGTTATGCCAAGAAATTCCCATTTAGGAAACAAAATAATCAAAATAGAAAAAATACGGTTTTGGAATATGGATAAATTTACATGTTTTATAGGCTGCTATATCCTAGATAAGTTCCAGTTGTACTGTAAACAAACTTGCATAAAGGTCGGTTTACATGCTTCGTCTTATTGTACGTTTTGTTGATCATACTAAATGTACGTTTTGTCCACTGTTTACACAGTAACGTTTTCCCCTCCAAGTTCTACCTCAGTTCCAATCCAGACTCGAGTTGTAGTGTATTGTCAGTGATTCTTTACTTATTAAAAGTGAGAAAGACATAATGAATTTGTTTTTGGAGGAAGCCCAGTTGCTTTTGTTTCTTCCCTCGTAAGGATTCAACTACTGGGAGTATAGCAGGATTTTAATATCATAATAAATATGAAAGTTAAATTAATAATCAGATAGACTAATATCCCAAGGTGTAAAACAAGGCTGTCCACTTTCCCCTCCTCTATTTAATTTATATATGAATGAAATCATAAAATTATGGCAAAACGAATCACAATCACACTTTATGATTGATGGTCGACCCCTCAACACATTAATGTATGCAGATGATCATGTAATATTGGCTACTTCTGAAGATCACCTACAAAGAGCAGTACATAGATTGTCAAATATAACCCAAGATTATAATTTACAAATTTCGGTGAGTAAGACAAAAACTATGGCGTTTCAAGGGAAAATACCGATTCGAACTAAAATTGTTATTAACAACAATATAATAGAACAAGTTAATAACTTTACTTATCTTGGCTGCAATCTTTCCTACGACACATGTAAAGACATAGACATAAAATTGGTCAAATTTCAAAAACTTATAGGAACAATAAAAAACATTCTTTTCCGAAAAGTACGTCCAGATACAATTCTAAAATTTTATAAAACAATGGCTCTTCCAACTCTACTTTATGGTTCTGAAACCTGGACTCTTACTACAGGTAAATTAAATAGGATAGTAGCTGCAGAAATGAAGTTATTAAGACCTTTAGCGGGTTATACGCTTTATGATCACATACGTAATGAAGATATCCGCAAAGCTCTCAACACACCAGCAATAACTGAAACCATTAAAAAATATCAAAATAATTATCATGTACACCTTCTGAGAATGCCAAACAATAGACTACCTCTGCAGCTATTGAACTACAGACCCACAGGGCGAAGAGACCCAGGAAGACCTAAGAAGAGATGGAGGGATCAATTTCTTTCCTGAAGCGGAACAGGCCAATGGCCTAATCCATGACTGCCATTGATGATGATGAAGTAATAATCTTATACTTTAAAATTCTTTTAACATTTATATATAACTTAAATAAAGAAAAACATCTAAATAATTCATTGTTGAATAAAAAGTCTCAGTAACAATTAAGGGAATTGTATTACATAACAGTCTTTCTTAATAATGCTTTTAAAATTGTTTTAAGTCATTGTTGTCAGAATAATAAAGCTTTCTGTTATAACTGTAATAAGAACACCTGCTTAACTTAGTATTTTTAAATAAAAGTATACTAAATTCTGATTGGATGTTAAAGCAATTAACTTTTTGATTTAACAAATCAAATTTAAACATTATATTAACCAATAGAATTTAAATATAAAATTATGTGATGTAATAATGTTCTTTAAGATTATAAAAGAATTACCTAGTCATTCAGCCTACAACTTCCAACAAAGATAGAAACAAGAAGAGATCTCCTGATAAAATGTAATATTTAATACAAGAAGAATAGTTGATTCAAGAAAAGAAAACAATTTAATTTAATTGACGGTGAAGAATAATACCACCTATATTTACTTGATCTGCTGGGAAATTAAATAGTGAATAAATGTGAAATTATTTCTACAAGAAACATTTTTTTATGATTGTGAAGTTTTTTTCTATCCTGTGTACCAACTACCGACCCTAAGACAGGAATCCGGCTCTACCGAAAATTAAACCCAACCTGAACCAGTAATTCTTTTTGGGACACCAATCCTTTAAATGTTAATACAACATCGGGCATGAAGAGAGTTAGCTGCTTCAAGATGTCACCACAACATGGGAAAAGAATTACTTCTTCAGGAGGAAAAGTGACGAAGAGGAAAAAGACAAGATGGTCAAGGGAGTGGTTTCTGAAAAGAAGTCAGTATTCCTACTGAAAGAACTGAGAGGCGAACCTGATGGCTGGTGAATTATTTGCGAATGGACATCTCAGTCTACAGTCATTTGCTGGAGTTGGTAACACCATACATACAGAAACAAGACACCTGCATGAGAAAAGCCATTTAAACGGAACATACAAAGCGTACGTTTTGACACAAACTGATGATTCTCCCGTCAGTTCTTCAATCTGACCTTGGATTTCATTCCCACTCAAGACGTACGTCATGCCACATTTTATCGGATAGGATTTGCCCTGTCCTATAAAACGCGTAAACCAGCGTTCAGGTAGTACTCCGCCGACTCTGTCTTATTGGGGGAACCGTGGTACTTCTTTTACCCGCCATATAACTAAATGGTGTACGGAACTGTCATCGATAGAAATATTGTTCATAGGCAACGTCATGTTTTACGGGAAATAAGACTGAATACAAGGTAACATGATGCCAATAATTAGGAACTCCCATTTATTATTTATTTACGACAAAACATATATACCGGCCGTTTGTGTTTCCCGTGATGTCGATAGATATCCTGTATTTACAATTTCATTACGAGCAGAATTTATGCTCCATGCTGACTCACCTATAAATTCTGCTCTTACTTTCACCACTTCCTCAATTGCTAATGTGGGGCATTTTTCACTAAAGTGCACTCTGATTCAAACCAGGAAGTTACTACAGACCTTATGGGCTATGCCAGTGTCCCCCTACGTACAGAGGGTAGATGTTGCCAAACCCATAATAACGGTATTTGTTTGTTTAGGGAGGGGTGAAGGGGCAAGGTTTAGTAGTACTTTCTCCAAATCTATGTACTATACATTTAAAAAACATAGTTTTTCTTTTACGGCATGCAAACTAGTTTTATAGTAAATATGAGAGTCGACACTTTCACACAGGATAGTACAGGTCCGCACGAGCTCAGTGACAAGTGGTAACTGTTTTTTTTTTCTTTAAGAGGGGGTGGCTTGGACGGTACAACTTACAACTATGTACCTGCTGTGTTGCAATCTTCAGTTTTATGTAAGGATTTCTCTCAAGAAAATACTGTTAAAATGGCAACCCAGTTCCCTATTCCAAACACACAGTAACTTCCTGGGTTGAATCTGACAGTATTTGAAAACATTCAAAAGAATCTGTTTCTCTCAGTTTTTCAAATGGTTTCTTTTCCAATATTTAAAGAAATTCTACATAAAGTGATCATTTTAAAACAATATAAATGCCAACGACACAATTGATAAGTTAGTGTTAGTTCGGGCAAGTTACAGTGAGAAAATAGTGAGTTAGTGCAGCAAATTAATTTGCGTTCACTTGTTCGTTACCTGATTTTTGTGATAGGTTGGCTACACTGTCTGATTAATGACTAATACACATTTTATATTGCAATTTTGGTGATTTTAGGTTAGTTTCAGCTTTAATTTAAGACAATATTCACTTTTAATTTTGGAAAAGATCAACATATATATATATATCCCTCAAATAATTACTCATTTACTGCAACAATAAATTGTGTGTTTTTTTTTTAATATTTGAGTTTATATTGGTGGCATGTATTTGAGAATAAAGTTCTTAGGAAACACTTTGGACGAAAGTGAGAAGAACTGACAGGTGAATGGAGAAGACTACACATAACAGTGATCTACATGGTCTTTATAGGAAGTCAGATATAATAAGAACAATTAAGTCTCGTAGACTGCGATGAACAGGGCATGTGGCACGAATTGGGAATGAAAGACGTGCATGGAAGCTTCTTGTAAGAAAACCAGAAGGAAAACGCCCAGTTGGTAGACCAAGAATGGTGTGGAATAATAATATTAACTATGATTTGAGAAAAGTATAATATACAGGGAATGATTAGAAAACATTAACGCAGGATAGGGATGTATGGGGAGCTTATGTCCGCGCGACCATGAACCTACGGGTTCGATAATGCCATTGAGTTAGTTTATTAGTTGATAAAACTGTAGGGGTTTTCACGTTTTGAAAATAGCATTGCTCTTATGGAGCAATTCTTGACAGTAAACGTGTCTTTTTATGTGAGATTGTTTTATTAATTTGTTTGTTATTTGTTTGTTTGATCGTACTTTATGCGCGGCCATACCGCTGATCTGATTCTGATGGGGCTTTTTGCAAAATGTTCAGGAGATTCCCGGGATGAACACAGGCTATAAGAGAGTTGTGATACTCAACTCCTATATCCTTAAAAATCGCCCTTTGTAGTGGAAAACGTGAAAAAAGTAGCTATTTGGACGCTTAAATGGCTTACGCTGGCTAAACCATAACAAATACACAAAATTAATGAGCACAGAATTGAATATTTCAAAAAGCTCTACAAAGAAGTCCGCGACAGCGTATGTTTATCTTTTACGGATAACTCATAATAACCATTTTTATCTTTCATTGATGGCAAGAAGATCAAGACAAGATTCCTGTGCAAGCATAGCAGCACATGGACGGTATTATTTTACGGATAATTCGCAATATCGAATTTTGTCTTTTAGCTCATTTATGCCAAGAAGATCGAGGTAACTAGATTCTCGGGCAACACTGGGCAATCAGCAAGGGAAATCTTAAAATAATTTCGATATACATTTATAATTATTTATCATTTTACTTATTCAACTAATCATAAGAAGTACAATCATTTTTGTGCTTCAGTTCATTTATGTCAACAAGATCGGGATGAGTAGATTCCCGGACAACTCTGGGTAATCAGCACGGGGTATCTAAAAATATAAATTTATAATATTATTTTTCTTTTTACTTATTAAACTAAAAATAAAAGCTCATTAATTTTCATTTATTTAGGCGTAGCAGCGCACGCCGGGTATTAGCTAGTGTTATATAAATAATTTAGTAAAATAATTTCACCAACTACTTTGTCATGATAGTGGGTGTCCGACTTATGGCAAAATATGCAATTGTGGAACATATAATTATCACCCACATATTTAATAAAGTTAGGGGGTGAACTCGATTACCGGAACCATCCTCTTTCAACGAAACCATCTGTCACTCAGTCTGCGGCGTAAATCGGCAACATGTTTCCCGTAAGTGCTATAATGGCCTAGCTCAGTGTGGAGCTATAGATTCTCCTTTGTTAAAAGTTAATACACGAAATTCATTTAGTTACCTTGACTGCCCATAGATGTCATAAGTAGCATGCGGTCAACACACCGACTTAATGAGACATCTAGCAGCAACTAAGGTATTACTAGGATTTTTGAGGTCGGTAAATTATGCTTAGAAATATTTTTATTCGGGCTTAAGTATCTTTTACGAGCCTGAAAATCTTCAGACTCGGGACCCACGACTTAAAGTCCCTCCCGGAGGACTTGCTCCTTGGATTTTTCCATCCTAAAAAAATTCATCGATCGCGGCCGGGTTTGAACCCGCGACCGTTGGAACTAAATACAAGGAGCATAAATATTAATCCACTGCGGCCTACGAGCAACACTATTTTCCAGACATGAAAAATCCTATAGAAATATTTACAGGTACTTTTTACTTCTGTCACACTTCCAGTATTTGGGCTGCGATATAACTTAAGAAGAAGAACCAAGATATAAATAACAAAATGCAGAAATTAAACATATTTGTGGAAGAATCAGGCGAACACTGAGGAACAAAGTAGATAATGGAATTTATTGCCTTTTTTTTCAGAATAAAGAAAATACACATGCATTTACATTGCGCAAGGGCCTGCTTGGCCGTTCGTGCATTATTTTTCCATGAATAAAAAATAAAACTAATCATAATATAAACAAATACCTACAAATACACCTGTATCAAAAAACAATAACAGGCTACATATAAGTAAAATCTATGTCTACACTACATCACAATAATACATATCTACATTCATCCATATTCCGTACATTAATATTAAAAAAAATGCTAGAAAACAAATTAGAAAAAAAAACACACACCCACACACCCCCACACATATACACACCGCACGCGCATACCCCCCTCCCCCCATCCAGAAAGGATACGCAGCTAAGATTTTACTCAACTATGACACTACCAGTGGTGATGTATGGAAGTGAGGCCTGGGTCCTTAAGGAAAAAAAAATAAAATAAAATTTAGGCAGCGGAAATGAGATTCCTACGGACTGTGAAAGATTGTACAAGAAGAAATGAGAATATTAGAGAGGAACTAAAAGTACAATCACTTCTTCAACAAATAGAATAACATAGGAACAATTGGATAGTACATCTGCAAAGAATGACAGAGGATAGGATAAGAAAGATGGCACTGATGTATAATCCTGTAGGACGATGATCGGTAGGAAGACCAAGAAAGCGCTTTGTTGAACAGATGTGAGATCGGAATAGGCAAAGACGTAATGCGTGAAGGATGATGATGATTTTTACTTCTAATCAAAACCTCTCCTCCTTAAACTTGGATAGAGGAATATCAGATTTTAACGATAAGGAAATCTTAATAACTACAATTTCTGAAGATGTGCAGGACGTGGAACGCTTTGAAGGCAGCGCATTGATTGTAAGCAGCCACATAGAGTTGTGAAACACTTTTCTTTTGGGGTTTTGCTTAAACCCTCCCTTCATCAAGTAGTTAATTTCTTACAGCGCCATCATCTCTGCTCTTATCCACCATCTAGAAAATAATTTTCTGCCTCACAAACCTTCTGACAACAAAAGCAACCCGTGCTTCAGTAGCAACCTTCAAACTTTACGAGCTTCACCATCCCACCCCGCCCCCTCCTCACTTTTTTGTTCCAATAGAAAAGTTTTGCACAGTTTTTAGCACCTCTCGGAAAAGAACAAGACCAACATTAAGTGCTATGTAGTACAGGGTGACAAGAAAGTACTTATGCGTTGTACAGATATCCTGAAGATGGCGGTAAAAAGTCCTGGATCTGGCATCAATAGAGAGAAATTTTGTAATTTTAAGTGTCACAATCAGGAAACTCAAAAAAAAAAAAAAAAAAACACAAATTAATGAAACAACCGAAATGAAAGTTTTAAGGAAAATCGTTGAGAGAGATAATTCGCAGCTCTGTTATTAGAGAAGAATGTGAAATTGAACCTATAAACCTCTGGATAAATGATAGAAGACTAAATTGTAACGATCACATAGATAGAATAGAGAAAGTAGATTAGTGAAGAAAGTACGTTGACTGGACACCTCAACAGAAAAGGCCTTTAGGAAGACCACAACTACGATGGAAGGACGTCACTACACCCCGGACCTGTAGTGAATGAACACGCAAAAGCTGTCAGCTTTCATGCGTAGAGGAAGAAGAAGAAGAACAACAATCAGGAAATGGATGAATGCAGAAAGAAGCATAATGGATGAAACTGTTGTATACCTGTCTTAACTTGGCAAAGAGAGAGGTGGAGATATAATGGTAGATCCTTGACCGCTTTCGGCCAGTTACAAAAGAAAGAACCCACCCTGTTGCCAGTTTTTGTCTTCTCCTTACCCCTAATAACATCTGGTGAAGAAACAATTACCGGTACAACACTGGTGCGAGTGAGAGAGGTGAGCACATCTGTCTGTTTCTACAAATTTCTTGCAAAGTTAAGCCAGACGAACAATAATAAAGACCACTGTTATGTATCCCGCACCGTACCCGAGTGGTTAAGACAACAAGCCTTGGCGCAGAGCTACGGGACTTGCGCTGGTTCGAGTCTCCATGGGGGAAGAGATTTTTATCATGAAATTTGGGCCAGTATGGAACCGCTGTCCACCCAGCTACAATAAGTAACTGCTCCAGGTTGAGCTGATGGACCCGATATGCTGACCACATGTCATCCTACACTGGGAGAATGTTCGTCCGCCTCTATGATTAACACATGCGGATGTGAGGTCAGCAGCCGTCTTTTAAGCCAAGGACCTTCTAGGCCTGTCTCGCCGTGTAGTTATAGGAAATCTGGGTTTTATCTTAAGAAACATCATCATCGTCATCCATATGTGGCCTATCACTGTCTTACTTACTCACTGGCACTATCGAACCCGTAGGTTCATGGCCGCACGGACATACGCTCTCCATACATCCCTGTCCTGAGCTAATGCTTTCCAATCATTTCCCTGTATAATCTACTTCCCTCAAATCATAGTTAATGTTATTTCCCCACCTCATTCTTGGTCTACCAACTGGGCGTCTTCCCTCTGGCTTTCCTACTAGAAGCTTCCATGCAAGTCTTTCATTCCCCATACGTGCAACATGTCCTGCCCATCGCAGTCTATGAGACTTAACTGTTCTTATTATATCTGGCTTCCTATAAAGACCATGTAGTTCATTGTTATGTAGTCTTCTCCATTCACCTGTCTCTTCATCTCTCTTTGGTCCAAAATT
Organism: Diploptera punctata; assembly: GCA_030220185.1. Lineage (NCBI taxonomy): Eukaryota > Metazoa > Arthropoda > Insecta > Blattodea > Blaberidae > Diploptera > Diploptera punctata. Next base: position 317,281 of record JASPKZ010008867.1, on the reverse strand, counting down.
TTTCCTAAGTACTTTATTCTCAAATACTCGTAATCTCCTTTCCTCCCTTAAAGTAAGAGTCCATGTTTCGCACCCATATAATATAACTGGTAGAATAATAGTTTTATATATTTTCAGTTTAACGTTTTTTGAAAGGAGTTGGGACATCAAGAGTCTCTGCAATGCATAATAGCACGCATTTCCAGAATTGAGCCTATGTTTAATTTCTTTGTGCATCTCATTCCTATTTGTGATTATTGTTTCTAGGGATTTGAATTCAGCCACTTCCTCAAAATTTCCCTCATTTGTCATTAGCTGTCCAGTTCCATTATATAATGAATTTCTACGTGTGACCATATATTTAGTTTTATTGATATTTACTTCCAATCCTAATTTCTTAGTGTTACTCAACAGTGTGTGCGTATTGTCCTTTAGTATCTCCTCGCTATCGGCCAAAAATACTACATCATCAGCATAAACTAACAGCTTATTAATACAATTGAGTTGTAAGCCTTCCTCATTCTCCAAAGATTTAATGGCATGCTCTAGTACAAAATTAAATAGTAGAGGAGATAGTGCATCTCCTTGCTTCAACCCATTCTGGATTTCAAAAGTGTCCGAAAACCGTTTGCCTACACGCACCCTACTCTTTGTGCCATTTAGACACATTCGTATAAGTCTAACTAACTTTTTAGGAATTCCGAACTCCAGCAGGATACTATATAACTTCTCCCTCTTAATTGAATCATATGCTTTTTTGAAGTCTACATATAGTTGATGAACAGTACCATTATATTCCCATTTCTTTTCTAAAATCTGTCTTATACTAAAATTCTGATCTGTTGTAGACCTGTTTCTTCTAAATGCACATTGATGATCTCCTAGAATGTCATCAATAGTCTGCTTACTAATATATTTGTTAGAATTTTGTACGAAGTTGAAAGTAATGAGATGCCCCTGTAGTTGTTGCAGTCAGTTTTATCTCCTTTCTTATAAATTGGTACGATAATTGATTCCTTCCATTCACTGTAACAAAGATTAATTTTCCATCCAACGCTTTTTTTTAGACGTCCTAACGATCGTTTGCCTTGAGAATAGCAATGGAAGTCTACGAGGTAGCATTCGTCGAAGATGGCTTTTCCAGTTCTGGTAATTTTGTATATGCTGTAAAATGGGTTCTACATCTAATTCTTCCATAACTTCGTATTTTTTTATGTTCCCGCTTTGTATAGTCTGCTGTGTGCCCCATAAATACATCTCATTTACAGGTAAACGGCATTCATCTCATCTTCGTATTGCCCATGTTTATATAGGGCCTATATATATATATATATATATATATATCCGATTTTGATTAATTTTTGTGTGTGGGTTAGAGTGGGTCCCTGGATGATTTAGATTCACAATTGGTCCCTCTAAAACCACCTGGAGTGAAAATTTAAAAATTGCTCTAGCGGTCAAAGTTTTCGATGTTTGACAACGAAATTCAGTATATCCTATTAATGTAAACCGAGGTAAGTATTTTCCAAAAATGAGCAATTTTGATTAATTTTTTTGTGTCTTTTGAGTGGGTCCCTGGATGGTTTAGATTCATAATTGGACCCTCTAAAACCATTAGGCGTAGGAGTTCACCTTACGTGAAAATTTAAAAATAGCTCTAGCGGTCACAATTTTCGATGTTTCACAACGAAACTCAATATATCCTATTAAAATAAACCGAGGTAGATATTTTCCAAAATGAGCGAAATCCGACAATTAGAAGTGGAGATTTACCTGAAATCCGAAATTAAAAACTGACTAGCAACCAACATGTCTAGTTCGTCACAGCGTATAGCCTATCATATAATTTATTTAACCTATAATATTTCATTTTTTTAGGCGTAAGCAACGCACTCCGGGTATTAGCTAGTTATTTATAGTTTTAATGTTAAAAGAAGGCGACACCCTGTATTTGTTTAATAATGTTGATGCTTTGCGATGTTTGTAGAGAAACTGAAGCGATGTAACATGTAAGTTAGGTTTGTTGAACGTACAAATTAGAGAATTGTCTTGCTTTGTGAGATTACAGAGCCCTCTGGATGTCTGGTAATAATGTTACATAAAGTTATTCGCTAATTAATGCGCCTCCCTCAATATTATTACAGTTTCATTCCTCATCTAAAAGCCTATTGGCAATCCTATTAAATGTTTAGGCCTACTATTGATTGAATCAATTGAATGAACTAGTGTATATGATGCTCGCTTCTGCTTTTGAAATTCACTGGTTCAAACCCTGTGCTTGAATGTGGTGTAGTCGATAGAGTACCTATCTTCCATCCGACAACCAGTCTTCAATTCCCGGCGAGGTAGAAGATTTTAAATTTTAAAAAAGGCATCTAAGCACAATTTACCGACATCAACGTCCTGGTAATACCTTAGTTGGCTGTTAGATGTCTCGATGGGTCGGTGTGTTGACCGCATGCCATCCATGACATCTATGAGCAAATAAGTTAACTAAAAATTAATTTGGTTTATACCCTGTCCGCACTTAAACTGATCCTCGTCAAAACAAAACCATGTGACCTCGCTTTTCATTGCTTATGGACACCGACGTACGTTGTAGAAGCAATATCCTTCCGTCATTCGCGCTACAATTATTGTCACATATTGACAGGGAGATGACGACACAGCAACAGAAGACTCGATATATCAGCCATTTTGTTTTATGAGAATCGACTGAAGCATGACTCAAATGCATCGCCCATATGTAATAAACTATTTTAGGTTGTAATTAGGTAAAAAGAGGTTACGTAAAACATGTGATTCAGACTGGACACCATATGCATAACATCGATAACACCCCCACAATATTACATACAGAAAACATTCCATAGAGGATAAATATACTGGAGGAAATCGCAATCTAAGATAAATCGACAACAAGCCTGATTCTTAATGAAAACACACCCATTCCACACAATTCTCTATACAAAATACTCATAACCAAGTCAGTGCTTCAACAAGGGTCAACAAGTACGTACCTAATGCATTCTGCTGATGATGGGACTAGTCCCGAAAGGCCTGCAGAGTTTTAAAACAACTGAAGTTGAGGAGACGGACCTACAAGGTAACTATTTTATAGTTTTAACCGTAATTATATTACTGTGATTAGGTATACTTTAGAATATTTTCTGTTTTGAATATGGTTATATTCATTCACGAAGAATAACAAGTATATTCAGAGGATGTATTTTTAATTTAATGAAGGGAACTACATTTTCGCGTACTTATTGCTTCTATAGCGTACGTCGGTGTCCATAACCAATAAAAAGCGAGGAGGTCACTTGGTTTTGTTTTGACGAGGATCACTTTAAGAGCGGACGAGGTATAGTAAGTCATTACAAAGGAGTAGCTATGGCTCAACAATGGGCTACGCCATTATAGGTAGATGTACATTGCGGTACATTTTTGAACAGGTTTTGAAGTGTTTAATTAACGTATCGAAGAAAAAATATAGAGTGTCATTGAAGAAAACAAAGTTAGCAAACGACTCTTGTTAATGAATGACACTACAAAGTTCACTAACCATCAGTATGATTTCCCACTCGTGGTTGAACAAGTTTTGTATAAAACAATTTTTCATTTTTTACTTACAAGGGAACTGTCAACCATTGCATGCCGAAACCTGCCTTGAAATTTTTCCCACAGAAACGTTGTGATGTACCAAGCTCGTGTCTAAAAAATCATCTGCCGTTTTAAAGCGCAAGGCACAGAATTCGAAACTAGAATCCAGCAATGGCAGCCCTCTGTACTGAGCAAATGTACATCCCTGCGTGAGTTAAGTACAGAGTGGAGTGAGGCGGGACGCGGAACGGACGGCGGGTAGTGAGACTTTTCCAGCCTGCCAATACAGGAGTTATATTACTTCCGTATAGTTTACATAAGAGATATTTGGCGCTTGATTTTGGTGTTTTGCTGTTAAAAACAGCAGATAATTAGGCTCAACTGCACTTCTACTTAGGCTTGATTGTTCTGTTGATTGTTGTAAACTATAGCTCTTCTTCTATATTTACTAACATTTTTAAAAATATTTTAAACTTTTCAAACAATTTTTATAACATTATTAGACAATTTTCAAGTATTTAGTTAAATACGCAAATCACAATATTATGACGCTGTTAGACAATATTGTGACGCTATCTGCTATTTTCTCCACAGAGTATATTACTTAGTCTATGATTTTTCTATCGCTGTTTTGGGTTATCGCTGGTTGGATCGGCGTTAGGGAGTGATAAATAAGTGTATACCCATTTTTAATAAACGTTTGGTAATTTCAATATTATTAATATATTTTTTAACATAGATTTGGGGATTTATTGCAAATATTGGTCATTTAAATTTCATAGCGACGTGCTGCTACCTTAGCATAAGCTTTTTGAACTTTAGTACTATATCGATAATAATCGAGGATGATAATCGATATGTGGTTCGATGGTGGGTTATCACTGGCTCTATAAATCTGGCGCATGCGCACTGTTGTTCTATAGGACTTCGAAAATATTTCACTTAAGTTTAAGTGCAGTTTTTCCGATAATTATTTTGGTTACGGCCTTTGTACGTCACAACGCTTCTCTGGAAGAAATTTCAAGGTACGTTTCGGCATGCAATGGTTGACAGTTCCCTTGTTAGTAACAAGGTATGTTTCGGCATGCAATGGTTGACAGTTCCCTTGTTAGTAACAAGGTATGTTTCGGCATGCAATGGTTGACAGTTCCCTTGTTAGTAACAAGGTATGTTTCGGCATGCAATGGTTGACAGTTTCCTTGTTAGTAACAAGGTATGTTTCGGCATGCAATGGTTGACAGTTCCCTTGTTAGTAACAAGTTATTTCGGGTGGTTGAGATAAATGGGACACCATATATCATCCTATTGCATAGTTCGTGTAAATATTAATCTTTAATCATATATTTATTATTTAAGGGTTTAACAATCACCATAGTATCTTCAGTACTAAGCCCTCCCTTTTAAGCTACTTGTATTAATAACACAATATAATTACAATCACAATAAATCATATAAAATTAAAAAAAAATGTTTTAAAATTATTATACTGCCATCACTGATTAACTTTCCCAAAAAAATATTAATATACAGCAAAAACTGGTTGCCCCTAATCCAAGGTGAACAAACAATGCTTAAGAGAAATTTGCTAGGAACACCAAATTAGGAACATAGATGCAAAAATCTAGGCAGACGAGATTAGGAGAGAACTCAAAAAGATTGGATTGGGTTAGGTATGGGAAAAATGACCGAAAGTCGCAATAATTCTTGGAGAAAAAATGTGGAGGAGGTTCTTGGATATAAACCAACAAGATATTTTCGATGATTGTACTCTAATTCGTGTTTACAAAGAGACCTAAAACAAGTTTGGAGAAAATAATCATATGCGTACAATCTAGGATTTAAAATGAAATGAGGGCTTGCATGGTTTAGGTTGGGGACATGGAAATTTCTAAAAATTACCGATCATCATGATATGTGAATATGTCCAGTGTGCTGGAGCTTTGAAGGCGAAATGCATATATTAGGAAAATGTAACGACTTGGAACATTGGGGGCGTCAGTTGTTACCGGAAAGATTTCTAAATTCAAATCGTTAAAGATTGGCATGCTACGAGTTAATGGTAAACCCAGAAAATTGGATAAACGTTGGTAAATTTCTGGACAAAACGCGGAAAAAGAACAATACTCATTCGTGAATAAATAAATATGTAAGTAAGGTGTAATATCATTATTACTTAATTTTACGAACCTGATTAATGTATAATGTAATTGTATTGTTATCTATTGTGATGTCTTTTTGTTTGTTTATTTTATATTATTACTAGACATTAATTTATTATTTAATAAAATGAAAATATGAGAGTATAATCGCTCATTTGCTGCAACAACGTCATAACTAAAAAGTTGTCGATTTTGAGTTATTGGCACTACATGAAAGACAAAACTCAGTTCTATATTCAGGAAGAACGACATAAGCTATTGTATACAATGAGTTGGTATAATAAAAGAGTTGGTATAATAATTTGATATTTATGACAAATACAGGCAAAGGTATATGAATTTCAAACCTTAAATGCTTCTGCTGAAAACTGTGTTTTTTTTTTAGTTATGACGTTGTTGCAGCAAATGAGCGATGTAACAGAAATTTAGATACTTCAAAGTATGCTAACCATCTACTCCAATACGATCATTGTTTTGATTCAAATTTTAAAGTTTTACATGTTTGTGACAAAGGGAAAAAATTAGATCCTTTAAAAATTGTAGAGATAATAAATTGTAGAATATCAACAGGCTGTTAAATTCCCAACTAGATTTAAATGAATCCGCCTCTTTTAAATTTATAATAAAGATTGTTTATAAAAAATGTCTGTTTACATTCACTTGCATAGTTACAGTTTTTATGTATTGGAGTTTATATACAACAACTAAATTCATTCATTTGTGATCATGTCTGATAAGGTACAAAGTACCGAAACAGTTGTTACGAATTTATATTGTAATAAATATGATAATAATATAACACTCTAAGATTTATTTTTATTTAATTAAATAAATATGGATTTTCATGAAGTGAACGCCAAATTAATTGATTAATTAATTTGTTAATACCGATTGTCAACAGCATGTACTGTATGGATTGCTGTCAGTGCGATCCATATTTGTAAATAACATTGTATGTATCTTACTTTTAGTCTAACAAAGTATACACACACACACACTATATATATATATATACACATACACGCACACACTACGGCCATCGATCCTAGTGGTAATATTGTAATCTTGTAGTGTGTTGTTCAGCAGTCTTTGTTGTATAAATACGTATTATTGAAAGTCTGGAAATAGCAATATTTTGTGAACACATTCACTGTTTCTCACATTCAGTAAGTAATACCGTCCTAAAAAGGTGTTCAGTAAAATTCGTTTAGAAGGTGGAATTGGGAAGTACTCGAACATCCACCAATTCACCAGACATGAGCCTTTGTGACTAAAATGTATTCATGAATATCGAAGAACCTCTACGAGGCATTCGATTTCAATCAATCCTTCACTGCAACCATAGCATTTTGATGCTATATTTTGCAGCTTTAATAAGGAATCATAGGTGTGGTAGCTTCCTGTTGCATTCCACACCGGTGAAATGATTATGTTCGGGGAACTTTTGAGCATCAAAGCTAACTGACATTTGTCTTACAGGTGAGGAAAAACTCCGAATCTTCATCCAGGAAGCTTGTCCCGACCGGATCGAAGCCGGGCGTGAATAGGCAGCACGCTACCTCAAACCCACGGCTGAAGACATACAAGTGTATATACATATATATATATATATATATATATATAGAGTGAGTCTAAATTCCCCTTACAGTGTTTGAGGACTTGTAGTAGGGACCAAGACAATTAAATTTAGCATAGAAACTCGTGTCCGAAAACCGATTTTCCGCTACACACTATATCACCTCACACGCTTTTTCGGCACCACTCACTAGAATAGTCTTGAATAGGGTAACCCACACGTCATTCCCCGCTAACCTGATGTTACATGTCCACTGCAAGTTTGTTTACATGATATTCAGTTGGATTTGTGATCCGCCCAGATACCTTTCTACCTGCACAGCACAGTAGTAATCCTTCACGACAGTACAAGGTGTATGTGCTTCATTGGTACTGTGTTGCTGTTATCATGGTATACAAATTTGCAGAATACACAGATATGATGTTATTGTACGGAGAAGCTCGGTGCAATGGCAGGTTCCATTGCTTGGCCTGTCCGTTCTCCTTGTGAGGTCATTTGAAAAGGTTAATTTACGATAACCCTGTAGAATCCGAGGAATACCTACCAGCACGAGTTATAGCTGCGGCGGATATTGGAGGACCAAGGATTGGTGATCGTGTGTACGAGAACATGGTACGCAGGTACCGCAACTGTATTGACGTCGGTGGTAGCCACATCGAGCCCTTCTTGTAAGTGTTTCACAGGCAGCAGGAGTCGGAGAGAGCAACATGAGTTGTAGTTGTGTTTTGCGTGTAGCGGAAAAACTGTACATTTCCGGACATCGGTTCCTACGTTAAATTTAATTGTCTTAATCCCCTCTATAAATCCGCAAACTCTATAATGGGAATTTAGACTCACCCTGTATGATTATATATACAACGTGTCCACAAATATAGTATCATACTTTAAACTACTACTACGTTGCTTTGGATAATCGTATTTAAATGAAATTGGCGACAATCAAAAGAGAAACTCAACCTTTTTGCTATACCTCATAGACATTGAATGTGGTCCCCACGAGTGACACTGCAGACGTCCATTTTAACCTGTCTGCTAAATATCCAACAATGAACCCATATCGACCACAAAAAACATGATTAAATTTAGTTTAGTTTGTGTATTGTTGTCCATTATCCTCCATTGTTGTCATTGCACAAAACTTTTTTTATTATTCTAATAGCAGCCAAATGGCCATTAAGATTAATGTAAGATTTTACTCTTTGTGCTTTGCATATTCATTTAACGATTTTGTCCCCTTTGTGCACAGTTCGATATGATAGCGTTCACATGTTTTGTTGCACAATATACACTCGCATGATTGGTTTGGTTCATGGTATGTTTTGGTTTTACAGATGAGAAATCCATGGACTGTCAGTCTTGTTATTACGTGTCACAATTCGAAGTTTTCTCTTGTCCATTCTTGGTCTGTCATAGCTCCTGTGCCGTAGAATTCTGATGGATTTTTTCTCTTTTCTTCCTAAGTGTTGTTAAAAGTTGGTCCGAAGCTTTTGTACTAGGCAAGATCAATTTTGCCCGTAGGTCTTCAATGTGAAAGGTCTTTCTTGGGAGCAAATATACGAGTATAAGTTTGGATTGCGTGCTCTTGGAGACTCCAGTCACCTTATTTAAGTAAGTAGCTTTTATTTTCTCTAGTGTTTCTAGGTTAGTCACTGTTAGATGTTCTCTGATTATTTCTATCCCGTAAACGTTTTGAGTTTCTCTTTTGATTGTCACCAATTTCATTTAGATACGATTATCCAAAGCGACGAAGTAGTAGTTTAAAGTATGATACTATATTTGTGGACACAGTGTATATATATGTAGGGCCTATATAAATTCTAAATTTTCCATGTGTAGAATCTCAAAAGCTACATTGAATGGGAATTAACTGATGTAATAACACATGTTTAGGAAGAGAATATCTGATGGGGTTGCGGAAGTCTGAACTTTCGGAACACAGTCTGCTGTGGTAACATTTGTGAAGTTACAGATCGAACAGGAAGTCACATGTGTCATGACATCATATTATTAACATTATTAACTTCATCAACACGGATAATTATTTTACTCATTACAACATTCCCGTTCTACGTCATGGAAATAGGCCATAGACCTGTTTCCACATCAAGAGACCGAATCCCTCCATCTAGTTATGGGGCGTCAATATTTCTTCTTCCTTTGAGTGAAGCAAAATTTGGTGGAGTCTATTGGGTGTCATTCTTTTTATATGTTGAAGCCAGTTAGATCTTGAATTTTGAATTTTATCCATAACACTGTAGATGTTTAATTCGATTCTTATTACTTCATTATATTTTTTATCTAACTATGTACAGCCTGTTACTGAACGTAAGAATTTCATTTCAGCTACTTCTATTTTCCTTTTATCCGTTCTATTAAATATCCTCAGGTTGAGGAGACCAGCTATAACGGCTGGGGACCCGACATGCTGAGCACATCATGTCACCCTACACTGGTTAGATGATCATCTACCTCTGTGATTAACACATGTGGATGTGAGGCCGCATGATAGGCCAAGGGCCTTCTAGGCCTGTCGCGCCTGGTGTTTTCAAGAATCCAGTTTTCACAAGCATATGTTAACATAGATACTGCCATAGTTTTATAGTTTTTTAATTGTGCACTTTTTAATGTTTTGTTTTTTAGAGTTGTTCTCATTTTTCCTCACATATTATAAAATTTGTTTCCACAGCGGTACATTGACCTGCTTCGTTTGTGGATCATTTGCAAACTAATACCGTGTCATCCCGCGTACACTCGCTTCACGTCAGTCTGACGTGTCCAGGACTGCAGTGCTATACCCTAAGTAAGCTGGGTAAGTGCTTCATTTGCTATTTATTCCTGACTATACAAGGTGATATCTACGTCCATGCGACGCAGCGACAGTGCTGCTATGACTGGAGGTGAACATTACACTGTGTCGTATAATAGTCGAAAAGGTTTACTTGTTCTACTAGTTTGTCAATTAACATTTTTTGCATCTTCTGTGCTTTAACCTTCCGAAAGGCATTACTTTTATTTTTTTCTTCGATATGCGTATACTGTATTTACGTATTACTTCATTTAATGTATGGGTAGCGTATTCCACTCCATTAGCTTAGTTTTACTCAGCCATGTCATATTTCAGAGCTCCAAGTTCTGTGCGGAGCGCGCTCTGGAGCATGTATTTGTACCCCTTCCTTGTCACGAAGGCTTATAACAGCAGGAATCGAAATATAGAACGCACAAACAGCAGTGAAGCATTTATTAATGAATATTATTAACTTGTTTACAGTGTTAAATAATACCTCAAAAGATTTTAATCTGCAATATATAATATTTGCCTGAAACATTCGGAACCAACAGGCCTGTGCGTTCAAACAAAACGGAACCAAGAGGCCTGTGCGTTCAAAAGATGAGAATACGTTTAATATGTTAATGTATTTCTATACAATTTTAACAAACATGGTTTAATATTTTTTGGTGCAGGAAAAAAATAAGTGGATAATTTATTGCTCCTACTGTAGGAAAATATATCACATCTTTCAGGGTACTACTTCCTGGGCATTCTTACTTGACTCTTGACATTTTTTTTATATTTTACTAATTTAATATTGAAAATATAAATAGTGCCTGATAAACCAGCCGTCCTCAACTAAAATAAAGTTCTGCTTAAAACTTCGTCAAGTAGTTAAAATTATGAAGGCCTTTCTAAACCATGTTTCATCTTATGCATTGCAAATGATACTACTGTTGTTGTATAAGTTGTACAACGGGTTCAGGTCTGCGAGCGTGTTCTTGTTGAGCAAGTCTGTATACTCAACTTCTTAAAAAAATTATGTATTTTAAGATGGTAATCTTATTGTTGTTATTATCTTCGTGTAACATTGACATAGTACTATCGATTTTGTCGAGTTGATGACCCGTTTCTAGTATATGTTTGGCAAAACTTGATTTTTCTTCGTTATTAATAGATTTTTGAAAATGTTCAGTGTATCTTGTGTTAAAATTTCTTGTTGTTCTACCGATGTAAAATTTGTCATAATTGTTGTACTTTAGTTTATAAACACCTTTATTTTCGTACGTATTTATTTGTTACTTCAATTTTGTTCGATACGATGTTGTTGAGTTTATTAGTTTTAAAGGGTATTTTTTATTTTTGTCTTGTTTCTTCGTCGAATTAGCTAGATTAACCGTTTCAAAATTGGGAGAGATATTCTGTGCCAAAAAAGTCCGAAGGCTTCATTCTCGTAAGGCCTCCATGCTGGACGTAGCCATGCTCATCACTGCGTTTGACGAGTGAAACTGAACCAGGTCACCAAGTGTCCAGTGTCCAGTGGAGCGCTCCCGGAGTATATCGGTGCGCACCGTCTCATGGAGCTCATGTTTTACATCGCTAGTTTAACTTCTCACCTTACAGGCACTTTTTATATGCTACATGCCATCCAAAAAACAAAAATCCCAATTGAAACAAATATAATCCTCTAAAACAGTGGTTCCCAACTTTTTTCGACTCGCGAACCACTTCCACTGACTTTTAAATATAGGTACATACAGTAGACATGCATAAAATTTAATTCCAAGCAAAAAGTTTAATAACCTTAAATTAACTTAATCCTTAACAGTTAAAACCTAAAGTTACTCTAGTTACACAACGTCTAGTTGTAGGGAAATCAAATGCTTTCCTAACGTTGTTACATAACTATAAATCAGGCATTCGCGGTACATATTAATTTACTGTGGAAATAATGCCGGTAAGAAAATTTCCCGATGTTACACATATGTAACAAGGGGCATTACAAGATTCACATTTAGTTTTAAATAATAATAATAATAATAATAATATAATAATAATAATAATAATAATAATAATAATAAAAATAATAATATTATTATTATTATTACTATTATTATTACTGAGAAGACTACATAACAATGAACTACATGGTCTTTATAGGAAGCCAGATATAATAAGAACAGTTAAGTCTCGTAGACTGCGATGGGCATGACATGTTGCACGTATGGGGAAAGAAAGACTTGCATGGAAGCTTCTTGTAGGAAAGCCAGAGGGAAGACGCCCAGTTGGTAGACCAAGAATGAGGTGGGAAAATAACATTAACTATATTTGAAGAGAAAAATTATACGCTCAGACCGGGACTTGAACCCGGGACCCTTGGTTCTCTAGACCAAGTGCTCTACCAACTGAGCTACCTGAGCAAGTACCGATCTAAACGCAAATCTTTCTCTATATACATTGTAATTCCCATCCACCAAATGCTGTGAAGCCATGCTTCTATCTTGCAAATGGCGGCTCCTTTATTAAGAAGACATATTTGGGATTATACATTACAGCCAGTACGGCTTTTTCCAAGTTTTTATTATTGATTCGTACATCTCAATGATGGATAAATCATATTTGAAGAGAAAAATTATACGCTCAGACCGGGACTTGAACCCGGGACCCTTGGTTCTCTAGACCAAGTGCTCTACCAACTGAGCTACCTGAGCAAGTACCGATCTAAACGCAAATCTTTCTCTATATACATTGTAACTCCCATTTTCTCTTCAAATATGATTTATCCATCATTGAGATGTACGAAATCAATAATAAAAACTTGGAAAAAGCCGTACTGGCTGTAATGTATAATTCCCAAATATGTCTTCTTAATAAAGGAGCCGCCATTTGCAAGATAGAAGCATGGCTTCACAGCATTTGGTGGATGGGAATTACAATGTATATAGAGAAAGATTTGCGTTTAGATCGGTACTTGCTCAGGTAGCTCAGTTGGTAGAGCACTTGGTCTAGAGAACCAAGGGTCCCGGGTTCAAGTCCCGGTCTGAGCGTATAATTTTTCTCTTCTAATATGATTTATCCATCATTGAGATGTACGAAATCAATAATAAAAACATTAACTATGATTTGAGGGAAGTAGATTATACAGGGAATGATTGGAAAGCATTAGCTCAGGATAGGGATGTATGGAGAGCGTATGTCCGTGCGGCCATGAACCTACGGGTTCGATAGTGCCAGTGAGTAAGTAAGTAAGTAAGTAAGTATTATTATATTATTACCATGCTGCAGAAATGAAGGAAACCTCGATACCCGCCATTACAAAAAAGTTTTGGCGACCCCCTTGAAATATTTGGCAACCCCCCTGGAGGTTCGAGAGCCACAGGCTGGGAAACGATGGTATAAAATAATGGAAAATTATTCCTAATAAGGAAGATCAAAATATACTAAATTTTCTTCTTCTTCGGCTTTCCCTCATTTTTAGGTTTGCCGTCTTCAGTTTCCATTTATCTCTATCATTCCAATCTCCCTCTTCCAAATTCTTATCATCCATTATAGTTCTGACGTAGGTTTTCCATTTCCATCTTGGTCTGCCACGTTTATTTCCTCCAGGGGGGTGACCATTGGTATATATTTTTTGGGCCATCTTTCATTTTCCATTCTTTGTACATGGCCATACCATTTAAGCGTTTGATTTTCAATCCTCTTAACAACAGATGTGGTGACATTAATTTCTCTCCAAAGGAATCCATTTCCTATTTTATCCTGTCTTGTATTTTGGAGGCTTCTTCTAAAATAATCAAATTCAACTGTTCTAATTTTATTCTTTTGTACTTCTGTCAAAGACCAAGTTTCACTTCCATATGACAAAATATTCTGTATTACGCTCTCATAAATTTTCATTTTAGTTTCCTTTGTGGTATTTTTGTTCCAAGCTATTCCATGTGATGTTTTAGTTGCATTTTTTTTTCATTGCAATTTTAGTCTGTACTTCTCTCTCACAGGTACCTAAACTTGTAATTATTGACCCAAGATATAAAAAAAAGTTCAATGCCAGGACCCCCTCCGAAACAACACAATTAAAATAAAACACACGATTCACTCACACATTGATATTAAACATGGTGAATATGATAATGATGGCCAGATGATGTTCGGGGACCGGTTGCCCTTAAAGTTTCCTGACATTTGTCTTACAGGTGAAGAAAAACCCTGAAAAAATCACCCAGAAAACTTGACTCAATCGTTGATAGATCCCGGGCCCGCTGCGTAAGAGGCAGCGATGCTATCCCGGGAACAAGTGGTGGACATTATTATCATTATTATTATTGTTATTATTGTCATTGTTACTTTTTTTTGGGAAGCCAGATTTAATAACAACAATCAGGTCTCGTAGACTGCAATTGGCAGGGCATGAGGCAGGAATGGAGAATGAAAGAGGGGCATGGAAGCTCCTTGTAGGAAAACCAGAGGGAAAGCGTCATTATTGTTGTTATTATTAAGTATTAATTATTTATTATTATTATTATTATTATTATTATTATCATCATTATTATTATTAAACTTTAGGCACAAAAAGATATGCAAATATTGAAAATCTGTATGTAAATAAAATTTATGATTTACTATTATTATTATTATTATTATTATTATTATTATTATTATTATTATTATTAAATTTTAGGCAGTAAAAGATGTGCAAACGTTGAAAATATGTATGTAAATAAAATTTTGTTTTTTATACTTATTATTACTTTTTTTTTTGATTGTGGTTGATTCCATGTAGGACTACGCAAAGTACTTAGAGACGTTTCCTTTGAGCCCAAATTTCTTCCATTCTTTTGCTATGAGCTTGTTTTCTATCATCTGTCCAAGTTGTTCCAGTTTTTTTCTTCGGTTTGTCCTCTTGGTCAACTTGCCACTTATTCACCTTAATTCTAAATATATCTCAGTTTGGGATATCTTCTTTAGTAATTCCTGCCAAATTTAAGTCCTTTTTGACTTCATCAATCCACTTCATAGTATCCACTGGAGCTTTACTTCTGTTTTCGTAGAATTCCATTATCTGTTTTGTAAGCATATTTGAGTTCATTCGTTTAATATGGCCACAAAATTGTAACCTTCGTTTTCTAATATCACTGTGAATGTCTGTATATATTTTTATTTCCTTTTTACTTTTGAGCCTAAATGCTTCACCTATGACTTGTGGACCTAAAACTTTTCTTATAATTTTCATTCTTTTTTCACTATATTTTCGATTTTTTTTTCTGTTCAAAATTAATGTTTCTGTTCCATAGAGGCATTCTGGTTTAATTACAATGTTATAGTGTCGTAATTTTGTATGTAAATATATGCATTTTTTATTATAAGTGTTGTGAGTAAGCCGAAATGCTGTTTCCATTTTTTGGCATCTACTTTTATTGGCGTTAGTTTCAATTCCATTTTCCTGAATTATTTCACCAAGATATTTAAATTGTGAAACTCGTTTAATTTTTCCATATTTGGTTTCCAGGTATTTTGGTGCTTGTTTATTGCATGAACTATATTCCGTTTTTTCAAAAGAAATCTGCAGACCAACTTTCTCTGCAATGTCATTTAATAATTCAATCTGTTTTTGTGCTGTTACAACGTCACGGGTCAAGATTGCTAGATTATCAGCATATGCTAGGCAATCAATCTTCCATTTTCCTCTTCCTAATATGATTGGTTGATTACATTAAAAAATTGTTTTCTGTTTACGCCATTCTTGTATTACTTTATCAACAACACAATTGAAGAGTAGTGGAGAAAGTCCATCTCATTATTATTATTATTATTATTATTATTATTGCTATTATTGACCAACAGAGAGAGGGCAGACAGGTAAATGGAGAAGACGACATAACAGTGAGCTACATGATCTTTATAGGAAGCCAGATATAATAAGAACAGTTAAGTCTCGTAGACTGCGATGGGCAAGACTTGTGCACGAATGGGGAATGAAAGAAGGGCATGGAAGCTTATTGTAGGAAAACAGGAGGAAAAACGCCCAGTTGGTAGACGCAAAAAATGAGATGGGAGAATAACATTAACCGTGATTTGAAGGAAGTAGTTTGTACAGGGAATGATTGGAAAACATTAGCTCAGGATAGGGAAGTGTGGAGAGCTTATGAATCTACGAGTTCGATAGTGCCGGTGAGTGAGTGAATTAGTTATAAAGGTGAGCACAAAAATAAAATTTGCTTTATCGCCGTAACTTATATAAAAACTGTTAATTTGTTTCTTTAGAGAAAAATGTGTGTCGCGTCTCTAAGGAACATAAAAATTGTCAAAATGATTTGAGAGCGGAGCGCTTATACATTTTCAGATTAATTGGTGTATCCGGAAACAAATAAAGGTGTATTTCATTATGCAGACATTAATTTCCCCTGCAGGAATGTTTTTATTACTGCAGCATGCACCTGACTGTACCCACGCTAATGTGAATTATTGACAGATTAATTATTGTTTTTTTTACCTTGTTACCAGCGCACAACTGAACTGTCCATGAACATTTGGGCTGCTTGTTAACTCATAACAAGAAATATGTCAATTTCTGTTGTATATTAAATGTACATTCTTCAATAATAATAATAATAATAATAATAATAATAATAATAAAATAATAATAATAATAATAATAATAATAATAATAATAATAATAATAATAATAATAATAATAATAATAATAATAATAATAATAATAATAATATTAAAAATAATATTAATAATATTAATATTAATAATAATAATAATAATAATAATAATAATAATTGTGAATAATATTTTATTATATGGTGCAGAAACATGGACGCTAAAGCAAAAAACTCAGAAATAAATTATTAGTCACAAAAATTGACTTGATAAGAAAATCGGAATGAATATCAAAATTAGACAAAATAAAAAATAATACAATAAGAGAAATTATGAATGTAGAAAAGAATATTGTACAAGAGATTGAAGAAATCCAACTAAGATGGTATGGACATATAACGAGAAGAAGGGACACAGACACAAACAAAGAAGTATTGAAATGGATACCTCCTGGAAAAGGGAATCGTGGTAGACCAAAGCCAACGTGGATAAAGGGAATTCAAGACAACATGAAAGAGAAATATGACAGAAGCAGACACACAAGGTCGGGAAGTGTGAAAGAAAAAAATTGTATATTTTGGTTGAGGATACCTATATAAAATTAAAATATAAAATTATGGAATATTCACCTGAAAGGTCCGTCACCTCAACTTTATTTGGTATTTAACTGTAGCGCTTTCGGGATTAGTTCCATCATCGGCAGAATTCCTGCTGATGATTGGACTAGTCCCGAAAGCGCTACAGTTAAATAACTAATAAAGTTGAGGAGACGGACCTTTCAGGTGAATATTCCATAATTTTATATTTTAATTTTGAATAATACCTCAACGGAACATATCATGAATCTTATAAAAGTATACCTGCATAAATAACAGGAAAATCCTGAATAAATAATAATAATAATAATAATAATAATAATAATAATAATAATAATAATAATAATAATAATAATAACAACAACAATATTATTTATGTACAGGCTGTAACTAAATACCCATTACAGACTTTGAGGACGTGTAGTTGGTACCAAGACGATTACGTTTAGCATAGGAACTCATGTCCGGAAACGTACGATTTTCCCGCTACACGCACGCAAAATACCACAACACATGTTCAAATTTCTCGCAATTTCGGCGCCAAAGACCACGATGTTCTCCCAATCTGACCCCGCTAGATTGTTCAAGATTAAATCCCTGATTTACGAGACCACTGTGGCATCTGAGGAAGACCTACTGGTGCGGGTTATGGCTGCGGTGGATGTTGCAAGACAAAGGATTGGTGATCTTGGTGATCGTGTGTACCAGAACATGGTACAGAGGTACCGTATCTATGTTAATATAGATGGTCGTCACATCAAGCCTTTTTTGTGGACCCAGACCACAAGCAGCAGGCGTCAAAGAGAGCAACGTGTGTTGTGTTTTTTTGCGTGTAGCCAGAAAACGGTACGGTACATTTCCGGACATGCGTTTCTATGCTAAACGTAACCGTCTCGGTCCCCAGTACACGTCCTCGAAGTGTAATGGGATTTATTTATACCCTGTATAAAAATGAGCGTGAGACTCAAAAAGTACCTGACCGATTTGAATGGGGTTTTCACCATAATTTAGAGAATTTTTCTGAGACAACGTGTGTAACATATTACCTTACGTACTATAGAGCCATGGATGAAAAAAAGAGCATCGATGCACTAAAAAAGTATTTTTTGGACGCTTAAATGACTTACTCTGCCTAAACCAATACAAATACACCATTTAATGTACACAGAATTGAATATCTCAAAACATTACATAATAATTCCGCAACAGCATATGTCTATCTTTTACGGGTAACTCAACCATTTTTGTCTTTGTGCTCATTGATGTCAAGAAGATCGGGCAACGCCGAATTCTCTATCATAATACTGAGCAACAAAAAATAAACTTTTTTTTTTGTCTCAGAAAGAAAAATATGTGATTCTGATAGTATTTTTTCTTCTGAATTCAAATACGATATCGGGTTTTCTCTATCACGCAAGGTTTCCGAGAGATAGGAATTTATAATTTCAAACCCTTTAATATTTTCTACATTCTTAACTACACAATATTCGAACATTCGGACTCACCTAGAAAGTAAGAAATGTCGATTTTCTGCTATATTTCGCCTGTGGAGCATCCGTCTTGATGGTCCAACAATAATCGGCCAGCATATTACGATTCCATTTGCCTTGATATCTCTTTTCCATAGCTGAAATCTCCTAAATTAGCTTTGGCTTTATTTTACAATGGACAAATGGACGAGAAAACGTTTATTAAAAAAATATTATTTAAATCCATTAATTGAAATTGAAATAAAAAAAAACTGTGGGTGATGGAGAAATTCCGAATATATATTTGAAAACACGATAAAAAACTGCATTAAGTACAACTATTGGTACTCATGAGACAAAAATCATGTTGATCAGTGTAATAGAAGGTGGAACGTTGCTCGAAATGCCATAGTCAACGCTCTAGCGGCCCCAATTTTTGTTTAATAGAAATCAAACTTGGCGCATAACAATTAAGTAAAAATGTGGGGTTGAGTAGATTTCCGGGCAATGCCGGATAATCAGCTATTTCGTAAATAAATATACTTTTTAAAACTTTGAAATAAAATTAGCCAACATCTATGAGTGGGAATAGCAGCTCTGTAAACAAGTGACTGTTTTGTTGGTTACCATGTTGAGAGTTTGCACAACTTGGCTATTGTACTTTGTGTAACATGTGCAGGGTTGTAACTCTAATTAATTAAGTTTTTCAAGGACTTTTAAACCGAGAACAATGGCTCCATTGTCATGATACAGTAGTACAGAGGGTGGTTACCTATAATGAATTCATAAGCAACCCCATTATACTCCAAACACCCTGGCCTTAACACCAACATTAAAACATTTAATAATTTACTTTAAATACGATTTCGACACTAGGGCTCGGAAATTGAGGATTTTTTTATATCTTATGTCAGAAGACGAGGGCCAACAAAATACACCGAGTTCATAAACTCTTTCCAACATTACAACTTCCTATATGATGTAAACTATAAAAGTTGGAGTTGTATGGTTTGTGGCAGATGCAAGACAAACTCTCAACGTTTTTTTGTTTGTTTTAGGTATAATTTACAATTAAATTTGAAGAGAAAAATATATGCCTAAATCTGGATTTGAAACCAATATCTCTGGTTCTGTACACCAGTGCTTTAACGATTTAAGCTATTAGCACATCGATTTACACATAGATTTTTCTCTTATACAGTAAATTTTGTTTAATCCGGAACGTGAATAATGCGGAAATCTGTCCAATATGAACACATTTATTGGTCCCGGCGAAATAATAGTAATTTTACATGTATTTATTTTGCATAAAACGGAATTTGCCCAACACGGAAACGGAAGGATATTTCTACACAATTCACGAAAAAAATATTTTAAAAGGCGGAAAGACAGATAAATAAATTGGTTTGCACTTCATTGAATTTCCGTTAGGGAAAACAAAAAAACAATAAGGAATGATTCCCGCCACCGGGGGATGTAGAGATTCTACCTGTACCTGAAATGTTATATCGGCCTCACTGCACACCCGTTATGCAAAATACAAATACCTGTCTTACAATAACCATTGCACTGTAAAATCTCAAATTAGTTAAAGATCTTAGACCGATCTTTCACAGGTAGAGTTCGGAATTTACGGAATGAAGATGGCTAAAACGTATGTATCATTCATCATTAAACGAAAAAAGTAAAACTGATTGAAGATAAATCTCCAAATTTCCGGATCGATGCTCCAATGTCAGGCTCTAGTTGTTGCTAAATCCCTAGGGAATAACGGTTTCAAGGCATCCTCTGGTTGGCTGGACAGTTTTAAAAGACGACACAATGTAGTGTGGAATGAAATTTGCGGGAAATCAAAGGATGTGGACGAAAATGTAGTTAGTGAGCGGAAACCGAAACTGCATAGTTTAATTTTAGGATAGGCGCATAAGAGACATTTTTAACGCTGACGAAACAGGACAGTTTTTTTTCGCGCGTTACCGTCGAAGTCGGTCATACATACTATACTTCACTTTTCAAAGACAGCGGAACTAGAATTGATCCAAGGTACGTAAAAAATACATATACGGTACTCTATAATCTAAGATTATTAATAAGTTTTAGCTTTTTATAATGCGGGATTTTGTCTAATGTGAAAAAAAAAAATTGGTCCCATGCGATTCCGCTTTGAGCAAGTTTTACTGTACTAATATGATTCCCGCGCGCCAGATAGCAGTGAACTTCGTTCCACTAACGCCATCCAGCAGACTTTTAAACAAGAACACTTTTAAATGGAAATCGAAATACTACATTTATATCAAGTAAAGCTAAGATTCGATGTTTAATACTAAATTTATCACTTCTCACTGAATGACAAATTAAATTTGAAGAAAAAAATGTCTAAATCGGGATTTGAAACCAATATCTCTGGTTGTGTATACCAGTGCTTTAACGATTTAAGCTATTAGGCATCTCAATTTACACATAGATTTTTCTCTTATACTATCTATCTGCTACCTGGCGCGCGGGAATCGTATTAGTATAAGAGAAAAATCTATGTGTAAATCGAGATGCCTAATAGCTTAAATTGTTAAAGCACTGGTGTACAGAACCAGAGATATTGAGTTCAAATCCCGATTTAGGCATATTTTTTCTCTTCAAATTTAATTTGTCGTTCAATGAGAAGTGACAAATTTAGTATTAAACATATAATCTACAATGACGTCATGTTTTATGTTACCATGATATTATAATGAATAGATACGTTGTACCATATCTACCGTATTAGATGTTTTGCGAGAGACAAGAGGTGCACATGTGGAAGTACACTGACATTGCTTTACAAACTTTGAGCGTTTGTCTTTCATCTGCCACAAACCGCACAACTGTAACTTTTATAGTTTTCATCTTATAGGAATCAAAATTTATATCAAATTCCGTTGAGGTGAAAAGTCATAAGATAAACAAAAAGTACCTGTTGGCAGGTGCCGTCGATCTCAATTTTCTTAAAATAATGTATTTAAAATATTTGGAGACCTTTCAGAATTTAACTTCCATCATCAGCAGGATGAGTATGTGCTACTAATTGTTGTATCTAAGATGTTGTAGACCTTGATTGTCTTAATGTGTCGTTAGTAGCAACTGACGAAGTCTTAGATACAACTAGTAGCACATACTTATCCTGCTGATGATGGAAGTAAAATTCTGAAAGACCTTCAAATAATATTTTAAATACATTACTTTAAGAGAGTTGAGGACGACGCACAGTGTGATATTTGTCGATTCTAGGGGAATTTAATTCTTGGCTGGATAATTTTATCATTTTTAAGTCTTTATTGTTTTCTATGCCACTTGTAACATTATTTGGATAACGCTCTTGTCAATTTCAATTATTCCAACTAATATTTTCCATTAAAAATAAATTTTTGTTATGTATTATTTTATTCCTAATATTTTACAAAATTAATGAACATAAATGATTTTCTATTTCTTACCAAAACATTAATTTTATTATTTTGAATAATATATCATTGATTTACATATTATAAAATACAAATATATTTGCATTTCTTACAAAAATATATATTTTTCTTTTATCGCTATTTTACAAATGCAAAAATCACATGTGCATATTATATTTCTTACATATTTTTAATATCAATATTTCACATATTATAGAGAACAAATGATATTTTATTTCATACACAAAACATAGTAATTATTATGAATTATTTATAATTATTTTTTAAATTAAAAATTCTTAGATATTATTCTTATTTTGCTTCCATGCTAACTTTGGTCTCCCTCTTTTCTTCTTTTTGGTCGGTTGCCATTGATATACTTTTTTCGGCCATCATTATTCAATCGCCTTTTTTTTACGATTTTTTCAGTTTTGTTTTTTTGTTTTTAGGATATCTTTAGGTATTTTAAAGGCATTTTATAGGTCATTAACTTTCAAACCCTACTAATAACTAACTCAGTGGCACTATCAAACCCGTAGGTTCATGGCTGCGCGAAAATAAGCTCTACATACATTCCAATACTGAGCTCATGTTTTCCAATCATCCCCTGTATAATATACTTCCCTTAAATCATGGTTAATGCTATTCTCTCACATTATTCTTGGTCTACCAAATGGGCATTTCCCCTCTGGTTTTCCCACAAGAAGCTTCCATGCACCTTTTTTAATCCACATTCGTGCCAAATGTTTTGCCCATCGCAGTCTACGAGACTTAAGTGTTCTTATTATATCGGGTTTCCTATAAGTATTATTTAGCTCACTGTTATGTATTCTTCTCCATTTACCTGACTGTTCATCTCTCTTTGGTCCAACATTTTCCTAATGTTATTCTCCCATCTATTTCTTGGTCTACCAAATGGACGTGTTATCTCTGGTTTTCCCACAAGAAGCTTCCATGCACGTCTTTCGGTCTCCATTCGTGTCATATGTCCTGCCCATCGCAATCTACGAAACTTAACTGTTCTTATTATACCAAGCTTCCTATAAAGGCCATGTAGCCAAGGAACATAATCACTAGCCCATCGCGGCCGAATTAAAAAAAATAAAATTAAAATTAAAAAATTAAAAAAATAACCTGATAATATATTAAACTGTTATTTTTACCAGTTATATTTTATGAATGCGAAACATGGATTCTCACATTAAGAGAGAAAAAGAGATATATAATATTTGAGAGTAAAATTCTTACGAAAATTTTTGGACAGGTGAATGGAGAATACTCCATAACAATGAACTACATGATCTTTATAGGAAACCAGATATAATAACAATAGTTAAGTCTCACAGACTGCGATGAGCAGGACATGTGGCACCAATAGGGAATGAATGAGGGGCATGGAAACTTCTGTAGGAAAACCAGATGGGAAACTTCAAGAATGAGGTGGGTGAATAACATCTAACCATGAGGGAAAAATATCATACGGGGATGATTGAAAAACATAGCTCTGGATATGGATGTGTGGAGAGCTTATGTCGGCGAGCAAGGAACTTTCGGGTTCGATAGTGCCGGTGTTATGGTGTAACAAAGGTAACAACAGAGTTTTTCTTACGTTTGAGAGTTAGCACGGGGAGAGGTTATGAATATTTGACAGTGCCAGGGATCACGTACGTTGATCTATGCGCATGCTCTCTGTTCAGGAAAGCTTAGTGTACATAATTTACAACATTAATTATAGGCCGTAATCCCAGCTGATTATTGCTGATAATGGAGCTAACAGGCCGATGTGTCATGCATCATCAACCCGTGACGGACAGATTTAATGCAAGTACAGTTTTGTCATAAGGTACTGGGGCACTTTCCCCAGTTCTATAACGCTATTCTTTATTCCTTTTCCTTTCAAGAACAAATTGTTCTGTGATTTCAGTAAGGGATTTTTGTGCATTCTTCTGGGGCACTATCCCCAGTTCTCTAACGCTATTCTTTATTCCTTTTCCTTTCAAGAACAACTTGTTCTGTGATTTCAGTAAGGGATTTTTGTGCATTCTTCTGGGACACTTTCCCCAGTTCTCTAACGCTATTCTTTATTCCTTTTCCTTTCAAGAACAAATTGTTCTGTGATTTCAGTAAGGGATTTTTGTGCATTCTTCTGGGACACTTTCCCTAGTTCTATAACTCTATTCTTTATTCCTTTTCCTTTCAAGAACAACTTGTTCTGTGATTTCAGTAAGGGATTTTTGTGCATTCTTCTGGGACACTTTCCCCAGTTCTATAACGCTATTCTTTATTCCTTTTCCTTTCAAGAACAACTTGTTCTGTGATTTCAGTAAGGGATTTTTGTGCATTCTTCTGGGACACTTTCCCCAGTTCTATAACGCTATTCTTTATTCCTTTTCCTTTCAAGAACAACTTGTTCTGTGATTTCAGTAAGGGATTTTTGTGCATTCTTCTGTGACACTTTCCCCAGTTCTATAACGCTATTCTTTATTCCTTTTCCTTTCAAGAACAACTTGGTCTGTGATTTCAGTAAGGGATTTTTGTGCATTCTTCTGGGACACTTTCCCCAGTTCTATAACGCTATTCTTTATTCCTTTTCCTTTCAAGAACAACTTGTTCTGTGATTTCAGTAAGGTATTTTTGTGCATTCTTCTGGGACACTTTCCCCAGTTCTATAACGCTATTCTTTATTCCTTTTCCTTTCAAGAAAAAATTGTTCTGTGATTTCAGTAAGGGATTTTTGTGCATTCTTCTGGGACACTTTCCCCAGTTCTATAACGCTATTCTTTATTCCTTTTCCTTTCAAGAACAACTTGTTCTGTGATTTCAGTAAGGGATTTTTGTGCATTCTTCTGGGACACTTTCCCCAGTTCTATAAAGCTATTCTTTATTCCCTTTCCTTTCAAGAACAACTTGTTCTGTGATTTCAGTAAGGGATTTTTGTGCATTCTTCTGGGACACTTTCCCCAGTTCTATAACGCTATTCTTTATTCCTTTTCCTTTCAAGAACAACTTGTTCTGTGATTTCAGTAAGGGATTTTTGTGCATTCTTCTGGGACACTTTCCCCAGTTCTATAACGCTATTCTTTATTCCTTTTCCTTTCAAGAACAACTTGTTCTGTGATTTCAGTAAGGGATTTTTGTGTATTCTTCTGGGACACTTTCCTCAGTTCTATAACGCTATTCTTTATTCCTTTTCCTTTCAAGAACAACTTGTTCTGTGATTTCAGTAAGGGATTTTTGTGCATTCTTCTGGGGCACTTACCCCAGTTCTCTAACGCTATTCTTTATTCCTTTTCCTTTCAAGAACAAATTGTTCTGTGATTTCAGTAAGGGATTTTTGTGCATTCTTCTGGGGCACTTTCCCCAGTTCTCTAACGCTATTCTTTATTCCTTTTCCTTTCAAGAACAAATTGTTCTGTGATTTCAGTAAGGGATTTTTGTGCATTCTTCTGGGGCACTTTCCCCAGTTCTCTAACGCTATTCTTTATTCCTTTTCCTTTCAAGAACAAATTGTTCTGTGATTTCAGTAAGGGATTTTTGTGCATTCTTCTGGGACACTTTCCCCAGTTCTATAACGCTATTCTTTATTCCTTTTCATTTCAAGAACAACTTGTTCTGTGATTTCAGTAAGGGATTTTTGTGCATTCTTCTGGGACACTTTCCCCAGTTCTATAAAGCTATTCTTTATTCCCTTTCCTTTCAAGAACAACTTGTTCTGTGATTTCAGTAAGGGATTTTTGTGCATTCTTCTGGGACACTTTCCCCAGTTCTATAACGCTATTCTTTATTCCTTTTCCTTTCAAGAACAACTTGTTCTGTGATTTCAGTAAGGGATTTTTGTGCATTCTTCTGGGACACTTTCCCCAGTTCTATAACGCTATTCTTTATTCCTTTTCCTTTCAAGAACAACTTGTTCTGTGATTTCAGTAAGGGATTTTTGTGTATTCTTCTGGGACACATTCCCCAGTTCTATAACGCTATTCTTTATTCCTTTTCCTTTCAAGAACAACTTGTTCTGTGATTTCAGTAAGGGATTTTTGTGCATTCTTCTGGGGCACTTACCCCAGTTCTCTAACGCTATTCTTTATTCCTTTTCCTTTCAAGAACAAATTGTTCTGTGATTTCAGTAAGGGATTTTTGTGCATTCTTCTGGGGCACTTTCCCCAGTTCTCTAACGCTATTCTTTATTCCTTTTCCTTTCAAGAACAAATTGTTCTGTGATTTCAGTAAGGATTTTGTGCATTCTTCTGGGACACTTTCCCCAGTTCTCTAACGCTATTCTTTATTCCTTTTCCTTTCAAGAACAAATTGTTCTGTGATTTCAGTAAGGGATTTTTGTGCATTCTTCTGGGACACTTTCCCCAGTTCTATAACGCTATTCTTTATTCCTTTTCATTTCAAGAACAACTTGTTCTGTGATTTCAGTAAGGGATTTTTGTGCATTCTTCTGGGACACTTTCCCCAGTTCTCTAACGCTATTCTTTATTCCTTTTCCTTTCAAGAAAAACTTGTTCTGTGATATCAGTAAGGGATTTTTGTGCATTCTTCTGGGGCACTTACCCCAGTTCTCTAACGCTATTCCTTATTCCTTTTCCTTTCAAGAACAAATTGTTCTGTGATTTCAGTAAGGGATTTTTGTGCATTCTTCTGGGGCACTTTCCCCAGTTTTCTAACGCTATTCTTTATTCCTTTTCCTTTCAAGAACAAATTGTTCTGTGATTTCAGTAAGGGATTTTTGTGCATTCTTCTGGGACACTTTCCCCAGTTCTCTAACGCTATTCTTTATTCCTTTTCCTTTCAAGAACAACTTGTTCTGTGATTTCAGTAAGGGATTTTTGTGCATTCTTCTGGGGCACTTTCCCCAGTTCTCTAACGCTATTCTTTATTCCTTTTCCTTTCAAGAACAAATTGTTCTGTGATTTCAGTAAGGAATTTTTGTGCATTCTTCTGGGGCACTTTCCCCAGTTCTCTAACGCTATTCTTTATTCCTTTTCCTTTCAAGAACAACTTGTTCTGTAGTTTAAGTCAGGAATTTTCGTGTTTTCTTCTATTGGACGTTAAGATATATTCTTCAAATGGTCGTCTAAAGAAACTGAGATTTTAAGAATACCCTTCCTCCAAGGAAGATTTTCAGGCTCATAAACGATCCTTAAGCCTGAATAAAAAGGCTTCTAAGCAAAATTTACCGATCTCAAACACCCTAGTATTGTCTGTCCAACGGATCTGTGCCCCGTAAGACATGTGAACTAAAGCTTACTTCCTCTTCTGCCTGGGCAAACCAATTTATTCCCTGCATTCCTATCTCTCTCTTTTTTCAATCTCTCTCTTGCACTTGCGCTCCAGTGTTGTTAACTCGACTCCAACCTTACATTATTCAATATTCAAGAGCCATGGCACTGGGGGAAGTTTGGTAACATCCCTACTCGATAAGTTACTGCGGCTGATGTTTGACGTAGTGGGAGGGGAGTGCAGTGAAATGGTGAGAGTATAGATGTGTAATTTTCTAAGAACAATGCCAGCGCTATAGGGACACAGATTCGTTGTGTCCGAGTATAATACCTTAATTGCGTGTTAGATGTCGCATTGGGTCGATGTGTTGAACACATGCCACTCATGACATCTATGTACAAATAAGGAAACTAAATTAACTTGGTCTCTTAAATCATATCAAAGAAGAGGCTATGGCTCAACACTGGGCTACGATATTATAGATAGATCTAACTAACTTGAATCCGTAGGTTCATGGCCGCACGAACATAAACTCTCCATACATCCCTATTCTGACCTAAAGTTTTCCATTCATCCCCTGTATAATTTAATTTCCTTAAGTCATGTTAATGTTATTTTTCCACCTCATTCTTGATCTACCAACTGGGCTTTTTCCCTCTGGTTTTTACACAAGAAGCTTCCATTAACCTCTTTCATTCTTCATTCGTGCCACATGTCCTACCCATGGCAGTCTACGAGACTTATCTGTTCTTATTTTATCTGGCTTCCTATAAAGACCATGTAGTTCACTGTTATGTAGTCTGCTCCAAACAATTACACTGAGCAACAAAAAATAAACTTATTTTTTGTCTCAGAAAGAAAAATATGTGATTCTGATAGTTTTCTTCTGAATTCAAATGTGATATCGATTTTTCTCCATCACACAAGGTTTCTGAGAGACAGGCATTTATAATTTCAAACACTTTATAATATTTTCTATATTCGTAACTACACAGTATTCGAACATTCGGACTCGCCTAGAAAGTAATAAATGGCGATTTTCTGCTATATTTCGCCTGTGGAGCATCCCTCTTGATGGACCAACAATAATCGGCCAGCATATTAGGATTCCATTTGCCTTGATATCTCTTTTCCATAGCTGAAATCCCCTGATGAAAGTGTTCCCCGTTTTATTTTACAATAGACAAATTGACGAAAAAATGTTTATTAAAAAATAATTATTTAAATCCATTAATTGAAATTGAAATAAAAAAAATTGTGGGTGATGGAGAAATTCCGAATACATATTTGAAAACACGATAAAAAAAAACTGCATAAAGTAAAACCATTAGTACTCATGAGACAAAAATCATATTGACCAGTGTTATCTGTTCATCTCTCTTTGGTCCAAACATTTGTCGTTTTAAACTTTTACTTTCTTTTATGTAAATTCAATCCGGATTTTCGTGTATAGTTTTATTGTACATTAAGATATACTATTGAAGTGTTCTTCCTCTAGAACTGACACTCTCAATAGTTAGTTACACGACTAGTTACAAAAACAGATGTTTAGTAACGAGATGCTAAGAGCAGCGAGTTTCTAAACATAACTTTGTAATGTGCTGTCTACAATATTTATCTACGTTCAGAGTATTTTAGTATATGTTGTATCCATCCATAGTAATTCTGCCCGAAGGCAGGTCCTTCACTGCAATCATAGCTTTTTTATCCTATGCTTGCAGCTTTACTAGGGAATTGTAGGTGTGGTAGCTTCCCATTGCTTTCCACACCGGTGAAGGATGATGATGATAATGATAAGGATGGTGATGATGATGATGGCCATATGATTTCGGGGACCGTTTGGGCCTTAAAGTTTTCCTGACATTTGTCTTACAGGTGAGGAAAAACCCCGATAAAAACCTCACCCAGAAAAACTGCCCCGACCGGTGATTGAACCCGGGCCCGCTGCGTGACAAGGCAGCACGCTACCTCGAGACCACAGCGGTGGACATATGTTGTATATTTAATCAAATTTATTTATTGCGGAAACGATAAGTTTATAGAAAGAGTAATTTGGGCTGTGGACAGAAACAAAAAGAGACACGATAAATTAACAACTATTGTTGTAAACAAAATACACGATAAATCAACAAATATTGTTGTAAACAAAAGAAACGATAAATCAGCAAACATTGTTGTAAACAAAATACACGATAAATCAACAAATATTGTTGTAAACAAAATACACGATAAATCAACAAATATTGTTGTAAACAAAAGACACGATAAATCAACAAATATTGTTGTAAACAAAATACACGATAAATTAACAAACATTGTTGTAAACAAAATACACGATAAATCAACAAATATTGTTGTAAACAAAATACACGATAAATCAACAAATATTGATGTAAACAAAATACACGATAAATCAACAAATATTGTTGTAAACAAAATACACGATAAATCAACAAATATTGTTGTAAACAAAAGACACGATAAATCAACAAATATTGTTGTAAACAAAATACACGATAAATCAACAAACATTGTTGTAAACAAAATACACGATAAATCAACAAACATTGTTGTAAACAAAATACACGATAAATCAACAAATATTGTTGTAAACAAAATACACGATAAATCAACAAATATTGTTGTAAACAAAAGACACGATAAATCAACAAATATTGTTGTAAACAAAATACACAATAAATCAACAAACATTGTTGTAAACAAAATACACGATAAATCAACAAATATTGTTGTAAACAAAATACACGATAAATCAACAAATATTGTTGTAAACAAAAGACACAATAAATCAACAAATATTGTTGTAAACAAAAGAGACGATAAATCAACAAATATTGTTGTAAACAAAAGACGATAAATCAACAAATATTGTTGTAAACAAAATACACGATAAATCAACAAATATTGTTGTAAACAAAATACACGATAAATCAACAAACATTGTTGTAAACAAAATACACGATAAATCAACAAATATTGTTGTAGACAAAAGACACGATAAATCAACAAATATTGTTGTAAACAAAATACACGATAAATAAACAAATATTGTTGTAAACAAAATACACGATAAATCAACAAATATTGTTGTAAACAAAATACACGATAAATAAACAAATATTGTTGTAAACAAAAGACACGATAAATCAACAAACATTGTTGTAAACAAAAGACACGATAAATCAACAAATATTGTTGTAAACAAAATACACGATAAATCAACAAACATTGTTGTAAACAAAATACACGATAAATCAACAAACATTGTTGTAAACAAAATACACGATAAATCAACAAATATTGTTGTAAACAAAATACACGATAAATCAACAAATATTGTTGTAAACAAAATACACGATAAATCAACAAATATTGTTGTAAACAAAAGACACGATAAATCAACAAATATTGTTGTAAACAAAATACACGATAAATCAACAAACATTGTTGTAAACAAAATACACGATAAATCAACAAATATTGTTGTAAACAAAAGAAACGATAAATCAACAAATATTGTTGTAAACAAAATACACGATAAATCAACAAATATTGTTGTAAACAAAATACACGATAAATCAACAAATATTGTTGTAAACAAAATACACGATAAATCAACAAATATTGTTGTAAACAAAATACACGATAAATCAACAAATATTATTGTAAACAAAATACACGATAAATCAACAAATATTGTTGTAAATAAAAGACACGATAAATCAACAAATATTGTTGTAAACAAAATACACGATAAATTAACAAATATTGTTGTAAACAAAATACACGATAAATCAACAAATATTATTGTAAACAAAATACACGATAAATCAACAAATATTGTTGTAAACAAAAGACACGATAAATCGACAAATATTGTTGTAAACAAAAGAGACGATAAATCAACAAATATTGTTGTAAACAAAATACACGATAAATCAACAAATATTGTTGTAAACAAAAGAAACGATAAATCAACAAATATTGTTGTAAACAAAATATACGAGATAAATCAACAAATATTGCTGTAAACAAAATACACAATAAATCAACAAACATTGTTGTAAACAAAATACACGATAAATCAACAAACATTGTTGTAAACAAAAGACACGATAAATCAACAAATATTGTTGTAAACAAAATACACGATAAATCAACAAATATTGTTGTAAACAAAATATACGATAAATCAACAAATATTGTTGTAAACAAAAGACACGATAAATCAACAAATATTGTTGTAAACAAAAGACACGACAAATCAACAAATATTGTTGTAAACAAAAGACACGATAAATCAACAAATATTGTTGTAAACAAAAGACACGATAAATCAACAAATATTGTTGTAAACAAAAGACACGATAAATCAACAAATATTGTTGTAAACAAAAGACACGATAAATCAACAAATATTGTCGTAAACAAAAGACACGATAAATCAACATATATTTTTGTAAACAAAGGACATTATAAATCAACAAATGTTGTTGTAAACAAGAAACACGATAAATCAACAAATATTGCTGAAAACAAAATACACGATAAATCAACAAATATTGTTGTAAAAAATTCACGAAATTAAAATACACGATAAATTGCGCCATTGTGTTTTTCTTACAATAAGAAAAGTTAAGTCACGTGGACTGCGATGGCAGGACATTTGGCACGAATGAAGAATGATAGGCATGGAAGCTTCTTGTAGGAGGACCAGAAGGTAAATGCGCAATTAATAGACCAACTATCTAACCTCTCTTGGTTAACTCTTGTTTTTTCGACCCCGACGCTATTAGGGCATCCGAGGGCTAGGGAGTCTTTCCTTTCTTCCATTTCTTCTTTCCTTTATTTTCATTATTTTCTTTTCTTATCAGAAAAGCCTGACTAGAGGCTATAAGATGGCAGCCCCATCACTGGTCTTGCCTTCTTTGGCCAGCAACCAATCGAAGGGAATATTATTATGCTTTCAAGTTTTATACGAGAATTTCCCGGAAGGATCAAACTTATGACGACCAAAGCATGATCTGCATCCTATGAAACGCTGGAGGCAAAATTTTCTATATGATCGTAACAGGCCTTGGCCTAATACTTGGAAGGAAGGAAGGAAGGAAGGAAGGAAGAAGAAGAAACCATGATTTGAGGGAAATAGATTATAAGGGGATCATTAGAAAGCATTAGCTCAGGATACGGATGTGCGGAGACCTTATAGCCGCGCGTCCATGAACACAGCCAGTTAGTTACTTATATGTCTCCAATTTAAAATAACCAAGAGAATTAGTTATAATATTGAACAATTTTTTGTAGGGGACGTAGATTTAATTTTTTCTGCAATTATAGTTTATTGTGTATATTGATATTGTGTTGTACGAGAGGCAGATTATATTACATTTCAAATTATTTTTAATTTGTGAAACTTTCTCAATAATCAATTCACACTTCCGTGACTTAATCCTTTTCTAATTTTTGTTAGAGTGAGCCGAACTTGAAATACCGGGGATTAGTACGTGCAATCCAGTGTGGACCTGTTGCTTCTCTCCGACCAACAAACACCACTCTGCCAAGCGCAACTCTTACCCTGTCTTATCACAATTTACTCGTTTTTACATGTTTCAAATGTAAATATCTTCCTGTGTCCAGTATTAAGTTTTGATTCTCCTCCTGCATTCATCTCTATCATTCCAGTCACCATCCTGCAGTCCTCTGTCCATCATCAAATTCGTATTTCTCTCTTTCCATATCTTCATAGGACTCCCTGTTATTTTCCTCCGATTTGGAACCCACTCCAAACTCCTAACTGGCAACCTGTCTTCATTCATCCTCTTCACGTGTCCAAACCATTGTAATATTGTTTATTTCCCACTAATTGTATGATCAGTGTCCTAACAGTAGCCAGGGCTCATAAAGGGCCGTAGAGTTAGAAGAAGAAGAAAAAGAAGAAGAAGAAGAAGAAGAAAGTTAATTTTTTCTCGGATAATACTGTTTCTTATCTTGTCTAATACAGAACATCGTGCAGATCTTAAAAAAAATGTTGATTGTAATTTTTACTTTAATTTGTCATTTATAGTCCATGTTTCTGCTCCATAGGGCATTAAACTTCTTACTGTTGATTTATAAATATGGATTTTAGTTTATTTTTAATATCTGTTTATCCCACAAATTTTCAATCAACATTGCTATTGCAGATCGACCTTTAACTATGGTTTTTGTTTATTTTCAAACAATTGTTTTCATCTTCATTTATTTCAATCCCAAATATTTAATTTTGTTACAAATATCAACAGCTGGAAAAAGAAAGGAAGGAAGAACTTCAAACTCACGGATGCAAGAAATAAGAACTGGAATGAGAACAAGAGGACTGGAGGACATGGAGTGGGACTGGAGGACATGGAGTGGATGGATAGGGACGAGTGGAGAAGGACAATAAAACTTTAGGCACAGAAAAAAAATGTGTAAACATTGAAAATCAGTATATAAATAAATATATTTATGATGATGATGATGTCACAAATAAGGAAATTAGAAACATAATGGAAGCAGAAGAAAGCATAATTGAAAGAACTGAGGAGAAGGAATTAAAGTGGTTAGGACATGTCTTAAGAATGGAAGATGAGCGATGGCCGAAGCAACTATATGAATGGCATCCGAACAGAAAGAAGAAAAGAGGGAGACCAAGGTTGACATGGAAGGAAAACATGAAGACAGTAATGCAAGCTAGAGGGCTAAGCATCGAAGATGCCCAAGACCGTAGGCTTTGGAGGTTTGGCACGGGAAGACGGCAGCAGCTGTAAAAACCCGAAGATAGATAGATGATGATGATGATATTATTATTATTATCGGCCGCGGTGGACTAGTGGTTACGCTCCGTTCCTCTGGCCCCGAGGGTAGCGGGTTCAAACCCGGCCGAGGTCGATGGATTTTTTAGGACGGAAAAATCCA
The DNA here is from genome assembly GCA_030220185.1 of Diploptera punctata. Lineage (NCBI taxonomy): Eukaryota > Metazoa > Arthropoda > Insecta > Blattodea > Blaberidae > Diploptera > Diploptera punctata. The sequence goes on along the minus strand of JASPKZ010008867.1, from coordinate 282,903 downwards.
AGTAGCAAGTCCTCCGGGAGGGACTTTAAGCCGTGGGTCCCGAATCTGAAGATTTTCAGGCTCGTAAAAAATCCTTAAGCCTGAATGAAAAGGCCTCTAAGCAAAATTTACCGAATTTTCCCGTCCTAGTACTACCTTGGTTTCCTAGATGTCAGTATGAGGCGGAACGCTGACCACGGACCACTCAAAATGACATCTATACGAAAACAAGTGTAACTAAATTAGTATGGTTCAAATTCTTCCCTGTAGGGGGAAAGCGCCTAAATCTCTGTAAAGGGAAAATATAGGCTTACAAAAAAATATTATTATTATTATGCTTATTATTATTATTGTGATTATTATTATTGTGATTATTATTATTGTGATTATTATTATTGTGATTATTATTATGCTTATTGAGACTTGAAAGCAAATGTAAATTTGAAAACTAAAGTGATGGCCTTTTGTGGGAAATACCCTATAGGCCTACCTAGCAAAATTGTTTTGGACGATGACATTTTAGAACGAGTAAACGAATTTAATTATTTGGGTTATAATTTAACATTTCAAGATGAAGCTAATATATCAAAGAAAGAACACAAGATTGCGGCTTTATAAGGTTCTCGCAAGACCAGTATTAAGATATGGTAGTGAAGCATGGACAATACGAAGAGGAGATGAAAGCCGAATAACAGCAAATGAGATGCGATTTATGCGCCGTACAGCAAGCTACACAAAGTGGGACCATAAAAGAAATGAGGAAATTATGGAAGAGTTGGATGTAGAACACATTCTTCACCATATACAAAACTACCAGAACAACTGGAAAGCCCATCTTCAAAGAATATCATCTCATAGAATTCCAAAAGCCATGCTTCGTTACTGCCCCCAAGGCAAAAGATCGCTGGGACGTCCAAAAAAGCGCTGGATGGAAAATTCCTCTTTGAGACCTTAACAGGCCACACGGCCTAATACTTGCATGGATGATGATTATGCTTATTATTATTATTATATAGTATATTATTATTATTATTATTATTATTATTACTATCATCATCATAGTACATTCACGAATTTAGGCCATTTGTTGACCTGTTTCGGCCTCAAGAGAAACACCATCCAAAAGTCTTTTGAGTGGACGTCCTGGTCTTCTTCTTCCTGCAGGTTGATAACTTAACATTTGTTTGGGTATTCTGTGATCTTCCATTCGATGAACATGTTGCATCCATCTTGACTTATAATCAGAAATTTTGTTTTCTAAAGGTTCCATGTGTAATTCTTCTAAGATGTCTTCATTTTTTTTGTGATCTAGTAGTGTGTATCCTGCAGTCCTCCCTATTATTATTATTATTATTATTTATTATTGTTATTGTTATTGTTATTGTTATTGTTATTGTTATTGTTATTATTATTGTTATTGTTATTGTTATTGTTATTGTTATTATTATTATTATTATTATTTTATTATTATTATATTATTATTATTATTATTATTATTATTATTATTATTATATAGTAATAACTAACTTACTGGCACTGTTGAACCCGTAGGTTCGTGGCCGCACGGACATAAGTTCTCCATACATTCCTATCCTGAGCTAATGTTTTCCAATCATCACCTGTATAATCTACTTCCTTCAAATCAAGGTTAATGTTATTCTCCCACCTCATCCTTGGTCTACCAAATAGGCGTTTTCCCTCTTGTTTTCCTTCAAGAAGCTTCCATGCCCCTCTTTAATTTCCCCTTCGCGCCACATGTCCTGTATATCACAATCTACGAGACTTACCAGTTGTTATTATACCTGGTTTTCTATAAAGATCATGTCGCTCATTGTTATGTAGTCTTCTGCATTCGCCTGTCTGGTCATCTCTCTTTGGTCCAAAAATGTTCCTAAGAACTTTATTCTCAAATACTCGTAAACTTTCTCCTCCCTTAAAGTAAGAGTCCATATTTCGCATCCTATTAACTTGGAGAATAGCAGTTTTACACCACTACGTAAAAAAATTAGAGGAACACATGTTAAACCAAAGTCACAAAACAAATATTAAAACAATGTTTTTTTTAATCTTTTGTAATTATGAATTGAAGATTCATGTCAAATTAGAATATACATTCACATAATATTTTATTGTACAGCATTAGAAATAAAACAAATTATCACTTGTAACAGAAAACAAAGTCAAAATGTGATATTTATTATTTTCTTCTTCTTCTTCTTCTTCTTCTTCGGCTTTCCCCCACTTATAGGTTTGACGTCTTCAGTTTCCATTTATTACTATCATTCCAATCTCCCTTTTCCAAATTCTTATCATCCATTATAGTTCTGACGTAGGATTTCCATTTCCATCTTGGTCACCCACGTTAGATTCTTCCAGGGGGTGACCATTGGTATATATTTTTTGGCCATCTTGATTTATTATTTTAGGAATCAATATTTCCATGGTTATTAAAACACTCAGAACTTAATGTGTCTTCCATGAGCTCCAATAACCGCATTACACCTACGAGGCATACTTCACAGAAGCCTTCTTACAGAAACTTGTGAGATTCTCTCCCATTCGTCGGTGAGTGCATTTGAAAGTTCTTCCAGGTTCTGTGGAACAGCAGGACGCTTACGAACAAGTTTTTCCAACTTATCCCACATATGCTCGACCGAAATGAGGTCTTGACTGCATGCAGGCCAGTCCATCAGCCGAATTTGGCATTCTTGCAGGATATCTCTGGTAGCCTGTGCTGTATGACATCTAGGATTATCATGCATTACAAGAAAATTAGGGTCAATACCGTAAGCAAAGGGTACAACATGTTGAAGGATAATGTAATTTATGTAAACATCAGCATTCATGCGCTGTGGGGGACGAGAAGCTCTGTCCGAGACTCAATAGTAATCCCAGCCCAAACCATAACCGAAACACCTCCAAATCTGTCACGTTCAATAATTGTAGCTGGATCAAAACATTCACCAGGACGTATCCATACACGCGTACAACCATCAGAACTCGTTAAACAAAATCTTGATTCGTCCGTGAATAGAACACCCCTCCATTGATGAAGCTGCCAATTGACATGATTCTGAGAAAATGGTAGCCGGGCTTCTTTGTGCTGATGTGTTAAACAAGGTGCTTTAAAGGGGATTCTAGACCTCAATCTTGCATTTCTCAATCTATTTCTTACAATCTGATCAGAAATTACCGCCCCAGATGCTGTTCGTAAATAATTTTGTAGATCTCTGGCTGTAGATGTTCGTCTGCGCAAAGCTGATAGGAAAAGAAATCTATCTTGTACTTCTTTAGTCTTCTTCTTAAGGTCTTGCTCCGGCCGTCTCTTGAATCCACGTGTCTCTCTATATCGCCTCCACAGCCCATGGACGACGGAAGTGCTGACATCAAGAATCCTAGAGACATGACGAATGGAACGACCATCTTCAAACAATGAAACTGCTTGTGCAACTGATGTTTCATTCAGATGTCTCACTGCTTAGTATTAGCTTGAGAGAACACAAAATAATTTCCTTACACAGATTATTCTTCACTCTGTTTTTAAAAAGAATAACTCAATGAGCACTCTCTTTGGATTCAGAAACACTTGAAACTTCACTAACGTATTCAGAGAAAAGTCAATAAAACCCAGAAGATCTTCAATCTGGTTTTAAACAATACTTCAAATCAAAACATCTTACTCTCAAAAATTAAACTGTTTAAATATTTATTTTTTTCATTTGTTTAAACATGCGTTCCTCTAATTTTTTATTAGAGTATAATTTCAGTTTAATGTTTTTTTGAGAGAAGTTGGGATAACGAGGGTCTCTGTAATACATAATAGCATGCATTTCCAGAGTAGAGGCTATCCTTAGTTCCTTTCTGCGCCTCATTCCTATATTTCCCACAAATATCCATGATTTGCCATTGGCTGAAATATAGTTTTTTTCGTGAATATATGAAGCACAACCTGTATTTATTTGAAGAGTGCATTCAAATCACGTAGTTTATATCCTGTCACTGCCATCTAGATGAATCGCTTCTTCAAATGCTGCAAATGAATACTGTAACGATCACATAGGCCGTGTCAATATGGAAATGTATAAATGTGAGCTCATTTATTGATTTAAATATCATATGGTTGACTTTTTGTTTTATTCCATCTAGCATTTGCATTAAATTTTGACGCGCTAAATAAAAAGGCAGTAATCTACATGAAGATAAAAACAGAAGAAAATTAAATTAATTTTTATTTTATACAACGAGGATGAAGTTAAAATTAACACATTCATTATCAACAAAGTCCGTCACTCAGGAAATGTGTAAGCTAAGGGAATTCTTCGCCAAGTCGAATTTATAGTCCTATTTTTATGGAAGAGAAAATATTACGAGTATTTGGGAACAATAATAATAATCAACATCAAGTCTTAGGCCTCTGGCCCATTCCGACTTCAAGAGATTTCGTCTTTCCATCTAGCAAATGGTCTTCCTTGACTTCTATATCCTGTAGATCTGTAGTTTAAAATCATTTTAGAAGGTCTACCTTCTGGCATTCTTAGTAGATGTTCGTACCAATTTTGTCTTTGTTTGTCAATTTTATCCGTCAATTTAAAAATATTTAATTGATCTCTTATCTCAGAACTTCTTTTCTGGTCCATAAGAGTGTAGCCTGCCGTTGGCCTTAAAAATCTCATCTTCGCTGCCTCTATTTTTTTTCTTATCTGTATGAGTAAAAGTCCAATTTTCACTGCCATAGATAATACTAGGAACGGCCGTGACTTTATAAAATTTCACTTGAGTATCCTGAGTTGTTTTATTCTTTAGAATTCTTCTTATTGTTCCACACATTCTTAGAAATTTCTGTATTTTTATATGTATATCTTCTTTTTGGCAGTATGATACATTAAAGCCCAAATAATTGTAGTATTTCACTTGTTCAATGATATTACTATTTATTACAAGTTTGCATCTGAGATGATTTTTTCCTCGAAATGCCATTGATTTTGTTTTTGTACGTGAAATGTTTAAATTATATTCCTTGGGAATAATAATAATAATAATAATAATAACAATAATAAAAAAACTTTATTTTCCCTGGCAGAGTTAAGTCCTTAAGGCGTTGTCTACCACTCAACTAGGTTTCAAAAATTACAAAATATAGTCTTACGTCTAAATTACAATAAACATAAACGATTGCATGTTACTTATACAATACAATTATTAATTATAATGTAATTTGATTTACTCTAGATTTAACGAATTAAATATAAAATGTACAAGATATAAAAACGAGAAAAAATAAATGACATAAAAAATTTAACTCTAGAGAAAAATTAATTATTAGACAACAGGTAATTGTATAAGCGCGACTTAAAAGTACCAAGTGTGCGGCAACCCCTGATATCTTGAGGAAGGAAATTCTAGGAGCGGGCAGAGGCTACTGTGAAAGAAGTATAATAAGAGGAAGTGCTATGAAGAGGGATTGTTAGCAGACTGTGACCTAGTATCAATATTGTGGTAAGAATATAACTTCTCAAATCTGGACGCCAGGTAAGTAGGAATGTAGGAATTCAGAAGCTTGAAATAAGTGAAAGAGAGTGCAATTTACGTCTGTCAGTAAGACAGAGCCAAGAGACGTTATTGAAGTGTTATTGAAGTTAAAAAAAACTATTCTAAAATATAATTTATAATTAAAAGAGATTAGATAAAAATATATGATAAGATAAAGTGAAAGTACAATAAATTCTAATCCTAATAATGTAGACAATAAATGTTTTCGATTCGAAGAAATATGATCATAACGACGGATGTTGAAAATTAAACGAACGCAAGCATTATGAACAGGCTGCAGTTTCTGCGAAAAGTCATAGTTTAGATCATTATATAATTATAACGTCACATTAATCGAAGTGTGGCAACACAAGATTCTGCACAAGGATTTGTTTCAATGAAACTGGAAGACAATTCTTTAAACGTCTAAGATAATGTAAGTAATAAATGTCTTAGGAAACATTTTGGACCCAAGAGAGATAAATAAACAGGTGAATGGAGCAGACAACTTAACAATGAGCTACATGATTTCATAAGAAACAAGATATAGTAAAAACAGTTAAGTCTCGTAGACTGCGATGGACAGGACATGCGGCATGATTTGGGAATGAAAGAGGGGCATGGAAGCTCCTTGTAGAAAAAGCAGAGAGAAAGGTCCAGTTGGTAGACCAATAATGAGATGGGGGAATAACATTAACCCTGATTTGAGTGAAACAGATTAATACTGGGGTAATTAGAAAACATTAGCTCAGGATAGGGATGTATGGAGAGCTTATGTCCGCGTGAACATGAACCTACGGATTCGATAGTGCCAGTGAGTTAGTTTATTTTGCTGGTTTAAGGAATATATATTTATTATCATAATTAAATTGTATATTCATATTTACATTTCGACAAAGTAAACATGGCAGTAAGTTATAGGGATTTTTTAATTTCGACCTTCAGATAATCCAAGAAAACCGGACATCATAGACATTACAGAAAAATAAGTGGTATGGCCATGTCAAAGAATGCCACAACATAGATTGCCTAAACTTATTATGCAATGGATCCCAATGGGATGGAAGAAAGGAAGACCAAAGAAAACCTGGATAGAGAGTGAGGAAGCGGCTATGATTGTCAGAGGATTGGAGGAAGATTAATGGATGGACAGAGAGGAATGGCGTTTGGTTTCCGGAAGACAACGGCAGCTGCCATGATACCCGATGATGATTATGATGGTGAGATAATCTCCCACTTCTAATTATCGGATTTCGCTGAGTTTTAGAGAATACATTCCTTATTTTATTCCAATAGTAAGCATTGAGTTCCGTTGCGAAGAATCTCAAATTGCGACAGATAGAGGGATTTTTAAGATTTATTTCAGGTGAACAATTGGACCACATTCATGCTGAGGAATTCGCTTAATATACACAGTTCCTGCGTGACGGACTTTATAATTTCTCTCTTGAAATTTTAATGGCGTGGCTTATATTCGGGCCGAAATGGTAGTTTGCGCTTGAATTGTGTGCAGCAGATCCTAGCGATAAATTGTCGAGTAATGCTAAATGTCCTGAACTTGCATTTCGGATGTCCTAGAAGCTATAGTTGTTGCAACAATACGTTTAATTGACCACACAATGCAGTATCCCTGTAATGATTTCACTTCAGTGTCCTGCTAACCTGAATGTATCAATTAATTACTAGCAAACTCAGCCAAATTACCAGCGTTATTCCAAATTCACTTTCAAAACTTTTCCATTCATTCATTTTGAGAATTTAACAGAGGAATTCACAGTGAATAAAGGCCTTAAGCAGGGATGCAGTTTCTCACCAATTCTTTTTAACATTTATTTAGACCAGGCTCTTAACTTATGGTATAAAAAATGTTCTCAAATGGGTATTCCTATACGACGAAAAGTACTGCATTCATTGTTGTTTGCAGATGATCAAATAATTTTAGCAGGGGATGAAGATGATATGAAATATATGATAAATAAACTAATGGAAGAATATAAAAAATTGGGACTGAATATAAATTTACAGAAAACTGAATATGTGTGTTTGGGAAAGGATGTGGATGACCTCATACTTGAAACAGGGAAAATAAAAAAAAATGTGAATTTTTTTAATATCTTAGGTCAATAATTACAAGTTTAGGTACCTGTGAGAGAGATGTACAGACTAAAATTGCAATGGTAAAAAATGCAACTAAGACATTACATGGAATAAATTGGAACAAAAATATTACAAAGAAAACTAAAATGAAAATTTATAAGAGCATAATACAGAATATTTTGTCATATGGAAGTGAAACTTGGTCTTTGACGGAAGTACAAAAGAATAAAATTAGAACAGTTGAATTTGATTACTTTAGAAGAAGCCTCCAAAAAATAAGACAGGATAAAATAAGAAATTAATTCCTTTGGAGAGAAATGAATGTCACCACATCTGTTGTTAAGAGGATTAAAAATCAAACGCTTAAATGGTATGACCATGTACAAAGAATGGAAAATGAAAGATGGCCAAAAAATATATACCAATGGTCACCCCCTGGAAGAAATAAACGTGGCAGACCAACATGGAAAGGAAAACCTACGTCAGAACTATAATGGATGATAGGAATTTGGAAGAGGGAGATTGGAATGATAGAGATAAATGGAAACTGAAGACGGCAAACAAGTAAGTGGTGGAAAGCCGAAGAAGAAAGAAGAAGAATTTTTTCTCGTCATCGAGGGTTTTCTCTAACCAATGTTAGTATTTAACATTACTTTTAAAAAATATATAAATGACTACGGACTTATAGACTATCAGTTTGTAACAAACATTCACAAATTTCCCTTAATTAAAGTTCTCCATCGTTCTCTGTCCTCTGTGTCTTCATCCGCTACATCAAATTTCCTCACTGATTTCTGAATGTTATTCTTCCAGGTTGTTTTTGGTCTTCCTTTTCTGTTCCTTCTTTAAATTTTCCATGCATAGTCAGCCTTTGGTAGTCTTCCATCCTGCATTCTTCTTACGTGTCCATACCATTTTAGCCTTCTGTGTTCAATCCCATCCATTATACTTCTTTCTGCATTCATCCATTTTCCAATTTCTGCATTTCCAATTCTTTCCATTCGAGATTTTCTGGCAGCTCTTCTTCAAAAATCCATTTCAACTGCAGTTATTCTGTTGACATGTTGTTATGTCATTGTCCAAACTTCCGATCCATATAACATTATACTTTCTAGTATGGACTTATAAATTAGTTGTTTTGTTCTGTTAATGATGTTTTTACTCCATAATATAGAGTTTAACATTCGAATGGTTTTTCCTCCATAACTGATACTTTTTGCTATTTTTTTATTTGATGTTCCATCTTTCTCTGTAATTGATCCCAAATAACAGAAATCATCGCTCTTCTTTATCAATATATAATTAATCTATAATTCATCTAGGTCATTTGTTGAATGTCATTAATAATTTTTCCTCGTTTTTTATACCTTGTACATATTATATATTCAATTCGTTAAATTTAGAGTAAATCAAAATAGATTATAAATATTGATTGTATTGTATTGTTTTTATAATATGTAATTGTTTATGTAGTTGTAAGACTATTTTTTTTGTATTTTGTATTTTTTTAAAAACCAGGTTGAGTGACCTTAAGGCCTTAACTCTGCCAGGTAAAATAATGCTATTTATTTATTTATTTGTAATACTCTGTTTTTTTGTTGATTTTCAAACCTTAATTCTGATAAGTTGTTGAAAACTGATTACACATATAATTTGCATCTTCTCCATCCTGGGTTATAATTATCTGATCATCGGAGAAAAAGGAAACGATGTAGATATCTTCTTTCTGTTAATTCGAGTCACATTTTTGCACACTTACCTGACCAAACCTTTTTATAAGTTAAATTGTTGTTTTTTTGTTAATTTGGAGAAGTAAAAATCTCCTTATTCGCGGGGTGTATGTTCCGCAAACATGCCGCGAATACAGAAACCGCGAATATGGAATGGTAATTTGTATGGGTATATAGGGGATACGTTCCAAGGTACCAAAACAAAATAAAAAATATCAAAATAAAATCAAATTAATGAGAGATTTTGAACAATTTATATTAATTATTATTGCCAGCTCCTAGGCAAGAACTTAAAGAATTTAGTAATTATTTCCTGGTTTGTCGCTTTTATAAGGTCTTTCAATTCAGATTTATATTCAGCTGTCAATTCAGCGATAGAATTCCTTATCTACCTTCGGATTTCTTTATGAATCATAAAGTTGATTTATTAACATTGAAACAACGTGATAAGGATGCAAACTAATTACCAACGCGTAAACGGTCAAGCATTTATATGTTTAATTTAAGCGGCAACACTATTTTTTTCCGTTTGGGAACTAATTTTTCTTTTCTTTTATCCGACATTATAAATTGGGAACAAAGCAAAAAAGAGACGTGTTATTCAATCAAAACTATTGCTAAGAATGACAAGAAACAATAAAACACCGATCGTGGCGAGGGCGGTATTTCTCAATGGACATAGCGGCACGTGAAATACGGCGGCGGCTGCCTTAAACAACGAACTTTAGGCTTAGTGACAAAAAGGTTTGTTTTACTTTGATATTTATTTGTCCATTTGGTTTCAATAGCACTTTGTAAAAGCCGCCTTGGCACGTGACTACAGAAAAAAAAAAGTTGCAGATGCGTTAATAAAAGATACCTAATCTTTCTAATATACCGAATCTGCGAATAATGTTTAGCTGCGAATACAAGAACTGTGTCGCAATTTTTTAACCCGCGAATAACCGAACCATGAATAAGGAGCTTTTATTGTATTGTTAATTCGGTTTTAATGGAATTACTATATTTACTATAATTCAGAATATAAATTCCAAAGATACCATTAATATTTGTGACAAAATTAAATATTTGGGAGTTGAAATAAATGAAGATGGAAACAATGATTTAGAAATAACAAAAAGAATAGTTGAAGATCGATCTGCAGTAGCAATGTTGAATGGAATTTTGTGGGATAAACAGATATCCAAAGAAACTAAAATCCATATTTATAAATCAATAGTAAGAAGGTTAATGACCTATGGAGCAGAACCATGGAGTATAAATTCCAAATTAAAGTCAAAATTGGGTTCTACTCTTCCTTAATATCCTCATTTTTTTATGGTCTCACTTTGTATAGTCTGCTGTACGGCGCATAAATGACATCTCGTTTGCTGTTATTCGGCTTTCATCTCTTCTTCGTATTTTCCATGCTTCACTATCATATATTAATACTGGTCTTGCAACAACCTTATAAAGCCGTAATCTTGTGTTGTTTTGTACTGAAGATGGTTTCATAATTCTATTAATTATCCCCGATTATTTGTGAAATTTGTGGTTTTCTTTGATATATCAGGTTCAGCTTGAAATGTTTAATTAAAATCAAAATAATTAATAGTTACGCACGCAACAAGGGAAGTAAATAGTACATTAATAGAAGCCAGGACTAGCAGACAAATTCGAGACTAGTAATGTACTTACTTTCCGAATAGCGTATATCATTTTTTGCGCGATAGTACATTTTGTCGTACTTACAGACATGGCGACCATAATTGAAAGTTTAACTTCCTACATTTTGGGATTGCCAACCTAAATAACTATACTGTAATAAAATAACTGTACTGTAATATTACATATTACAAAACGCGAATGGGAAGTAAAACCACTGCCCTCTATATATACTAGTACAATGTATACACAAAAAATATCCAAAAGGTAGTGTTAATATACATTATACGAAACAAATCACTGCATTTTAAATTAACTGAACTTTATTTGAAACAATCTAAAACAATAAATAAATACTTGCCACCATTTTATCACTGAATTGGTGTCACGGCCTGATGTAGTCTCAACTAATAAACACTGTCCACACTGTTAACGTTAGTCAAATGTTTATAATGAACGCAAATATTTCCAACAAATATGTTATTATTTTACTATTATTTATTATTTTGAAAACTCCATTGCGCAAAAAAATAATGTACAACGCACGTTTGTGAAGTGTTTTACAGAATCTCGGAAATTAAAAACCTCGCTACCGCTTGGTTTTTATATATTTTGCTCGCTTCTGTAAAAACCACTTCCCAACCTTGCATCGTAATATATTACTGTCCACTCCTATCCTAATAATTATGTTTAATTTTTACGTTTCATGTGAATTTATATCTTGGTTTGAAGAGTTTGATAGCAAGGGAATGTTGATAAAACAAGTGTAACTGCTTATTTCTGTCTGAATTAGTTGCAGACATTTTAAATAATAGTTTCAGACTGCATATTAATTATAGATTATGTTATTGTAACAATCACTATACATTTGAATTATCAAAGTGATAAATAAGTGTGAAACAATAAAATTGTATTGTATTACTCAATAAAATTTAAGTAGGTAACATTTTTACATTATTAATTAAGTCAATTAGTTTTCTTCCCTAGAGAAGTAAGCTGAGCTATTATGTGCCATTGTCAATGGATACCAAGGCCTCTCTGGTAGATTCAACTTATTTCCTTAAAAACAGAATGATAATTAGACCATTATTAGTATAGGAGTGAACAAATTCGTTTACTCGTTCTAAAATTCCATTGTTCCCCAAACAATTTTCCTAGGTATAAGGAATTTCCCACAGAAGGCTATCACTTTGGTTTTCTTTATATTGTCTCCATATTGTACATTTTGCAATTATATTAAAATTATGTATAGAATACTGTAAATCTGTTTCTGTTGGAGCTATTAATACCAAATCATCTGAAAAAAAAGTCTTCTTCAGGTTTCTATTAATTTGAACTGAACCATGTCTCATCTGTCGCCATTCCTGAAATATTCTATCCATCTATATCATAAAGAACAAGGGAGATAGGCAACATCCTTGTCTTACACCCTTATTAATTTTCTTACACCTTTATCAATTCTTCCTCCAATTATGGGTAAATACCCAGAGGCAACGCAGGAGGTGGTGAAGGGTCGAGAGCTTGCCCGGCCATCAACCACGAGTTCGATAGTTCCAGTGAGTTTAATAATTTTCGATCTAATGTTCATTTGTTCTATGGAATTATCTATATATAAATGGGCGAAGACAAAACAGTGAAGTACCATTTTCTCCTCTGTTTGTCAATAGATTTTTCTTGTTTAGTAGCTATTTACGAGCTTTAGTGTTATCAATAAAACAATTGGAAACAGTTATGTCCGTTTTTAACTGCAAGGCAGTGTTTATGGAAAATCTCAATGGTGCAAGAGTTTAATTTCTTACAGAGAAGTATGTGATATAGAAAGGCCATGCCCGAAAAAAATATCTGCCGTTTTCAACTGCAAGGCACTAGAATCCATCACCAAAGCTATAGGGAAGAAATACATGTACATGTGTTAATCACAGAGGTACACTATCGTCCTGCCACTGTAGGGGTGACATGTGGTCAGCATGTGGGTGCACCAGCCGTTATAGCTGGTTTTCTCAGCGTGGAGTCGGTATATGTTGTAGCTACTCAAATTCCTCCGATGTTGGGTAATAATTAAGAATACTATCACCCCTTCATCAGTTACAGTCCAGCATAAATATATACCCTGTATTTTTATGATCATCGCCATCATTCATCACGAATTAGGCCTTTGTAGACCTGTTTCGGGTCCCGTGCCGTAGCCGAGTGGTTAAGACAAGATGCCTTGGCACAGAGCTATGGAACTTTCTACCCATAAAGGAGAATCAAACTGGATCGCACACCGCTCTTAAGTGATGGCCGCGGAGCTTTTCATCTACGGTATCTATCTAGAATGTGACTTGCGCTGGTTCGAGTCCTCATGGGGGAAGACATTTTCTCATGGAATTTCGCACAGTATGGGACCGGTGCCCACTCAGCATCGTGACGCATTTGGGTAGCTACAATAAGTAACGACTCCAGGTTGAGAAGACCAGCTAAAACGGCTGGAGATCCGATATGCTGACCACATGTCACAACTACACTGGCTCGATGATCGTTTACCTCTGTGATTAACACATGTGGATGTGAGGCCAGCAGCAACTGGTAGGCCCAGGGCCTTCTAGGCCTGTAGCGCTTGTAGTAAGTAAGGCCTATTTTCGGCCCCATCTAGTAGTCTTTTAAGAGGTCTTCCTAGTCAACGATGTCCTTTGGGCTTATATTGTATCATAATTTTTGGAATTCTTCAATTTTCATTCTTTTTACATGGTCTAGCCAGTTTAATTTATATCTGTTGAGTTCTTCTTCTTGTTGTTCTTCTTCCTTTCTAGGATTAGGTCAATGCGACCTGTTCCGGTCTAAAGTCCATCGCTTCCTTGGCCGTCCCAAAGATCTTTTACCATGTGGTTTGTAGGTGTTGATCGTTTTGGTTAATTTTGTATTGCCCATTCTGTCTAAATGTTCTTTCCATCGGTGTTTGTGTACTCTTCTAGTTTATCGAGTATTGAAAATATCTCCAGTTCATTTCTTATTGATTCATTATTTAATCTAACCATGCGTGTACATCCTTTTACGGATCTTAAAATTTTCATTTCAGTGGCTTGAATGTGTGAGATTGTTTTTGTTAAGTACCCAAGATTCAGTTCCATATAAAAGAACAGGAACAGCCATAATTTTATAAAACCTGAGCTGAGTTTCTCTTCGAGTCTTTCGGAGGGTTCTTCTTAGGTACCGCACATCATTTGATATCGGTTCAATTTATTATGTATATCTTCTTCTTCCTTCCAAGTATTAGGCCAAGGCCTGTTACGATCCTATAGAACATTTTCCCTCCAGCGTTTCATAGGACGGCCCAGTGATCTTCGTCCTCTTGATATATAATTATAAACAGCTTTGGGGATCCGATTTGAATTCATTCTTTCAAGATGGTGTTTCCAATTTAGTTGGTACTGTTTAATATATTCCAAAATTGGCGTAGTCTTCAATTCTTTTAAGATATCGGTGTTCCTTTTCCGATCCCATCTGGTGTAACCAGTTGTGTTCTTTATCCCAATCATAACTATATGTTATACCTGAACCAAGATAGTTTAAGTGTGCTATCTGTTCTATTATTTCATTATTGATTACTATTTTTGCTCTGACTGGCAGTTTGCCCTGAAAAGCCATACATTTAGTTTTTGAAGTTTTTCTTCTACAGATTCTACTTCTAATTGCTTTCAAATTTCTTATAATTATGGTTCTAATGCAATTTAAAACTAACAATGTCTAATATAATGTAAAGTGACGTGTTATTTATGGTAGAATTTGGATCACTTGGCGAACACTATTTTGTATAAATATGTAAGATTGCTATCTGTGGCAGTAAAATCGATAGCAGAATTTGATAAATGAACAAATATCATGCGTACTTTCTGTATTGTAACAAGATGAAATGAAATTAGCAAAGATTAGTGCCCGGTGTGTGTGTTGAGTCAATACAGAGCCTGGTTTGTAATCCATTTATAAAATCACGGACTGGATACCGTTTCCAGTTCTTTTTATCTTTTTATAGAGGGAAACTTGAAACAAAATATACCTCAATAGATTAATCCACTTTTAATTAGTAAATGCTATTCATTTGTTTGAAAGAATGGTACACTCATTTTTTCCCTAACATTTTTTTAGCAAATTCCGAAGGAATAAAGCTAGTGAGGTTTCTGATGAAAGGATAAAAAAATTACAAGGTAGAATAATGTTTATAATACTCACTGGCAATATCGAACCCGTAGGTTCATGGCCGCGCGGACGTTAACTCTCCATAC
The DNA here is from genome assembly GCA_030220185.1 of Diploptera punctata. Classification (NCBI taxonomy): domain Eukaryota; kingdom Metazoa; phylum Arthropoda; class Insecta; order Blattodea; family Blaberidae; genus Diploptera; species Diploptera punctata. The sequence continues at coordinate 267,662 of JASPKZ010008867.1, read as the reverse complement.
ATCCCTATCCTGAGCTAATGCTTTCCAATCATTCTCTGTATAATCTACTTCCCTCAAATCATGGCTAATGTTATTCTCCCATCTCATTCTTGGTCTATCAACTGGGCGTTTTCCTTCTGGTTTTCCTACAAGAAGCTTCCGGCACATCTTTCATTCCCCATACGTGCCACATGTCCTGCCCATCGCAGCCTGCGAGACTTAATTGTTCTTATTATTTCTGGCTTCCTATAAAGATCATTTAGTTCATTGATATGTAGTCTTCTCCATTCACCTCTCTGTTCATCGCTCTTTGGTCCAGAAGGACTTTATATATATATATATATATATTAATTGGTGTTTCTCGTATAATGTATCATATTTATATTATTATTATTATTATTATTATTATTATTATCGTATCATTATTGTTATTACCCTATAAAATGTTGTTTGTACATGACATTTACATTGCTACATTATTGTATCTTTAACTGTTTATAATTAGTATAGTGTATATCTATATTTGTCAAATATTTATTTGTATTTGAGCTGGTTGAGTGGAAGAGAGGGCCTTATGGCCTTAACTCTGCCAGAATAAATAAAGTATTATTATTATTATTATTATTATTATTTTATTATTATTATTATTCTCAAATACTCGTAATCTCCTTTCCTCTTAAATTAAGTGTCCATGTTTCGCACCCGTATAATATAACTGGTAGAATAATAGTTTTATATATTTTCAGTTTAACGTTTTATTATTATTATTATTATTATTATTATTATTATTATTATTATAACATTATTTATTAATAATAATTCTATCCAGAATTGTAAATAATTATTTAATAATAAAGTATGGGTCTTGTAAACCAAAAATAAAGATTGATCTTAGAACTTCAAAGAGGAAACTTTTCTCATCATACCGTACGTCTCCAAAATTGACATTTTACTAGCTAATACCAGGCGTGCGCTGCTACGTCTAAATAAATGAAAATTAATGTGTTTTTATGTTTAGTTGATTAAATACAAGGAAAATAATAATAAATTTATATCGTAATTATTTTTAGATATCCCGAGCTGATTACCCGGCATTGCCCAGGAATCTACTTATCCCGATCTTCTTGGAATAAATGAGCTGAAAGGCGAAAATTAATGTGTTTTATGTTGAAGTAAAAGGAAAAAAATATATCTTAATTATTTTAGATATCCCGTGCTGATTACCCGGCGTTGCCCGGGAATCTACTTATCCCGATCTTCTTTCATAAATGAGCTGAACTATGAAAATGTACGTATTGTAATGTTTAGTTGAATAACTAAGAGGAAAAAGAATTGTAAATTTATATCGTAATTATTTTAGATATCCGGTGCTGATTAACCGGAATTGCCCAGGAATCTACTTATCCCGATCTTTTTGGCATAAATGAGCTGAAAGACAAAATTTGTTATTGTGAGTTATCCGTAAAAGAATACCCGCCGTGAGCTGCTACGCTTGCCCGGGAATCTACTTATTTCGAGCTTGAATACCCGCCGTGAGCTGCTACGCTTGCCCGGGAATCTACTTATCCCGAGCTTCTTGGCATCAATGAAACACAGAAATGGTTACTATGAGTTATCGTAAAAGATAAACATATGCTGTCGCGGACTTTTTTGTTGAGTGTTTTTTGAGATGGCGAATTCAATTCTGTGTTCATTAATTTTGTGTGTTTATTATGGTTTAGGCAGCGTAAGCCATTTAAGCAACCAAAAAAGCTACTTTTTTCACGTTTTTTCACTACAAAAGGCGATATTTAAGGATGAAGGAGTTGAGTATTACTACTTTCATATAGCCTATGTCCATCCCGGAAAACTGAACATTTTGCAAAAAGCCCCATCACAATCGGATGACCGGTATATCAGCGCATGAAATACGAACGAACAAACAAACATTATATATATATCTGTATTAGATTTAAAGTACTCTTTGAAATTAAATCATTTCAAGCAAGAATAAAACTTTATAATATTTAAAACAATAAAGAATTGTACCTGTGATGGCAGTCGTCCTCAACAAATTCTAATTGTTTAAAATAATCAGCTAGGCCTTTTCAAACCTGTATCCAATAGTACCAAATTGACAAAAAAATGGAAGAGAAAGACGTTACATAACAAAGATAAACGAAATAGTGTACGTTTCAATATAAAATAACAATAAAAAAAATACAGGGAAAAAAGATAAATGTCCTCTGAAAATCACAAGGAAATAGTTGTCACTCTGTATATTTGACAAAATGAAATACATAGGTGTTATCTAGTAAGAAAGATCATTATCGAGGACCCTTGAAGTTTTAAATAAAAAAAGAATAGCAGGGAAAACGTTCAAGGTTCTCGGGAAATAACAAGGAAATCTGTCACTCTGTGAATTAGATGGAATGAAGGGTGTTACGTAACAAATGTCATATTGAAGCACCGCACATTCCAAATTATAAAAAAAAAAATGGAAAACGTTGAAGAACCTCGGATATTAACAAGAAAAACGTCGTCTCTCTGTATATTTGAGGAAAATCGAAGGAAAAATTGTTATATAAGAAAGATAATAGAAGTAACGCACATTCCAAAATAATAAAAAAAGAAGCGTGAAAAATGTTGAATGTCTCCGGGCACTAACAAGTAAAAAGTTGTCACACTGCATACCTGATGAAAATGTAAGGAAAAGGTATTATGTAAGAAAGATCATTGAAGTACCGAACATTCCAAAATAGTAGTAGTAGTAGTAGGACTTTATTAGACAAAAAGTAAGATATTTACAATATTATTTACAAATATGGGTCGCACGGGCAGTAAGCCGTACGTGCTGTTGACAGTCCGTTACAATAAAGTAATAATTGGTACTAGTGTAAAGAAAAATAAACAAAAACAGCAATACCATTACAATTACATAAAGAAAACACAATAAAAATATTACCATTAAATAATAACACAATAGCATTATACACTAAAAACATTAACATTACTATTACATAAAGAAAACACAATAATATTACAATTAAGTAATAACACAATAGCAATAACATTACAATTACATAAAGAAAACACAATAATAATATTACAATTAAATAATAACACAATAGCATTATACACTAAAAACATTAACCTTACAATTACACAAAGAAAAAACACAATACTATTACAATTAAATGATAACACAATAGCATTATACACTAAAAAAACATTAACATTACAATTACATAAAGAAAACACATTAATATTACAATTAAATAATAACACAACAGCATTATACACTAATTAATTTATATATAATTGTTAATAATTAATGGTATTACATTTTGATAACATATATTTATTCATGAATGAGTGTTGTCCTTATTTTTCGCGTTTTGTCCAGAAATTTACCGAGGTTTATCCAATTTTCTGGATTTACCAATAACTCGTAGCATGCCAATCTTTCCCGATTTGAATTTAGAAATCTTTCCGGTAATAACTGACGTCTCCAATATTCTAAATCATTACATTTTCCTAATATATGTATCTCATCTTCAATAAATAAACAGGTAAAACGATGAAGTTCCTCGGTCAATAATAAACAAAAAGGTGTCTCACTGTACATTTGACGAAGATGGAAGAAAGAAATGTTAAGTAACAAAGATGATCGAAGTAGCGTACATTCCAAAAGAATAATAAAAAAACAGGTAAAACAATGACGGCCCTCGGGTAGTCACAAATAAAAAGTTGTCACTCTGTATACTTGAGGAAAATGGAAGAAAAAGGCGTTATGTAAGAAATATCCAACATAATAAAAAAAACAGGTAAAACATTTAAAGTCCTCGGGAAGTCACAAATAAAAAGTTGTCACTCTGTATATTTGAGAAAAAGGATGTTATGTAAGAAAGATTATCGAAGCACCGTACATTCCAAAATAATAAATATGTGGAACACGTTGAAGGTTCTCGGGCAATAACTAACTAAAAGTTGTCACTTCCTGTTTTGAGGTAAATGGAAGAAAATGGTGTTATGTAAGAAAGGTCATGGAAGTACCGCACATTAAAAAATAATACAAAAAGCAGGTAACATCTCGAATGTCCTTGAGCACTAACAAGTAAAAAGTTGTCACTCTGTACATTTGAGGAAAATGGAAGAAAAATGTGTTATGTAAAAAAGATAATCGAAGTACCACACATTACAAAAAAATAAATAAATAAAATAAAAGAACAGGGAAAACGTTGTCCTCGGGCAGTAACAAGGAAAAAGTTGTCATTCCCAGACGTGAAAACACAAGATTCTCTGATGGTCCAATAGCAACAGAATTTACTTTGGTTCTCGTTGTTTTCCAAATGGAAGCAAAAGTGCCTTTTGTCATATTTATTTCTATTTTCATTTCAGGATAAAATCTTTTAATATAAAGAAGACAAAACTGGAGCAGAATTCAAAATGAAGACGTTATTGTCTAAAGTGACGTAACTAAAGAACGTAGAGATACTTGGTATAATGGAAAGATAACTCCCTTCAGATGCTTAAAGGAAACAAGTGAATGCAGTCACTATGACATCTGTTCAAATTTATAAAGGTCCGTTTACACAGTCGTCGCCCTATCCATGAGAAATCCTAGTTTATCTGCGAGTCGTAGAGACGTAAAAGATTGCCTCTTATATAAAAGGAACCAAGCACCCTGAATCACCGATAAATGAACACTGCAAATAGCACATTAGATATAATCATGAATTATACGACTTACTGTATTTTACGGACTATAAGACGCACCTTAATTTTTATGCAATTCAAAAAAAACATTGTATCATTTTTATTATTAGATTGCACAGCCAGACTAAAAAAAATCTTAGTCTATAAAACCGTTCTAATCTTTAAAATCCCTGAAAATCGTCATCTCAACTTTCTTCTTCTTCTTCGTCATCGTTGTTCTCTTCATACATAAGATGGTCTTCACTGCCATCGAGAGCGTTACTTACGCCGCACATCTTGAAATCATTAACAATAATGTCTTCTCTCACTCTAGACCACGACTGTTTTATCCACTGACACACTTGTTTGGTTGTATGTTGTTTTAAAGCTTCCTTCGGCGTGAATTCATGTTGGGTTTCATCCATCATCCATTTGTTCAAGTTCACTGGCATCGTAGACTGCAAAAGACGTATCATAGGCTAGACAGAGTTCTGGGCGGGAACGAGACAGTGTTAGCAAGCTTGTGAATCCCCGCAACTCATGTTCGTCGCATCGGTGCACTGCTGCTGCCAGTTGAATCCAATGTTGCCAGATAGAGATAATTCCCGCGTTATCGAATATATGGCAATTTTTAAGACTGGCGGGAATTTCAAATCAAACACTGGATATTTTTATATTAATTTCGAGTATAAGACGCGTCTGAATTTTAGAGGTAATTTTTCGAAGAAAAATGTGCATCTTATAGTCCTAAAATACGGTATATGGTGATACTGACATAGTCGGAATAATGAAATCTTCAATGTTGAGATGGCTGGGCCATTTATATCGACGGGAAGAAACAGACATTTCCGATTGAATCACATTCTCTAATACAGGGGGAAAAGAAAAGTTGGAAAACCTCTTACCAGATGGCTAAACAGCGTGGGACAGGATCTGAAGATTATGGGAGCCCAGGAATGGAGATAGAAGGCAGAAGATAGTAATGGATGGAGGCGCATAGTTGAGGTGGTCAAGGCCTGCTATGGGCTGTAGCACAAAACATGGTGTTGATGATGGGATGAAGCACCCTGAATTGAATTCAAGTTATTGATGTTTTCTATAGCCGTATAGCAATAAAATTATAAAAAATGTATATGACACGTATGCATTGAAAATATTAATATATGCTGTATGCCATTGAGATTACATTTAAAAATACTTCATTTACTAGGGCAATCAATAAGTAATGGCAACAATGCTATGACATCACAAAGAATTATGTAGGTTACATTTGACATTACGAACTTCATTTATAGTCAACTGTTGCCAAATCCTTGGAAGATGATACACTCCATCTGCAACACCATTTCGGGATATCTCTCTCATCTGATAGATCTATAGCTTTCTGGATATCAACTCTTGATTGAAATCGAATGCCTCATAGAAGTTATTTGATTTTTGGAAATAAGTTATAGTCACAAGGGCTTATGTCTGGTGAACTTGGTGTTCGAGTACTTCCTAATTCCACCTTCTAAACAAATTGTACTGAACATTTTTTTAGGGCCGTATTACTTACTAAATGCGAGAAAGAGTGAATGTATCCACAAAATATTGCTATTTCGAGACTTTCAATATTACAGATTTATACAACAAAGACTGTTCAATAACATATTACAAGATTACAATGGTCACCACTAGAATGGCTGATTTACAACAGTGTTGCCATTACTTATCGATTGTCCTAGTATTTTAATGAATATATGTTATTAGAAAAGATTTTTCTTAGTTTTACTCGTTTGGTGCTTGGCTCCTTTTATATAAAAGTCATCCATTTGTGATCTGGGAGTCGGCACAAATGCTCTAGTGGCTACTATGCTCATCTCTGCTTTCGAAGTATGCGGGTTCGACCCCGGGAGGGAAAAGTCCAAGGGACAAGTCCTCCGGAATGGACTTAAAGTCTACAGTACAGCACCATGGAGAAGTCACAGAGTAAAATAATAAAGTAGATACATGCAGGTGCCGTCGTACTCAACTAGGTTATCTTAAAAAAAAAAAAAACATTAAGGACTGTAGGCATTTCGGTAACCGGCTTCGATCTTCAGCGGAAGGATATGCGCTACTATTGTTATTCTTTTTCATCTCTTTTGACACCAGTGGCCTTCCAGCCATCTTCTCAGAAACATATTTACATATTACTCACCGAAATTAATTCTGCATGGCTAAAGGTGAAATGTGTTAGCGCTAGTGTCGCCAAACTATTCCTCTATAAAATGGAGAATCCCTAAACACATATGAAAGTTCTTTACATGGTTGAAAAATTGTCATTTGTCAGCGACTGCTGAACGTTTCGGATCATTTAAAATCACAGTGTTTGTCATCTCTCTATTACCAACCTCACAACACAACGCAGGGGACGGGAACTGGCAACATGTAATGAGGATGGACAGGCTATTTTCCAGTAGTAACATGGTTGCCGGATTATTCATCAGGTCAATGGCTACTGAAGATGTAGGAACATTTAAAAAAAACAGTATTTGCTTGTGCTCCCCTCCCAGTCAAATAACACAAAACACGGGACAGGAAGTAGCAACATAGTAAGAGAAGGAAGAGAATAGACAGCACATTCCTAGCATATTTTCTACAAGCAGATTTAATACAAGATTATTTACAAATATCATTATATGGAATCTATCTAAGTTGCTGGAAGTTAAATATGAAAATATCGTTAGCAAAAATAAAAAAGATGGCAATAAATAAAATTGCTTTAGGATGCAAGTTAGAATCAGAAAGGAAAATGCTTGATCAGGTTATGACAATCAAATATTTGGGTGTAGAAATAACTAGCTGGGATCGTTACATAATGAAGTCACACATCAGACTAATAAAAGAGCGAGAGTGGCTGGTGTATGAATGGAAAAACAGTACTTACATACATATACCAAAACAAGAATATATATAAAACAGTCATACGCCCAATATTGATCTTTGACTCCGATACAATAGCAGATGCTGTTAAAACAAAACAAACTTTAGAAACAAATGAAATGAATGTTCTGAGGAAGATTGTACGTAAATCAAGGAAAGATCAAATTAGAAATGAAGATATAAGAAGACAGCTGAATATTAAGACAATAGGTGAATGTGTGGAAAAAATAAGATTTGAATGGAATCAACATATATCCCTCAGATAGAATTGTACGTATAGCAAGAGATAAGTTACCAGAGGATGGGAGAAGGACACCTGGAAGTCCAAAAAAGAGATGGAGGGACTCTTAATTCTGGATGGAACAAGTCATGGACTTAAAACAAAGACAAGAAGTACTTTACAGCTGTCCCCTCCCAGTCAAATAACATCAACACAGGAGACAGAAAGTGGTAACATAGTAAGAAAGGAAGAGAATCGACAGTAAATTCCAGCATATTTTCAACGTGCAGATTTAATTTAGGCGAGTAATATAGTAGTAGTAGTCCTGGTCACTCCACTGGGAAGCACAGGACCTTGATAAAAGCTCGCCAATGCACTCTGTTGTTTGCCAATGCCTTAATTTCATTCCAACTCATCCCTTCCTGTTCAGCTTCATCCCTGATGGTATTACTGCATGTTGCCCTAGGTCTTCCTCTTCGCCTTCTCAATCCATGTGGGTTACAATAAAATATCATTTTTGTGATGTTATCATTCTTTCTCCGTAACATATGACCAACCCATTTCCATTTTTTTAAATTTAATTTCTTTACAGATTTAATTTTGATTCGTTCTTCTCCGAAGTTGTTTATTTGTTATAATCTCTGGCCACCATATACCTAAGATATTTCTCAGACAACGATTTACAAAGATTTACAATTTCGTTCCAATTTGTTTTGTAGCCTTCCAAGTTTCACAGCCGCACAATAAAATCAATTTCACATTTGAATTAAATAATCTTAGTTTAAGTCTTATGGAGATTTGTTTCGACCTCCAAATCTATTTCAATTGAATGTAAGCATATCTTGCTTTATCTTCATCTGAGCCACGATTCACAGATATTATATTACCCAGATACAGTAAAACTTGTTTAATCCGGAACGTGAATAATGCGGAAATCTGTCCAATGTGAACACATTTATTGGTTCCGGCTAAATAATAGTAAATTTACGTGTATTTATTTTGCATAAAACGAAATATGTCCAATGCGGAAACGGAAGGATAGTTCTATACAATTCATGAAACAATTTTATGAAGCAGTTTTAACCATCAGCAGTTTTTTTGAAGGCTGGTGCCAAGACGGCTTTTACAAATAGTGACTCAAACCAATGCAATGGACAAATAAATATTAAAAGAAAATCAACCTAATTGTCATTGTTAAAAGCTGTTGTCGTATTTCACATGCCGATATGTACTTTGATAAATGCCTCCATCGCCCGATCGGTATATTATTGTTTCAACTTGTTCCTTGCAATAATTTTGATTGAATAACAGAATCTTGTGCTTTGTTCCAAGTTTATAATGTCGAGTAAAAGGAAAGAAAAACATTTAGTACCGAAGAGAAAAAAAGTGTTGCCGCTTAAAGTAAAGATAAAAATGCTTGACCGCTTATACGCGTTGGCGAGTCGTTTGCGTTTATATCACGCGGTTTCAATGTTAATGAATCAAGAAATATGAAGACAAAATAAGAAATTCTATCGCAGAATTCACAGCTTAATATAAATCTTAATTGAAAGACCTTTTAAAAGCGACAAAACTGGAAAAAAATATTACTAAATTCTTTACGTCCTTGCCTAAACCTGACAGTAATAATTAATAGAAATTGTTCAAAATCTCTCATTAATTTATTTCATTTGATAATTTGTATTTTATTCTGTAACCTTGGAACGTATCCCCTATATACCCATACAAATTACCAATCCATATTCACGGTTTCTGTATTTGCGGAACATATCCCCCGCGAATAAGGAGCTTTTACTGTATAGATTCTAGCTGTATAGATTCAGCCTCATTGCGCACCCGTTACGCGAAACACAGATACCTGTCTTGCAAATAACAATTGCGCTGTAAAATCTTAAATTAGTTAAGTTCTGAGACCGATCTTTCACAGGTAGCGTTCTGAATTTACGTAATAAAGATGGCTGAAACGTATGTATCATTCTCATTAAGCGAAAAAAGTGAAAGTGATTGAAGATAAATCTCCAAACATTCCCGGACCGATGTTCGAAAGTCAATATCTAGCTCTTGTTAAATCGCTAAGGGAATAACGATCTCAAGGAATCTTCAAGTTGGTTGGACAGTTTTAAAAGACGACACAATGTAGTGTGGAATGAAATTTGCGGGGAATCAAAGAATGTGGACGGTAGTGTAGTTAGTGAGCAAAAACCGAAACTGCATACTTGAATTTCAGGATACGCGCCTAAGAGACATTTTTAACGCTGATGAAACGGGACTGTTGTTTCGCGCGTTACCGTCGAAGTCGCTCGTATATACTATACTTCACTTTTCAACGGCAGCCGAACTACAACTAATCCAGGTACATAAAAAGACATATACGGTCCTCTATAATCTAAAATTATTTAGAAGTTTTAGTTGTTTTTATAATGCGGAATTTTGTCCAATGTGAAAAAAAATGGTCCCATGCGATTCCGCTTTGAGCAAGTTTTACTGTATGTAAATTCATTTGTAGTTTCTATTACTTCTCTTTCTAATACAATAGGAAATCAATTGTTATAAATTCTGAGACGAATAATACATATCCCCTTAATATCAGTATAGATCAGAGCAGTGAGTAGGTAACCATGTTGTAGAATGAAGGCTGCAGTATAAACAGACCCTTATGAATGTTGTTTCTAGCGCGACAATTTCAGTTTGAGACAAAACTCATCAAAACAAAACGTGCATTATAAACAATTCTTGTGAGAAGTGACTTAAGAAATGTTTCTACTTATGATTCGCCGGTTATAGGGTAGTCACTAAATCTTCACGCTAACAAATACTAGGTGTCTCTGCAAGGGCAGGACAGCACTTCGAACCTCGTGGGGCACATTTCTCTTAAAACGCTATCTCCACGGAATTGCCATTGTTTTGAATTTTGTCTTGTTCGGTTTTCTTATTTTAATTATAATTAAGAGTTGTTAGGATTATCCCGACCGGAGATCGAACCCGGGCCCGCTGGTTTACGATGCACTGACGCTACCCAAGACTACAGCAGGGGCATATTTATTTTATATTACTTTAATTTTATTATATTCCATGTTTTTGTTAGTTTGTTAGTTTGCTAGTCTTCGATCACATCATCATTGTATTTTTTTAGTCTGTATTTTAATAATATCTTAAAATTGTAATAAGTATGCAATTTTTGTATAATTTTACTATTCGCTGGTTGAGTGGAAGGGAAGGCCTTATAGCCTTAACTCTGCTAGCTAAAATAAAGCATTATTATTATTATTATTATTATTATTATTATTATTATTATTATTATTAAATAATAAAGGAACATTTGCAATTGCTTGCCTCAATGCAATAATGTGGGATAAAAAATATAGGTAATAAAAATAAAATGAATATATATCATATAATTGTTAAAAGCATCATTACTTATGGAGCAGAACTTTGGTCATTAACAACAAAAACAAAGAAGTATCTTATGACAACGGAAATGGATTTTATACGAAGGGCCGCAAGAATTTCAAGAAAAGAAAAAAATAGGAACTCAGTTTTAAGGGAGAAAATGAAGATTGAAGACACTATTTTAGATTGTATTAAAACTCAGCAATTAAGATGGTACCGACATGTCCAGTGAATGGAAGAGGATCGGCTACCAAAATGTGTTTTGGAATGGAAACCTGAGGGAAGACGAGGCAGAGGAAGACCTAAAACCTCCTGGAGTCAGGGAATATGTTTATACATGAAGGAGAAACATCTACAACCAGGCGATTGGATGAACCAACAAAATTGGCTATTGGGAATCGGACGATGTCAAAGACATTAATCAACCGATGATCTATCTAAAAATCAAATCAAATCCAATCAATCCAATCCAATCAATCAATCAATCCAATCAACTAATCCAATCAATCAAATCCAATCAATTAATCAATCAAATCCAATCAATCAATCATACCTTCAATCATACAAACAATCATACAATCAATCATTCAATCATACAAACAATCATTCAATCATACAATCAATCATTCAATCAATCATTCAATCATACAATCAATCATACAATCATTCAATCATACAATCAATCACACAATCTATCTATCTATCTATCTATCTATCTATCTATCTATCTATCCATCTATCTATCTATCCATCTATCTCTATCTACATATATATATCTACCTATCTATCATCATCATCATCATTATTATTATATTATTATTATTATTATTATTATTATTATTATTATTATTATTATTATTATTATTATTATTATTTATTATTATTATTATTATTATTATTATTATTATTATTATTATTATTATTATTATTATTATTATTATTATTATAAATGTTATCAACCTGCAGGAAGAATAAGACCTGGACGTCCACTCAAAAGACTTTCGGATGGTGTTTCTCTTGAGGCCGAAACAGGTCAACAAATGGCCTAAATTCGTGAATGTACTATGATGATGATGAAGATGATTATAAATGTTTGTAAAATTAATGATGATAATTTCTTCGGAAATCGGTTAAGAAATACGATGACACACGAGGTAATTTTGTTAAGTTTTGTATTAACTAACTCCCTGGCACTATCGGACTCGTAGGTTCATGGCCGCGCGGACATAAGCTCTCCGCACATGCGTGAGCTAATGTTTTCCAATCATCCCCTTTAAAATCGACTTCCCTCAATTCATGGTTAATGTTATTCTGCCACCTCAATCTTGGCCTAGTAATGGACTTTTCCTTCTGGTTTCTCTACAAGAAGCTTTCATTCTCCACTCGTGTTCACATGTCCTGACCATACGAGACTTAGCTGTATCTGGTTTACTATAAAATTCACATAACTCACTGTTAAGTAGTCTTCTCCATTCGCCTGTCTGTTCATCTCTCTTTGGTCCAACATTTTCCTAAGAACTTTATTCTGAAATACTCGTAATCTTTTCTCCTCTGTTTAAATAAGAGTACTTGTTTCACATCCATATAATATAACTGGGAGAATAACAGTTTTATATATTAAAATTTTGTATTATTCCATCTAACCTTCCATGGTATTGTAGCCTCACTATGATAGTTGTCCGTTTATATAAAAGCGGGTGCCGTGACAATGATTGACAATGATTAACATTCACGGCATCTATGTATTTAATTATTAGGGCTGAAAAAAGTATGGGTTAAAGGCTAGGCTGCATCGTACTTAGACCGCTATGTTTACAAACTGCACGTTGACACGCGCTACTCGGGACAGACTTCTAGTACAGTCCGCTTTGGATGTAAGAATAAACTCATCTCTGCACAATTTTTTGTTTCGGCATTCTGATACAACCACACGTCACGTAACAGGTTTATTACTGAGGAGAGTCGAACATACACACTCTCCGCTCCGAGCAGGCAGTGGAGACGCTCGACAAAGACACGCATTTTGTAAACAATGTGTGTAGAAATTAGTTACTACCCTGTACCGAAACTTTGTTCAGCCCTATTAATTATATATAACAGCTGCGGAGAAACAAAGTGAGCTGCTGGACAACCATCAAAGTGAGGCGATACTATCTTTACCTAGTCATGGTGGAGTGGCTTGTGTGCTTAAGTGACCCCAAGAACTATGCCGGACAAGTCGAAGACGATAAGCCAGACTAAAAAAGTACCTTGGTCTAATGAATGATGATTTTTCACCGTAAAAACAGAACCATCAAGAAACGCGGACATGCGTTCCATTTGGGTAAAATTTTCCGAATGTAAAATAGTCCCTCATTCGGTTTTCCGGTCGGAGACTACTTCAGGGAATCTATGCCAAAGGCTCAAACACAGGAACATGTCCCTAGGAACATGGAATGTCAGGACCTTATAAAAGGGATGATTGGAAAATATTAGCTCAAGATAGAGACATATGGAGAGCTTATATCTGCGCGGCCATGAACCTACGAGTTCGATAGTGCCAGCGAGTTAGTTAGTTATTATTCCACATTTTTTTTCGATGGAAATGAACTCGGAGATACAGATTTGAAGCTTTGCAATTGGATCATTTTCCCTGTCTGTCAGCCCGTGAAGATATTGAATGAGATCCAGGGTGCACATTGCCAGTTTCCAATTTAATCATTCTGTGTAATTTTAAGGTGAATCAGAAACACATAAAAGGTATTTGATATCAATCAATGTTGAATGTACATCATTTGAAGTGTATATTTCTTCATTTGATTCAGGTCCAATATTTCTATAAGCAATTACATAGCAGCAGAATTTAATTTCAAATTGATCAAAAACTGACACGACCATATTGTGCATCTAATTACTAACTGATATTCAATTAATAGCAATTTTCTGCTAAAAATTATCTTCAATTATCGATAGAAAAACATACGTTTCACCATGTGTTATCATGCGCTGAAATTGGACCGCATTCTACAAAAGGAACCAAGCCACAAGGTTCCTGAACTGAGAATAATGCAAATAAAGTAAAATATCAATCAAAAGTTTAGAAATAAAAATAAACGTTTATTTATTACGTCAACTTTTTTTCCCTGAGATCAACTAACCGGGATCTACAAGCTCTATACAAAGACACGCACACACATACACACATATATATGATTAAGAAAGTTTTCTTGGGTTTTCCGCTTCATGGAATCAAGATTGACCAGAGGCCAACCTCGAATCCACGATGCAGAAAAAACCAAGAAAACTTTTTTAATCACACTTATATCCGCGAAAATCTACAATATAACACACACATATGTATATATATATATATATATATATATATCCATCCAGCCATCCTTAGTAATTCTGCCCGAGGGCAGGTCTTTCACAGCAATCATAGCATTTTCATGCTATGCTTTGCAGCTTTACTAGGGAATTATAAGTGTGGTAGATCCCCGTTGCTTTCCACACCGGTGAAGGATGGTGATGATAATGATAAGGATGATGGTGGCCGTATGATTTTCTGGGACCGTTGAGCCCTAATCTTTCTGACAGGAGAGGAGAAACCCCGAAATAACCTCACCCAGGAGCCTGTCCCGACCGGGAATCGAACCCGGGCCCGCTGCGTGACAAGGCAGCAGGCTACCTCGAGACCACAGCGGTGGACTATATATGCAGGGTGATTCAAACGTTTCACGACATTTTCCTCATATCGTAAATTTATGTATTTTTGTTACATGTAATTGGAAACTATGCTAACAACAGAGGAAATATTGGCTGTAGTTTTCGCTCGTATACAAGGATTGTCGTACGGGCAGGTCCAAGAAGAATTCACTAGAAAGTTCAGAAAACGAGGTCCTAACAGGCAAGCTATTAGAGTCAGGTACTGAAAATAAAACGAACGGAACTGTTGTTGATAAGGCACCTAGAGTGAGGCCAGCTACAACACCAAAAGACGTGCAAACCATACAGGATACCATCTCACGAAGTCCCGTTGCATCAACCAGACTCAGCAGAGAGTTGTGTATGTCTCAAAGCACTGTATGGCGTTCCTTGCACTTCAAATTAAACAAACGCCCTTATCACATCCAGATAATCCACAAGACTAGCTCGACAAGTGTGTTAAATACCATTGCAAATGAAGGCCTCATGGAACATGTGTTTTTCAGAGATGAACCAACATTACACACATGTGGACATGTCAAAAAGCATAATTGTAGTATTTGGGCAGGCGAACAGCCAAACGCCATACAAGAGTTTCAGAGAGACACACCAAAGGTAAATGTGTGGCTGGGAATAGCAAAAACAAACATTTACGGGCCGTTTATGTTTGCGGAAACAACAGTAACTGGAAGTAGGCCTAACTATCTTGACACGTTAGAACAATACCTGGAACAGCAGATGCACAGGAGGCTGTACAAGATACTGTGGTTTACCAGCACAATGGTGCACCACCCCATTTTCCATCATTGTTCGTGACCACCTCAACGAAGTTTTCCCTGGTAGGTGGATCGGTCGTGGTTCACCGAGAATTTGTGCGGCCCGCTCTCCAGATCTGACTGACACCACTAGACTTTTTGTTTGGGGTTTCGTTAAGTCCAAAGTGTATGAAGTGAAGATCAGCGCCTTACGGCAATTGAGAAACCAAATAGCTTCAGCGGTAGCTGCAATAACACCAGCTATGCTGGCAAAAGTGTTTCGCTGCACACAAGAAAGATGGAGACTTAGATGGCCACCACATTGAAATGTATTGAGTTTATCATCCAGTAATCATTACTTTCCATATGTAATAACCAGTTTGGCATAAAGCATTGGTTTGATTTAGATTCAAATTTCAAGAGACTTTTGGATCACCATGTATATATTTTGCCTAATGCCACCAGGTTGTATTTTATGACATTTCTGGCGTTCTCCCCTAGCATTGGCAGAATTGTAATACGTTTCTTAGGTTAGGGCACCTGGAAGGCGAAGTTACATTACTCCGATGATATGATAGGTAATAAATCATAATGAAGTGCCAGCAGAGTTCTTAACCTAAATTCCAGACCATGGACAACCACAGGAATAAGTCCCTTTAAGGAAATATTCCTATGGTTTAACCGGGAATTGAACCCGGGACCTCATCAAGAGTAGTCAGGAACGCTGACCACTAGCCCATGAGGCTGTTCATATATGATATGAAAGAAAAATTAATGCTTGAGTCGGGATTTGAACCCGAGCCTCTAAACTCTGTACGTTTAGCGCTCTAACGACCTGAGCTACCCAAGTATTCCAATTCAAACATACATTTTCTTATATACGTAATATTCTCAATTGATATAAGAAGTAGCGGAAATTTGTTCCGACTGACATCTAGTGGCTAACATAACAGTTAAGCAAATTTTTAAAGAGAATATTTACTTTATAGCAGTAACGCTTTTATATATATATATATATATATATATATATATATATAATAGCATATATTAAAACCAGAAGAGTCTAGTGCGTAGAATGGGCACAATGAATGAAAACTTGACTCTAAATAAAGAGTGGTAGGCCCAGGATTAGATGGACGGATGACATGGATAATGATTTGAGAAGAACTGGAGAAGAAAGTTGAGGACAGAACAGAATGTCGGGCTGTTATTCGGGAGATCAAAGCTAAACTATAAGGCCGGTATTCAATAATCAAACTCTCCGCGAAGAGCAACTCTCAGCCCGTCTCTCCATGGTTAATTATGTGGGTCATATAGAAATTACTCTAACTGGCTCACTCTATTCAACATCATGTGCTAACAAGATATTTATTATAAAAAAATTCCAGGAACAATTGATAGATGAGAGCCTCAGCTTGTGGAAGACGGAGGTGGCATGACCTACAGAGCTTGGTTCTTGAGTACCGGCCTTAGAGCGGTAATACTAAAGATGATGACAATGACATTTCCAACTAGTACAAGACATAATCGTTCAAAAACTGCTTCGAAAGAGGAAAACTGAACTTGTTCATGTTTTTGCGACTCCATTAAATAAACTTATATTTAGATCTACATCTCAAGTGGATGAGCTAAAATCTTAAGTCTTGAAATCATTAGAGCATAAATGTTGCATTTATGGACATGGGTTCTTCATGAAAACTTTATCTATTGATTTTATCAGTAGAGAGCGGAATTTCTTCCACAATGCCGATGATTTACGTGTATTGGTATTGACTGTACTCTGAGTGATCTAGGGGGGAGGGACGAGGTGTATCACATGTCTGCATACCTATCGGGCGATTCTTCATCATCATCATCATAGTACATTCACGAATTTAGGCCATTTGTTGACCTGTTTCGGCCTCAAGAGAAACACCATCCAAAAGTCTTTTGAGTGGACGTCCTGGTCTTCTTCTTCCTGCAGGTTGATATCTTAACAATTGTTTGGGTATTCTGTGATCTTCCATTCGATGAACATGTTGCATCCATCTTGACTTATAATCAGAAATTTTGTTTTCTAAAGGTTCCATGTGTAATTCTTCTAAGATGTCTTCATTTTTTTTGTGATCTAGTAGTGTGTATCCTGCAGTCCTCCGAAGATATCTCATTTCAGCAGATCTTAGTCTCTGTATATCCTTTTGTTTCAACGTCCATACTTCGCTACCATACAAAAGAGTTGGAAGAGCCAGTGTTTTGTACACTTTTAATCTTAAATGCTTTTGGACTAACTGTGGCTTGAAGATAGAATTTATTAACCCTAAAATTCTTAAAAATTTAGATAGTTTTGCATTTACATCCTTTTCTTCTTCATATGAGATATTTCATCCTAGATATGTAAAATTATTCACCTGCTCCAAAATTTTATTGTCCAGTACAATTTTACTTCTGACAGGATCTACACCTTGAAATGCCATAATTTTTGTTTTTTTCTGTAGATATCTTCAAACCATATTCTTCTGTAATTTTGTTAAGTTCATACAGACCTTTCTGTAGATTATCTTCGGAATTTGCTATTATTATTTGGTCATCTGCAAACAGTATGGTGTTTAATTTTCTATTTTCTGATATTCTTATTCCAAATTTATATTTTTTGTTCCAGCAACATATTACTTTATTGATATAAATTGCAAAGAGTGTTGGGGATAGGGGGCAGCCTTGTCTCACACCACGATTTATAATTCCTTCTTCAGAAAATCTGTTATTTTTCTATAATATAATCATTAGGAAACGTACATAAAATTGTCGGCTGTCATTTAGTTTACAAGCGCTTTCCATTGTGGTTAGATTGGTCTATTCTGCACGCACAAGTATTTAGCATATCAAGCGGCGTTGTTACGTTTTATTCAATAACTATCTCACTGGCACTATCAAACACTAGGTTCATGGCCACGCGGACATAAGCTCTACATACATCCCTATCCTTGAGCTAATGTTTTCCAAATCAATCCTGTATAATCTACATCCCTCAAATAATAGTCAATGTTATTCTCCCACCTTATTTTGGTCTACCAAGTGGACGTTTTCCTTCTGGTTTTTCTACATGAAGCTTTCATGCACATCTTTCATTCACTGTTCGGGCCACATGTCCTGCTCATCGCAGTCAACGACACTTAACTGTTCTTATTACATCAGGCTTCCTATAAAGACCATGTAGTTCACTGTTTTATAGTTTTCTCCATTCACATGTCTGCTCATCTCTATTTGGTCCAAAAATGTTCCTAAGAACTTTATTCTCAAATACCCGTATTCTCCTTTCCTCCCTTAAGTAAGAGTCCATGTTTCGTATCCATATAACTGGTAGAATAATAGTTTTATATATTTTCAAATAATAATAACAAACAATATAATTGTGTGGTCATGTAAAAAGAACGACAGAAGACAGATTCCCAAGAAGAATACAATAATGGGTGTCACATGGTAAAAAAAATTAAAAAAAGGACGGCCAAAAATAACACGGATTGATGGTATTTTGAGCAGCATGGCACGGATTGATGGTATTTTGAGCAGCATGGGAGAACGGATTGATGGTATTTTGAGCAGCATGGCACGGATTGATGGTATTTTGAGCAGCATGGGAGAAAACGTTTTGGACGATGGAGATTAAAATGACAGAGAGATGTCAAGGAAAATGACAGTAGATTAATTGAACGCAGGAAGGTGTGAATATTGTTCCACCAATATGATGAAATAGATAATGATAATCCACAAGAGCAATAATGAGGCGTTTGGCCTACGCCACCTTCATGTTTCTTCCGCGATACAAACATGTTTGAGCGGCTTTGCTATTTATCAGAACAAGTAAATTTTCGACATTGTGGAACAGATTCCGCTGTCTGATTATCAGTAACTTCCAGATTATAAATCATCCTGTGTTATGTCCATATTACACCATCATCATCTTTCACGGATTATGTCTTAGCCTGTTCCAATCTCACATCTGTTCAGCCCAGCGCTTTCTTGGTCTTCCCACCGATCTTCACCTTACAGCATTATACATCAGTGCCATCTTTGGTATCCTATCCTCTGTCATTCTTTGCAGATGTCCTATCCAATTGTTCCTGTGTTCTTCTATTTGTTGAAGAAGTGGTTGTACTTTTAGTTCCTCTCTAGCATTCTCATCTCTAATATCTTCTTTTCTTGTACAACATTTCACATACCACAGGAATATCATTCATGCTGCCTGAATTTTACTTTTTCCTTCAGGACCCACGCTTTCACTTCCATACATCGCCACTGGTGGTGCCGTTGTTGAGTAAAATCTTAGCTGCGTATCCTTTCTTACTTTGTTCCTCAGTGTTCGTCTGATTGTTCCACAAATATGTTGAAATGTCTTCATTTTCGTATATATACCTCGTTCTTGTTCATAAGTTATATCGCAGCCCAAATACTGGAAGTGTGAAACCTGTTCCAACACCTTATCTTCTATTACTATTTTTGTTCTTACTGGGTAATTTCCATGGAACGCCATTACTTTAGTTTTTGATTTGAAATTATCATATTATATTTCTAACATATATTATTTAATTTGACAGACTCCTTTTTGTAGCCTGACCTCTCTGTGAAAAATTAATACTATATCATTTGCAAAACGTGTCAATTTATATAGCATTTATTCAGGTGGCATGCTTTAAACCCATGATCACTCAAGGATGAAATAGGATTTACAGGTTCCTTGTATTATAAGTAAATGGGAAAATTGCTTCTTCTATTTTGAATACCAAGTAACATATTATAGGTCAACAACAACAGACTCAATTACTGAACGACATGGCTCAGGCGAAAGAGTTTAAGAATCGCATTTTATAAGTCCCTGATCAAATTCCTGGTGCAGACTAATTTGACAGCTTTTGTTTTTCAGCAATTATTATCAAAACCGCTAGAGACAAGATTACCCAGAAAAGCTTTGAAATGGATTCCACCTGGGAAAGGACCTTAATTTAAACGGATGGATGATATAAGAAGAGGTATGAGGGAATAGGTCACGCGCCGTAGCCGAGTGGTTAAGGCAAGATGCCTTGGCGCAGAGCTACGGGACTTGAGCTGGTTCGAATCTCCATGGGGGAAGACATTTTCTCATGGAATTTCGGCTAGTATGGGACCGGTGCCCATCCAGCATCGTGAGGCATTCAGGTAGCTACAATAAGTAGCGACTCCAGGTTGAGAAGACCAGCTATAACGGCTGGGGGACCCCATATGCTGACCACATGTCACCACTACACTGGCTCGATGATGGTTTACCTCTGTGATTAACACATGTGGATGTGAGGCCAGCAGTCGGATGGTAGGCCAAGGGCCTTCTAGGTCTGTCGCGCCAAGGGAAAAAATGAGGGAGATAGGTGTGGAATATTTGAAATGGGAAGACAGAGAAGAATGAAAAAAAATAAAGTAATGGAAAAATGAATTGGTAGATATTATTTAATTTGATGTCAAATTATGCAATAATATGCATAGAGGAACTTCGGGTAATGTGGACCCCTATTTTGAATTTGTTGTTTTTCTTCTTTTAATTAAGGTATTTGAATTTTGTTAAACTACAGTGATTATCATGAGTGTTACAGCTATGAAATAGCATTGTTATTTTATTCAAATATGAAAACATCTTCATAATTTATAAACTTTTTTACATTACAAATAAGATCCAATTTAACCTCCATAATCAGGTAAAGTGCACCCCAGTGTCCACCCTAGCTTTTAGACTATTTTTTTAAGTTTATTCACTCTATTAATTTATACAGACAGGCACAACTTAATCTGAAAACATTTATGGCTGATCGTAATTAAAAATCGTTGATATTTATTTAATGTTTTGAAAAATTATTGTTGATTATAACATTCACACGTCATTCATCTGCAGGCAGCGACGGTCTTTGGGTTTAGTAAAATTACGAATTATTAATTACAATTAATTAAGTGCATGGTTTTTACAGATAGTATCCTCATTGATAAAATATACGTATTAGTGTAAAGTGGACCCAGGTCCACTTTAATCGCCTCATGGAGGATCCACATTTACCAAATTCCTTTGTTAGTTTAATTATTTTATACAGCCGTCACGTCACATAATATCAAACCAAAGCTGTCAGTATATTAAAACAGCATCTTCACACACACACACACACACACACACACACACACACACACACACACACACACATATATATATATATATTTAGGAGATGTTTTAATGTTTATAAAATTCAATAGTAGAAATTAAGAATTAATTCTCAGCTTGAAAAAAATTAAAAATGGTAATTTTCATAAAAAAATCCTCCTTCCCACAAATAATAAAAAAAACTGCCCTTGAACACGTCAAAGTTAATGAGGGGAAGAAGTTAAAATATGTTCTGTTAGAGGGCAGCACCAATTAAAGAACATATTAACAGGGTCTACTTAAACCAAAGGGTCCACATTATCCGAACGCCCTCTATGTAATAACTTTAGGTTACGATGGGTTTGTTTTATGTAAAGTCAGACACGTTAAAATAAGTTAACATAACAATTATGAGGTGAGTTGTTAAATCTAACTTTTTTTATATAAACAGTTTTACAATGTAATAAAAACATCTTCCTGCGTCCTAACTTTTTAAATTCTTATCTTCTTTCTCCATTCTTCTCTATCTTCCCATACCAATTCTTCTAGACCTAGCTTCG
Source organism: Diploptera punctata (assembly GCA_030220185.1). Taxonomy (NCBI): domain Eukaryota; kingdom Metazoa; phylum Arthropoda; class Insecta; order Blattodea; family Blaberidae; genus Diploptera; species Diploptera punctata. The sequence continues at coordinate 245,363 of JASPKZ010008867.1, read as the reverse complement.
TCATACCTCTTATTACATCATCCTTCCATTTAAATCTAGGTGGACCTCTCTTTCCTTTCCCAGGTGGAATCCATTCCAAACCTTGTTTGGGTAATCTTTTCTCTGGCATCCTACGTATATGACCATACCGTTCTAGTTTTCTGTATCTCATAAAATCTAATATTGAATTTTCGATTTTAATTGGTTGCCTTATCATTGTATATCTGATTTTTTTGCAATTTAGAATGTCTAGTTGAGCGTCTAAAACTATCCATTTCACTAGACATGAGCTTTAAACTCAAATGTTTATTCGCCTGCCAAGTTTGTGCACCGTACTTCGAATTATGGATTTATAAATTTAGTATCTATTCTTATGTTCTCATCCCACTAAATCTAAGTAATTTATTATTTAAAATAAACTTCATAGTGTTACTTCCTTTAAATATGCCTCTTCTTTTTCTATGGTGCTACAGCCAGATGTCGGATCTTGGCCTCCTGTATTAACACCTCCAAATCTGCCTATCCAGTGTCTTCCTTTTCCAGTTCCTCACTCCTAGAATCTTCTTTGCATCCTCGTCCACAGCATTAATATATGTGTTCTTCGTTCTTTCCACTCTTCTCCTGCGCCCATAGAGTTGTATACAGAATTTTCTTTGGGATACGTCTATTCCTCATCCGATGAACATTCGTTGCACACTCATGTCTTTTCTTGAGTTTGACCATCATGGAATACACAATAATAATATTAATAATAATAATAAATAATAATAATAATAATAATAATAATAATAATAATAATAATAATAATAATCATCATTATAGTACATTCACGAATTTAGGCCATTTGTTGACCTGTTTCGGCCTCAAGAGAAACACCATCCAGAAGTATTTTGAGTGGACGTCCTGGTCTTCTTCCTGCAGGTTGATATCTTAACATTTGTTTGAGTATCCTGTGATCTTCCATTTGATGAACATGTTGCATCCATCTTGACTTATAATCAGAAATTTTGTTTTCTAAAGGTTAATATTAATAATAACAATAATAACTTCATATTGCCTGATATTAATAATAAAAATAATAACAATAATAATAATAACTTTATTTTACCTGATAGAGTTAAGGCCTTAAGGCCTTCTCTACCATTCAACCAGGTTAAAAAATACAAAAATTATTCTTACATCTAAATACCAATAAACAAAATTATTACATGGTATGTCTACAATAAAATTATTTACAATATATTTTGATTTAATAAATAAATTAACGATTGAAATATAAAATGTAGAAGATAGAAAAATGAGAGAAAAATGAACTATTACTGACATTGAATAAATTTAGTTTTCGAGAAAAAATGATTATTTAACAACAAATAATTGTATAAACGTGACTTAAACGTGTCAAATGTGCGACAGCATCTATTGTTAGCAGACCGTTATCTTGTGACCTAGTATCAGTATTGTGGTAAAATATAACTTCTCTAATCTGGTAGCCTGGTAGCTAGGAGTGTAGGAATGCAGAAGCTTGAAAATAAATTAAAGAAAGTGCAATTTTGTCTTTCACCAAAACGGAACCAACAGAGATTGCTGAAGTGTTCGGAAATATGATAAAAACGGCGGATATTGAAAATGAATCGAACGCAAGCATTATGAACACGCTGCAGTCTCTGCGACCAATCATAGTTTAGGTCATTATATATAACGTCACAATAATCGAAGTATGGCAACACAAAGTTCTGCACAAAGATTTGTCTTAAGTTCTTTACATACCTCACTATTATGTCTACTTCTCCCTACGCCACCTTCCTTAATCGGTCCATGAACCCGCCTTAATTTTTACGAATGTGTTTATTACATTTTCTTGTGATGTATTACTGTCAGATTCAACCCAGAAAGTTACTGTGTGTTTGGAATAGGAGACTGGGTTGCCATTTTAACAGTATTTTCTTGAGAGAAATCCTTATATAAAACTGAAGATTGCAACACAGCAGGTACATAGTTGTAAGTTGTAGCCGTCCAAACCACCCCCTCCTAAAGAAAAAAAACACTTAGCACTCGTCACTGAGCTCGTGCGGGTCTGTACTATCCTGTGTGAAAGTGTCTACTCTCATATTTACTATAAAACTAGTTTGCATGCCGTAAAAGAAAAACTGTTTTTAAATGTATACTACATATATTTGGAAAAAGTACTGCTAACCTTGCACCTCCTCCCCTCCCTAAACAAACAAATACCGTTATTATGGGTTTGGCAACATCTACCCTATGTATGTAGGGGGATACTGGCATAGCCCGTAAGGTCTGTAGTAACTTCCTGGGTTGAATCATAGTGTAAGAGTCCAGCTCTCACAACCATAATACAATACTGGTCTAATAACGTTTCTCCAAATTATCATAAGTAATGCCACGAGTGATTTCCAAATCCTCTAGATAAATTCAGGGTCACTAAATGACTCGTGAATTTATCTACAGGATTTGGAAATCAAGAGTTGCATTTGTTAGGACTATTTAACGAATAAAATTAAGCTGTTTACTCACAAATCATTATTTGAATATGGCTATTTTAAAATATTTATATATTTAATGTAAACGGCGATGTTTGAAAACAAATCAGGAGTGTTTGGTTATGTTTCTTTTGTTCATCAACTGCAACTTGATCATATTATTTATTGTAAAAAATGATCGCAATATTGTAAGAATGCACCCTATAGGAAAAAAAATGAAACATCAAACTGTATATTATAACCAACATTATAGGTTATTCATTTATTTTTTTTAGGAAACAACTCTGTAAAAGCATCATTTAAAAACATACAATTATCAAATGTGTAGTTACAAGGAATCCGTTCATTATTTGCTATATTCAACGTATTTATTCGAGAGTCAATCACTGCAAAATAATGCTCTGACCTGTTCAGAATGTTAAAAAGGAGGGGCTTTCTTTAATATGATAAACGTAGGTAGATAAATATCGAGGTGAAACACGACTGTGATTCGTTGTAAAACAAAATTCATTGAAAAGTGATTGGTCATTGACTTCCATTTGGGGCTTGAGTTAAATGTGAAAAGAAAGATATATTCCGTAATCCAGAGAAATCGGTCCATAAATTCCATTTGCTGAAAATGCGCTTAGTTTACGCAGTTCCTGAACGACGGGCTTTATTTTGTGATCATTTTCCTTGTCTACTGGTTAGAATCTATGAAGATTTACGAAAGTTTTTTTTTTTTAGTTATATTGCGAACTACTTGAAATGCTGGATTCCTTTAAAATTCGTTAAAATGGCTGAGTTATAAAATGGAAGATGATAGCGGTGCACGATTTGAAGGAGTAAATGAAGATTTTAATGAAATACGTTATCGTAAATACTGAAGACACGATGTTTGTTCAGCGTGCTTATTGGTTTCCGTGCAGCGGCTTGTTTACACACTACTTTCCATGCAACAATATCATAAAGTTTATACATTGCTTTATTTCACTGTTTTAAAATTCATTTTGAACCATAGTTGAGCTTCCTATATCATTATTAAAGGTAAGAAATTAACCGAACATTTGGTACTGCACTTGTTACTTTCATAATATAAAATCGAGCGTATCCTTTTAAAATATTGTAGACCTTTGGGAACCGGTTTCATCTTCAGCAGAAGATTGTTTCGTCAAATAACATATTTCAACTTCAGCAGAAGATTGTTTCGTCAAACAACCTATTTCAACTTCGGCAGAAGGTTGTTGGGTCAAACAACCTATTTAATTTTCAGCAGAATATTGGTCAATCAAACTGTTTTATCTTCAGCAGAAGATTGTTTCGTCAAACAACCTATTTCAACTTCAGCTGAATATTGTTGGGTCAAACAACCTATTTAATTTTCAGCAGAATATTGGTCAATCAAACTATTTTATCTTCAGCAGAAGATTGTTTCGTCAAACAACCTATTTCAACTTCAGCAGAAGGTTGTTGGGTCAAACAACCTATTTAATTTTCAGCAGAATATTGGCCAAACAAATTGTTTCATCTTCAGCAGAACATTGTTTCGTCAAATAATACATTTCATCTTCAGCAGAAGATTATTGGGTCAAACAACCTATTTAATTTTCAGCAGAATATTGGTCAAACAAACTGTTTCATCATCAGCAGAAGATTGTTTCGTCAAATAACACATTTCAACTTCAGAAGAAGATTTTTTCATCAAAGAACCGATTTCAACTTCAGCAGAACATTTTGTTTTATTCAATGCCTCAGGTTGTCATCGCGATATTTCTGATGTTCTCTCCTGGTATTGGCGTAATTGTAACCCACTACTGAAGTTGGGGCGCCTAGAAGGCGGAGTTACGTTACCCCGATGATATGATGTGTGATAAATAATAATGAAGTGCTAGGAGAGTCCTTAACCTAATTCCATACCATGGGCAACCTCAAGAATAATTCCCTTTAAGGAAATATTCCTATGGTTTCACCGTGAATCAAACCCGGGACCTCATGAACAGAAGTCAGAAACTCGACCATTAGCACATGAGGCTGGTGAATAGCAGAACATTATTTGGGCAAACGAACTGTTTCATCTTCAGCCGAAGACTGTTTCGCCATACATCCGGTTTTATCTTCAGAAGAAGGTTTTTCAGTCAAGCAAAATGATGCTGAAGATGGAACCTGTTCCGAAAGGCCTGCAGTATTTTAAAAAGCTTTAAAAAGATGAGCAGAGTGAACCTGATTGATACAGAATTTTATAATTGAGGAGTTACATGGACAAACAACCTAAGTGACTTCAAGTCGTTATTTCACAAATCAAATTTTCCTATCTAGCTAACACTCGGGAATAGATAGAAAAATGTGATCTGTGAAATAACGACTTGAAGTCACTTAGGTTGTTAGTCAATTATACGGCCAGTGGCGGAGCGTGGAATTTCGACAAGTATTAGCTCCCGTTTTATGGATATAATATTGTGTATATTATACTAGCTAATACCCGGCGTGCGCTGCTACGACTAAATAAATGAAAATTAATGTGATTTTATGTTTAGTTGAATATGTAAAAGGAAAATAATTATAAATTTATATGTTTTAGATACCACGTGCTGTTTACCCGGCGTTGTCCTGGAATCTACTCATTCCGATCTTCTTGGCATAAATGAGCTGAATGACAAAAAATAATGTACTTCTTATGTTTAAATGAATAAGTAATACGAAAGATAATTATTAATGTATATCGTAATTATTTTTAGATTCCGCGTGCTTATTACCCGGTGTTGCCCGGGAATCTACTTATCTCGATCTTCTTGGCATACATGAGCTAAAAGACAAAATTCGTTATTTTGAGTTATCCGTAAAAGAATACCCGCCATGCTTGCACAGGAATCTACGTACTTGTCTCGATCTTCTTGACATCAATGAAAGACAAAAATAGTTATTGTGAGTTATCCGTAAGAGATAAACATATGCTGTAGTGGACTTTTTTGTAGAGCTTTTTGAGATATTCAATTGTGTGTACAATAAGTTTGTGTATTTGTTATAGTTTAGGGAGCGTAAGCCATTCAAGAGTCTAAAGAGTTACTTTTTTCACGTTTTCCACTACAAAGGGCGATTTTTAAGGGTGTAGGAGTTGAGTATCACAACTCTCTTATAGCCTATGTTCATCCCGGGAATCTCCTGAACATTTTGCAAAAAGTCCCATCACAATCGGATCAACGGTATGGCCGCGCATAAAGCATTGACAAACAAACAAACAAATATTTATTTTTATTTATTAGATTATTTCTAATAAGTAAATGTAGTTTTAAAAAGAACGACATGCAATGTTAGGAGAATCAGATATAATAAACTACTATATGTATAGAGTTTAGGAAAAGGAAGGAGGCAATTGAGCATATTAATGGTTAATTAAATATATCCATCCATAGTAATTTTGCCCGAAGGCAGGCCCTTCACTGCAATCATAGCATTTTCATGCTATGCTTGCATGCTTTACTAGGGAATTGTAGGTGTGGTAGCTTCCCGTTGCTTTCCACACCGATGATGGATGATGATAATGATAAGGATGATAATGATTAGAGCTAGGAATTTTAGGTGCTGCACCTTAATTTTATTTTGTTACTACAATGCTCAAATTAGCTTGTCTTGCAAAGAAAACATTACATAAATGCCCCTAAATGTGTTTTAGTTGCACCTTTTTTCAATGCTGGAACTTTTTTGCACCTTTTTATCAATGCAAGGACATTTTGCACTTTTTAAAACCTTTTTATGTCTCTTAGCAGCATTGTATTCCCAAAATAATGTGTATATATGTATTTTTTTTACATTTCTTCAAATACACTTTCAAGGGTTAGTAACGATGTGTGGTATCAGTCCACATCACATTACTTCCACTTTAGTGCAGTCCCGTTAGGCTGTTCCTTTTAAATTAGTTTGCACCTTCTTGCACCACAGTTATGCGAAAGCTATTGTTTAAGCAAGGGACGTTAATAAGTGCATAAACAAATGTTTCAGTTCAAAATAATATTTGACTTGTGCGGTCTGCTATTTTCCTGAGCGACCAGTATACAGTATGTGAACTCCTACAAACTACATGATTTTGTAAAACAGTATAGTGCAATTTTGAATTCAGAGTGACAGATCTGTTATGAGGTGCATTCTTTGTGATATTTCAATAACAATTGATGAAAAACATCAATGCATCCGTGTTACGCAGCTTATAAGTAGTGCAAAACATGTGAAAAATAAGGAACAGTGAAGCAGTAAAGGTGTATTGCGACAATCTAGTTTATTGGCAAGGCGCTGCCTTCTTCAAGTTTAATAAATAAAAAAGATTTTTTTTAATGATACAGTAAAGACATTTGTGGCATGTGGTATTCCTCTTTCCAAACTTAACCCTATTATGAAAGCATATTTGGAGAAATATACTGGGAAGTCTGTCCCAGATGAAAATCATACCTTCAACCTCTGTATGAAGAAAAATTAAAACAGATCAGTCAAGTAGAATGTGAAAACCTGTATATTTTACATTAGACGAAACCACTGATAGACAGTTGAGATATTGAACTTTTTTAGATATGTTCTAAACATTTGAGTTGTTGAATAATATCTGCTTTAACAGTTTTCTGGACTTGTAATTTCAATTACATAATGTTCTGGGACTTGTTTTACTCAGACTTTTAAATATATGACAACATGACTGAATTTTGTGTCGTGAATTACTTGATGTAATAGGTTTTGGTACTCTTTAATGATAATTCATGTGGAAAATTTGCACCTTCTATTTAAAAACAATTGCACCTATTTTTGCACCTTTTTCTGCTAAATTAAAGCATCTTTTTTGCACTTTTTTCACCAAAATTTTGCACCTAAAATTCCTAGCTCTAATAATGGTGATGGATATATGATTTCGTGGACCGTTTGCGCCTTAAAGTTTTCCTGACATTTGTCTTACAGGAGAGGAAAAACTCCGATAAAAACCTCACCCAGAAAAACTGCCCCGACCGGGAATCGAACCCGGGCTCGCTGCGTGACAAGGCAGCACGCTATCTCGAAACCACAGCGGTGGACATAATTAAATATATAAATTCATGATTTTAAAACACAGATATTCGTATCCACGACAAGCTGGTTTCTAGAGCTTGTAAGTGAGCTTTATGGTTGGTAGCCTCGGAGAGATACTAAGGGTGAGATCTCTTGTTTCATTTTATTGAATAAAGTAGCGGATATAGAACATATGTCGTTTTTAACATCGTGTGACGAGACAATGAACACCGTAGAAATTTTCAAATACTTTCTTTATTTCTCATCTATGGTGCAATAATTCAATATAATCAGGCCCTATCTCTTTTGTTACATTCATAGTTTTCTAAATGGCCGCTCTTGTTCGGCTAAAGAACACACAGCGTCTATTAGCCAGCTAACAATGTACTTGTTTGCTTTAACGTTTTCGTTATGCTTATCCATATTAATTTAATTTTGATAGCCCGGCTTCGGGACTCTTCAATTCTAATGTTTCCAAAACTAGCGCTATTTCACAGTTAACACGGGTTTCAACTAGTTCATGACGTTTTTCAGCGCATGAAACTATCTACACCAGAAACCTCCTTTATTGTCCAGACATTTTTCTCCGTTGAAAATAGAAGACAGGGCTAACAGGGATCATGACTTCCTGCAGCCATATGTCATGTTCATACCAACCTTCATCTTCTTCATTAAACGACGCATTTTTGTTTTTGTTTGACTTATAATAATATTTAAATAAGGAGTAGGTTTATAACTTTTTTCTTTTCTACAAAGCTTCAGCAGGAAAAGTGATGACTTAACAAGTCATCAGTAACTTAAGCACTTTCCTCTCCCATGATAATATTTATTTAGTGGTTTAATTATTGCATTTGATACGCTCAGAAGCACTACGTTTACTAAGGACTTACTCGAAGCAACTGAAACCTCGCTGTTAGCCGTTTGTAGAGTGCTAACAGGGCAGCTACAGAGTAGCATTGGGCTCAGCTTGAAATGCAGCAGGATGTACTACCGATGAGCTTCATTGCGCCTGCGCAACAAACTCTCATAGTCATCTTCCATGTTAGCCTCGGGAATTTGGCTAACAGTGTGGGCATTTAAAAACGTTGAAGCACATTATATTGTATTGGAATGCTACAGTATATACGCAACGCACACAATATATACTTATTAAGTTATTGTTTACAACATTTATACTACTATCAATGCATTGTTGTATCTCGTTCCGGCATTATGTTCCGTTTTAATTAAATATCAAAGAGTTTAATTCTAATTTTTGAAAGTGTTAGCCGGGCTAACAGTGCTAACATGGACGCTCCGCCACTGGGTGCGGCATAAGTCAGTTAACCACCGCACATGGTTATAAGGGGGAAAAAAAAGATTAATTGAAACTAAGGTTTGAATACGGGACCTTCAAAATATAATCTCAAATACTACTGCTTGAGGTAATTTTCTAACTAGGGAATACATCTTGTCCAATATCATGTCTGTAAATGACTTCAGGTTACTTATTTTTGAAGAGTGGATTGGAAGGAGTGGTATAATCGATTAGCCACCTAGATCACCAGACTTCACGCCATGCGATTTTTCAATGTGTGGAAGTTTGAAGGACAAAGTTTTCAGTACAAAACCACTAAACCTGCAACATTCACGGGATTTGATTGAACAGGATGTTGAAAATACTTTTGGTAGTAATGGGAAATTGTGTGATAACATCTACAAATTAGTGTTAAAACGATGTCATAAATGCTTGAGCAACAATGGAGGTCACTTTGAACAATTCCGGTAGTTTATTTTTATAGATGTTGTAAGCTACAGAAAATTAGTATATTACGATGCGAGGTTGGTAAGAGGTTTTTACAGAAGCTAGGAAAATGTTTAAAACTCGAGCGACAGCGAGGTTTTTAATTTCCGAGATGCTGTAAAACACTTCACAAACGTGCGTTGTACATTATTTTTTACGCGATGGTGTTTTCAAAATAATAAATAATAGTAAATAATAACATATTTGTTTGAAATATTTGCGTTCATTATAAACAACTGACTAACGTTAACAGTGTGGAGAAAGTTGAAACGACAGGAGGCCGTGACACCAATCAGTTATAAAATGTCGGCAAGTAGGTATTTATTGATTTATATTGTTTCAAATAAAGCTCAATTCATTTAAAATGCAGTGATTTGTTTCGTATAATGTATATTAACTCTAAGGTTTGGATATTTTTTGTATAGGCTATACACTGTACGTAGTATACATAATGGAAGTGGTTTTACTTCCCACACGTGGTGTGTAATATGTAATATTACAGTTTATTTATTTGTATTACGTATAGTTATTTAGGTAAATATTCCACAATTTTATACTTTATTTAGGTTTGCAACCCCGAAATGTAGGAAGTTGAACTTTCAATCATGGTCGCCATTGTTGTAAGTACGACAAAACGCACTATCACGCAAAAAAATATATATTTGCATTTTCGGTTAACTGACGTATGCTGCACCTTGTATATTGTGACAACACCTCAACGGAATTTTATTAAAAATTTCATTAGAATTAACTTATTAGAAAGTACATAAAACTATCACCAGATTGAGTTTAAATCGTAAGACCAGCCTTTTTGAGAAACTTAACCAACAGCCATAAAATATAAAAGAACATTTCTGTTTAAGTTCCTGTATGTTAAAATTAATGAATAATATATATTTTCCTAGCTTTTAGAGCAAGAGTTGTGATATTGTGCTTGAGGTATAAGTGGTAACTGAAAAAGTTTTGTGTCGCAGAAATGATTGTGTGTGAAGTAATGCTTCTGCTTATTAAAGTTATGCTCATTACCCGGCGCCATTGTTAAATTATTCTTAAGTTCGTTTTAAAGTAAATTGTAAACATATCTTTGCAAGGAAATGTAACAATTGTACGTTCTATTCATTTTAACTTGCTTGTTTTCAATACACTCGACTGCTATAGACAAACTTCTTCATCCTTGACGACTTCTATTTATTTAAAAAAATACCTGTTTTAGTTTAAATATATAGGTTTATTTTAATTAATACGTTATTTATATTGTTAACTGATGTTTACTAACAAGGAAACTTTCAAACATTGCATCCCAAAACTTACCTTGAAATTTCTCCAAGACAAGCGTCACCAAAAACACTAGGGCATTTGATAAGTAGTGACAACACTGCCTTATCATCATAAAAAAATTATTTAGAGAATTTAACTCATGCCCCAAATGGGATTCAATGACCAATTACGTTCAATGAATTTTATTTTACAACCAATCACAGTTGTGTTTCACCTCGATATTTATCTACTTCTGTTTATCATAAGTAATGCCACGAGTGATTTCTAAATTATCGATAAATTCACGACTCATGAAGTGAGGAGTGAATTTATCTAGAGAATTTCGGAATCAAGAGTTGCATTTGTTAGGACTATTTAACGAATAAAATTAAGCTGTTTACTCACAAATCATTATTTAAATGTAGTTATTTTAAAATATTTATATATTTAATGTAAACGGCGATGTTTGAAAACAAATGAGAAACGTTATGTTTCACTTGTTTATCACTGCAACCAGATCATATTATTTATTGCCAAATGATCGCAATATTGTAAGAATGCACCGCAGTGGAGAAAAAATGAAACACATCAAACTGTTTATAACCAACATTATAGGTTATTAAGTAATTTCTGATGTCCTATGAAGTAAATTATATTTTTCTGGAACGTAAATTCCTGGGAAATAATTAGTTTAAGAAAATGCATACAGTGGTTTCCTTTTATTGTGATATCAATTACTACGAATGTTTTTCTATTATATCCCACAAGCAATATCTGTTTACATCCGTGCACTATATATACAATCCGTAGCCGTAATTCTTATAGAGTCACTCACTACAAAATAATGCTCTGACATATTCAGAATGTTAAAAAGAAGGAGCTTTCTTTAATATGATAAACTTATTTGATAAATTCCAGGTGAAACACGGTTGTAAATCAAAATTCATTGAAACGCGATTGGTCATTGACTCCCATTTCGGGCATGAGTTAAATAGTCATTAAAGAAAGCTCCTCCTATTTAATATTCTGAACATGTCAGAGCATTATTTTGCAGTGATTGACTATCGAACAAATACGTTGAATATAGCAAATAATGAACAGATTCCTTCGAACTACACATTTGATAATTGTGTTCAATAATTGTGTTTTTAAATAATTATTTTACGGAGTTGTTTCCAAAAAAAAATAATTAATAACCTATAATGTTCCTTACAGTATACAGTTTGATGTGTTACATTTTTTTCCCACTACGGTACATTCTTACAATATTGCTAACCTATTTGGCAATAAATAATATGATCTCGTTGCAGTGGAACGAAAGAAGCATGACCAAACATTTCTCATTTGTTTTCAAACAACGTCGTTTACATTAAATATATACTTATTTTAAAATAACTACATTTAAATAATGATTTGTGAGTAAACAGCTTAATTTTATTCGTTAAATAGTACTAACAAATGCCACTCTTGATTTCCAAATCTTGTAGATAAATTCACTCGTCCCTTCGTGACTTGTGAATTTGTCGATCACTTGTAAATCACACTTGGCATTACTTATGATTACTTTCGACATTACGAACTTCATGTATAGTCTCCTGCCAAGTCAACTATATGTTGCCAAATGTTTGGACGACGATGTATTCCATCTGCATCATTTCTGGATATCTCTCTGACTGATCGAACTAGAACATTCTGGCTATCAACTCTTGACTGAAATTGAATGCCTCGTAGATAATTTTTGATCTTTAAGTATAATTTATAGTCACAAGGGCTCATGTCTGGTAAATTTGGTGGATGTTCCAGTACTTCCCAATTCCATCTTCTAAACAAATTTTACTGAACATATTATTAGGGCGGTATTACTTACTAAATGTGAGAAACAGTGAATGTATCCACAAAATATTGCTATTTCGAGACTTTCAATATTACAGATTTATACAACAAAGACTGTTCAACAGCATAGTACAAGATATAACCACTAGGATCGCTGATTTACAATAGTCTTGCCATTGATCAATAACACAATATCTCGTATAAGATTAAGATCGATAACTTAATAATAGTTACAATTAAAACTACAGCTAATGATGAATAATATATGTACAAGCAAGATAAATTAAATTGTTTGGTGGACTGTTCCCATCTAGTGTACGTAAAAAAAAAAAATGATATACAGAAAACTAATTTGTCGGTTGTACAATATTTAAAACAGGCATATGAAAACATTTGTTAATCTTTATAATATTTTCATAAAATAAATTAAATTATTAATTGTTAAAATAATATAAAGTTCTAACATTCCGTGTTCATATGAACATGTCCCTGTGTTTTATCATTTGACATGAATTCCCTGAAGTAGCCCCCGACCGGAGAACCGAATGGGGGACTATTTTACAATTTCGCTAAATTGAAGATGGCCGCCTAGTGCATTAACATGATGACGATGACAAATTAAAGCGTTGCGCCAGATTACAACAACGATTAACAGCACTTCGCCCAAAATTCGTATAGAGAATTTACTTATAGAGGTAGAACTCAATGGTATTAATAAGCTGTTAGTTTATGCTGATGATGTAGTGCTATTGGGCGATATCGAAGATATACTAAAGGCCAACACGCACACACTATTGAGTAACACTAAGAAATTGGGACTTGAAGTAAATATAAATAAAACTAAAAATATGTTCACACATAGAAATACATTATATAATGGAAATGGACAGCTAATAACAAATGAGGGAAAGTTTGAGGAAGTTCAAATACCTAGGAACAATAATTACAAATAGGAATGAGATTCACAAAGAAATTAAACATAGGCTCAATTCTGGAAATGCGTGCTATTATGCATTACAGCGACATTTGACGTCCCGACTCCTTTCAAAAAACGTTAAACTGACAATATATAAAACTATTATTCTAGCAGTTATATTATATGAGTGCGAAACATGGACTCTTACTTTAAGGGATGAAAGGAATTTAGAGTATTTGACAATAAAGTTCTTAGGAAAATTCTTGGACCAAAGAGAGGTGAACAGACAGGTGAATGGAGAAGACTATTAAACTGTGAACTACATGGTCTTTATAGGAAGCCAGATATAATAAGAACAGTTAAGTCTCGTAGATGCGATGGGCAGGACATGTGGCACGAATGGGGAATGAATTATGTGCATGGAAGCTTCTAGTAGGAAAACCAGAGCGAAAACACCCAGTTGGTAGACCAAGAATGAGGTAGGAGAATAACATTGATTTTGATTTGAGGGATGTAGATTGTACAGGGAATGATTGGAAACTATTAGCTCAGGATAGGGATGCATGGAGGGCTTATGTCCGTGAGCTTAGGATAGGGATCTATGGAGAGTTTATGTCCGCGCGGCGATGGACCTACTGGTTCGATAGTACTAGTAAGTATGTAAGTAGATAAAGAGATTGGTTTTAAGAAATGTTTCAAAGCCATGACAAGTTACAAGCCTATCGCCAATAATGGTGACAAAACATTGATGGCAGCAATCATCGCTTTAGCAACAAATCCGGAGAATTTTACCCCAGTGGAAACCATGGACTCTTACTTTAAGGGAGGAAAGAAGATTATGAATATTTGAGAATAAAGTTCTTAGGACAATTTTTGGGCCAAAATGATCAGACAGAAGAATGGAGAAAACTACACAATAATGAGCAACATGATATGTATAGGAAGCCAGATATAATAAGAACAGTTAAGTCTCGTAGACTGCGATGGGCAGGACATGTGACACGAATGGGAGATGAAAGAGTTGCATGGAAGCTTCTTGGATGAAAACCAGAGGGAAAACGACCAGTTGGTAGACCAAGAATGAGGTGGGAGAAAAACGTTATCCATGATTTGAGGGAAGCAGATTATACAGGGGATGATTGGAAAACATTAGCAAAGTTTAGGGATGTTGGAGAGCTTATGTCCGCGCGGCCATGAACCCACGGGTCCGATAGAGCCAGTGAGTTAGTTAATTTTTAAAAGGATACTATCAGTGAAGTGTATAGATTAGTCTGTTATGAAAAAATTCCTTAGTTTGTTTCTTAACAGTGTTATATACTGTATCCGAACTAAGTTTCTGCTGTACTCTAAACAAATCTGCAGAAGGTATTACTCCGCCCATTCCGTTCATTGGGGGAACCGTGGTCCTACTTTTACACGCCAAGTGAGTGAAATGTCTATAGAACAGTAAATTATATAAACATTTTTCCTATAGGCAACATCGTATTTTACAGGGACTGAATAAAAATTAAAATAGTACTAATAATTAGTAACTTTCATTTCTTATTTATTTATGACATTAAAATTATATATGGGCCTACCTAATCAAAATTTACGCTTTTTCTTTGATGTCGATATATATATTTTATTTGTAATTTCATTAGCAGAATATATGCTCCATGCTGACTCACCTGTAAATTCTGCTCTTATTTTCACCACAACATCAATATCTAATGTAGGGTATTTTTCACTAAACTGTTTGAAAACATTCAAAATAATTCGTTCTCCTCCGCATTTCAAAAATTTTCCTCTTTGATGCTTCAAAAATTGTATAGGGGAATCAGCCATTTGAAACAATTGAAATTCTAAAGTTTTCTGCATTGAAACAATTAAACAATGAAACGCTTATTTATTGAATGTATTGAAATTATAATTATATATTTTTGCGCGATAGTGCGGTTTGCCGTACTTACAGCAATGGCGACTTTGATTGAAAGTTCAACTTTCTACATTTCGGGGTTGCCAACCTAAATAACTATACTGTAATAAAATAGCTGTACTGTAATATTAGATGTTACAAACCACGTGTGGGAAGTAAAACCACTGCCCTCTATGTATACTACCTACAATGTATACACAAAAATATCCAAAAGATAGTGTTAATATACATTATATGAAACAAATCACTGTATTTTAAATGAACTGAACTTTATTTGTAACAATAGAAAATAATAAATACGTACTTGCCGCCATTCCATAACTGATTGGTGTCACGGTCTCCTGTGGTTTCAACTAATAAACATTGCCCACGCTGTTAACGTTGGTCAATTGTTTATAATGAACGAAAATATTTCCAATAAAGATATTATTTTACTATTATTTAATATTTTGAGAACACCATCGCGCAAAAAATAAAGCACAACACACGTTTGTGAAGTGTTTTACAGAATCTCGGAAATTAAAAACCGAGCTGTCGCTCGGTTTTTAAACATTTTCCTCACTTCTGTAAAATCCACTTCCCAACCTCGCATCATAATATACTATTTATCTACTATTATAACAATCAGTGACGTAGTTACTAGGCAACAAAATCTATGCTTTATATTCTAACAAAACACGCTATCAAAACATAAAATACAGGTTCAAAAAAATGTTAAAATACGATTTAGTGATAAATTCGTATAACTACATAATAAACTCCCCTTCAATTTTGTGGAAGTATATTAACAATTGCATTTTGGATTGCTTTAAAAAAATTCCTGAAGAATCGTGAAATCACCTTCTCCGCAGATTTTTACTTTAAATTCACATATGAAACTAGCACCCAAAATTGCAGACTATAACAATAATGTTGACTTATTATGTCTTTTGTTTTTTCTCCAAAGCCCATTACTCTTTCTCTAAACATATCGTTTCCGCAATAAATAAATTTCATTAAATATACTACATATTCAACATATACTACGTAGATAAAAATATTGTAGACAACACGTTACAAAATTAGGTTTAGTAACTAGTCATAAGATGTTAAATATAAAATGCTACATGCTAAGTCAGTCGTCCTCAACTAAATTATTAAATAGTTCCAATATGGAGGCCTTTCAAAATCAATGTTTCATCTTCTGTATTTTAACTGGTACTGATGTTGTTGTGCATGTTGTATACCGGTTTGTCTCCTGGTATGTTTTCATTGAGTGGGTCTATATTCTCTGCTTCTTTTAGAATCTCTATATCTTCAAGAATGCTGATTTTGTTGTGGTTATACTCTCTGTGTAGTACTGACACAGAGTTGTCGATTTTATCGAACTGATGACCTGTTTCTAGTATGTGTTTGGCAAAACGTGATTTTTCTTCGTTATTAATAAAATTTTTCAAATGTTCAGAATATCTTGTGATGAAATTTCTTGTTGTTTTGCCAACGTAGAACTTTTCGCAGTTATTGCACTTTAGTTTATAAACGCCTTTATTTTCGTATTTATTTGTTTCCGTTTCGTTGAATATGATGTTGTTAAGTTTATTAGTTTTGAAGGCGGTTGTCTTCTTTCCTAATTGAATTAGCTAATTTGGTTGTTTCATTTCCTGTATAAGTTAGTGTAATCCAATTATTTGTATTTATGTTACATTCTTTTTGTAGATTTGTTATATTTGTTAAACTGATTCTTCTTCTTTGTTTTCTGGCCAATTTGTTGATCATTTCTTCTTTGTATCCATTGTTATGTGCTAGGGATTTTATATAATTTAGTTATTACATAACCTAAACTGTGCTTTAATATGAATTTTAAAAGTGTTGATAGTAAACTAGTCGTCTGATATTAAGAATCTCCCATATAACTTAGGCCTATATATACATGTACTAGATAATATATCATCATCATCCGGTATCATGGCAGCTGCCGTCGTCTTCCGGAAACCAAACGCCATTCCTCTCTGTCCATCCATTGATCTTCCTCCATTCCTCTGATATTCATAGCTGCTTGTACCCCTTCTATCCAAGTTTTCTTCGGTTTTCCTCTCTCCCTCCTCTCCATAACATTTTTTTGTAATCTTTGCTCTGGCATTCTTTTGACATGACCATACCACTACAATATTTTATTTTCTATAATGTCTATGATGTCCGGCTCCTTTTGTACACCCATAATTTCCCTTATTTTTTTATTTCGTATTCTATCCATTCTAGATTTTCCAGCTGATCTTCTTAAAACATCCATTTCTGTACTTAAAATTCTTTTCATTTCTCTGGTAGGAATTTTCCAGACTTCAGCACCATATGTTAACATGCTCTGATTTATGGTTTGATATATTTGTAATTTTCTATTTTTTGTAATATTTTTGCTCCACCAAACAGAGTTTAAAGCATTTATTGCTTGTTTTGTTTGTGCGATTCTATTTTTAATTTCCACTGTGTTATCGCCTGAATGGTCTAATTTTCTTCCTAAATAAGTGCATTCTTCTCCATTGTTGACATTTATATTTTCCATTTCTTCTCCTATACACAGGTATTTAGTTTTCTCAATGTTTACATAAAGTCCCCATTTTTCATATTCTTATTTTAGTTTTTTAGCCATGTATTCTATGTCATCGTGGTCCTGTGCTATTAATACCTGGCCATCTGCAAAATTTAGTGAATATACATGTGTATTTTGGATGGGTATGTCCATTTTTTGGCATTTTTTCCTCCAGTCTCTTAGTACTCTTTCGAGATAAATTTTAAATAGAGTTGGAGATAAACTGCAACCTTGCCTTAAACCTTTTGTAATAGTAAATCCCTTTGTTATATGATTTCCAACTTTTATTTTCGAAATAGATCCTTTGTATAATGCTTTCATAGCTTCTGCTAGATAATATATATTTTTATTAATTTTGTTTCCTTTATTTCGAATGTTTGTGAAATAAATTTTCTTACGCGCTTAAAGGTAGAACATTATTCAACCAATGAAAACGCAGTCGAAACATTTGGTTTGTTTACCTTACAATTGGAAGAGATATAGTTTGACAGTTAGGTATCACCCTGTATAGTAATGTTGTATATGACACGTGTCCGAGGAGAGTCCATTTGAATGTGAGAGAGAAATGTTGTGTTATGGCAAGTGATATGCATTGTAAATTTGTCACTACAGGTTAATCAAATTAGCATGTGCCAAGGTAATGTTTGCTATTGATCCAGACAATGCTAACTGTTAACCTACCAATTATATTATACATCCCATTACAATTAATCTAGGCTTGTCCTTTTCAACATCCAACATCCGACATCTTCTCTAATGTCTCATCCCATTTAATTATCTACTTAGCACAGTTATCTACTATACCATATCAGATCTAAGATCCAGTTGTCCTGTAAATAAACTTGCATAACATATATATATATATATATATATGTGTGTGTGTGTGTGTGTGTGTGTTGTAACTATGAAAAAGCATTGTTATTTTATGCAAATAGGGAAACATCTTCATAATTTATATACTTTTTTTACATTACAAAAAATGTGCACTTTAATATCCATAATCGGATAAAGTGGTCCACCTTAGCTTTTAGTCTATTTTTAAGTTTTATTTACTCCATCCCTAATCGTTTGTCCTTATTTCTTGCTGTGGTTGTGTCCTGAAATCCAATCCGGCCTTTGCTTTGAGATGAATCAGTAATCATCGTTACGAGCGCTGTGCAGGGTAAGGATAATGACAGGACTGCTGTCTCAGAGCATATATCCATGCTCCTCTAAGTATTAAACCCTTCAGAGAGGGTTGCTGCTTCCGCCCCTTGAGCCGTTGTGATGACCGCCTGGTATCACGTCGCCTCGTATACTTGGACCATGTCATAAATGAATGGCAAGAACAAATTCATATAAATAGTGTATTGACAACTCTGCTTTTTGCAGACGATCAAGTAATAATGACAGCATCAGAAAATGATTTACAACAATTCCTTTATACTTTAAATAATATCTCTCTAAAATACAATTTAAGAATATCTACATCTAAAACAAAAATATTAGCTCTGAAAGGAAAATGTGCAATAAGAACAAAAATAATGATAAACAATGTAATTATAGACCAAGTTCAGAATTTTAATTATTTGGGATGTCATTTAGGCAATGACAGAAATTTAGATAAACGCACTAAAATACAACGATTCAATTATCTGTGTGGCAAAATAAAACGCACTTTATTGAATAAGACTAGAAAAGAAACTATTTTGAAGTTTTACAAAGTATTGGCAGTTCCAACTCTTATCTATGGATGTGAAACCTGGACATTAACAAAGGCAGATAGTAAACAAATAGAGGCTGCTGAAATGAAGATGTTGAGAGCAATAGCAGGGTACCAAAGGACCGATAAAAATAAAAACGAAGATATAAGAACAGAACTTAATATATTTAATCTCTGTGAAAGAATAAAATATTATCAAAATGCTTATCTTCAGCACGTATTACGAAAGAATGTATAATTATAAACCAAAAGGGATAAGAATGTTGGGAAGACCATTGAAGACATGGAAGGACCAATTCTACCTATAATGAGATCGGAACAGGCCATTGGGCTTAATCCTTGTTGTTGATGATGATGATTATTATTATTTACTCCATTAATTTATACAGACAGGCACAGATTAATCAGAAAATATTTATGACAGATCATAATTAAATAGCGTTGACATTTATTTCCATCCATCCATAGTAATTTCTGTCCGAGGGCAGGTCTTTCACTAGCATTATAGGTGTGGTAGCTTCTCGTTGCTTTCCAAACCGGTGAAGGATGATGATGATGATGATGATGGCCATATGATTTCGGGGACTGTTTGGGCCTTAAAGTTTTCCTGACATTTGTCTTACAGGTGAGGAAAAACCCCGAAAAAACCTCACCCAGGAGCTTGTCCCGACCGGGAATCGAACCCGGGCCCGCTGCGTGTCAAGGCAGCATGCTACCTCGAAACCACAGCGGTGGACGACATTTATTTTATGTTTTGAAAAAATAGATTAAAGATTATAACATTCACACGTCATTTAATTGCAGACAGCGACTGTCTTTGGGTTTAGTAAAATTACGAGGATATTAAACAAAATTATGTAAGTGAATGGTTTTACAGATAGCATCCTCATTGATAAAATATACGTATACGTATAAAGTGGACCCAGGACGTCGTGGAGGGTCCACATTAACCGAAATTTCTTTGTTATATTTAATTATTTTATAGAGCCATGTCACATAATATCAAATCAAACCCTCAGTATATTAATACATCTTCTACGTAATATAATATATTTAGGAGTTATTTCAACATTTGTAATATTCAATAGCACAAATTAAGAATTGATTCTTAGCTTGAAAAACTTTTGTAGTGGTCATTTTCATAGATATCACAAATAAACCTTTATTCGAACAAAGAATAAAAGAAACTGGCTTTGAACCCGTCAAAGTTGATGAGGGGTAGAAGTTAAAATATTTTCTGTTCGAGGACATCACCAATTAAAGAAGATATTAACAGGGTTCACTCAAAGAGAAAGGTCCACATTTCTCGAACTTTCATATATATATATATATATATTTCTTCTGTACGTGTGTATGTCACTGAACTACTCCTAAACTACTGAACAGATTTTCACGTAAATTTTTGTGTGTCTGATTGGGTCCCTGGATGGTTTAGATTCACAATTGGACCCTCTAAAACCATTAAGTATAGGGGTTCACATGTGTGAAAATTTAAAAATCGCTGTAGCGGTCACAATTTTCGATATTTGACAGCAAAAACTCAATATATCCTATTAAGATAAACTGAGGTAGATATAAAAAATGAGCGAAATCCTTCAATTAGAAGTGGAGGTTTACCTGAAACCCCACATTAAAACTGCCTGAACTGGACCGATTTTGATGAAATTTTATGTGTGTGTGTTTGAGTTGTTCCTTTAGATGTAGGAATTCATCTGAAGTGAAAATTTAAAAATCGCTCTAGCGCTCACAATTTTCGATGTTTCACAACGAAACAGTATATCCTATTAAAATAAACCGAAGTAAGTATTATCCAAAAAATGAGCGAAATCCGACAATTAGAAGCGAAGGTTTACTTTAAATCCGAAATTAAAAACTGACTAGCAGCCGCCATGTTTGGTTTGTCTCAGTGTATACCATACAATTTAACTAACCTTTAATAGTTCAATTATTTAGGCGTAGCAATGCACGCCGGTTAGTAGTCAGTTAGGCTATAATATAAAATTATAAAATTGTTATAGGCCTATAACAGGTCCATCTCCCCAACTTTGTAAACTATTAATTCTCTATAGGCCTTTCGGGACTAGCCCCATCATCAGCAGGAGAGGAAATTCAGTAAATACAGATCTGCTGCTCCTTCTGCTGCTGATGAGACTAGTCCCGAAAGGCCTATAGAGAATTAATAGTTTACAAAGTTGAGTAGACGGACCTATTAGGTAACAATTTTATATTAGCCTATAATTTAACGTTGTGACTAATATCTCAATCGGAATTTTATTATGAATTTTATTAATTTTGATTAAACTTGAATAACGTATAACTCGGTCGACTCTGTCTACTGGGGGAACCCTGATACCACTTTTACCTGCCATATGACTGAATTGTGTACAGAACTGTCATCGATAGAAACATTGTTCTTAGGCAACATCATATTTTACATGAAATAAGACTGATGGTTACAACAATTAGGAACTTAAATTTGTATTTATTTATGACAAAAATTATATATATATATATATATATATATATATGACAATTGCATATCTAAAATTAAAATTGGCAGTAAATTGTCACATGGTTTCACGATAAATAAAGGTCTTCGTCAAGGTTGTTGTCTATCACCAACTCTGTTTAAAATATATGTACATGCAATTATTAAAGAATTGGAGGAGAAAATGTTCAAGCATGGGAATTCCTATTTCAAACAAAACTTTACACAACTTACATTTTGCAGATGATCAATTGTTAATTGCACAAGATTATGAAGATTTAGAATATATGACTAGAAAATTAATAGAAGAATATGAAAAATGGGGATTAAATTTGAACATGAAAAAATCAAAATATTTATAAATTGGTGAACCAGAACAAAATTTAATTTTGGAGTCTGGAGAAACAATAAAATCTTGTAGTGAGATCACATATTTAGGAATAAAAATAAATAAAAAATGGGAGTTATGAAGAGAAAATAAGAAATAGAAATAATAAAGGAAAATTTGCAATTGCTTGCCTCAATGGAATATTGTGGGATAAAAATATAAGTAATCAAAATAAAATGAATATATATATCATACAATTGTTAAAAGCATCATTACTTATGGAGCAGAACTTTGGCCATTAACAACAAAAACAAATAAGTATCTTTTGGCAACGGAAATGGATTTTATACGAAGGGCCGCAAGAATTTCAAGAAGAGAAAAAATTAGGAACTCAGTTATAAGGAAGAAAATGAACATTGAAGACACTATTTTAGATTATATTAAAACTCAGCAATTTAGATGGTACGGACATGTCCAGCGAATGGAAGAGGATCGACTACCAAAATCTGTTTTGGAATGGAAACCTGAGGGAAGACGAGGCAGAGGAAGACCTAAAACCTGGAGTCGGGGAATATGTTTATATATGAAGGAGAATCATCTAAAACCAGGAGATTGGATGGACCGACAAAATTGGCTATTAGGAATCGGACGATGTCAAAGACATTAATCAACCGATGATATATATATATAAACACATATAGGCCAAAGAGAGATGGTCAGACAGGTGAATGGAGAAGACTTATATAACAGTGAACTACATGGTCTTTATAGGAAGCCAGATATAATAAGAACAGTTAAATCTCGTAGACTGCCATGGACAGGCCATGTTGCACGAATGGGGAATGAAAGACGTGCATGGAAGCTTCTTGTAGAAAAACCAGAGGAAAACGCCCAGTTCGTAGAGAAAGAATGAAGTGGGAGAATAACATTAAC
The DNA here is from genome assembly GCA_030220185.1 of Diploptera punctata. NCBI lineage: Eukaryota > Metazoa > Arthropoda > Insecta > Blattodea > Blaberidae > Diploptera > Diploptera punctata. The sequence goes on along the minus strand of JASPKZ010008867.1, from coordinate 222,158 downwards.
TATGATTTGAGGGAAGTAGATAATACAGGGGATGACTGAAAAATATTAGCTCAAGGTAGGGATGTATGGAGGACTTATGTCCGCGCGGCCATGAACCTACGGCTTTGATATAGAAAGTGAGTAAGTTAGTTAGTTAGGCCTACCTAATCAGACGTTTATTATGTTGATATAGCGCCTATATCCTTTATTTATAATTTAATTACGAGAAGAATGTATGTCCCATTCTGACTCACTTGAAAATTCTGATGTTATTTTCACCACATCCTCAATGGCTAATGTGGCATAATTTTCACTAAACTGTTTGAAAACATTCAAAATAATTTGTTTCTATCCGCTTTTCAAAGATTTTGTTTTTGGATGCTTTAAAACTGTATAGGAGCTGAGTCGTTTTGAAACAGTTGAAATTCCAATGTATTCTGCATTGCGCATGCGTATGAATTATACGATGAAATGTTTATTTATTTAATCAATTAAAAATTGTATTTATATATTTTAAGATTATCCCATATAACATGTGTTGTATATATATATTTTTGCGCGATAGTGCGTTTTGTCGTACTTACAGCTATGCCAACCATGATTCAAAGTTCAACTTCCTACATTTCGGGGTTGCCAACCTAAATAACTATACTGTAATATTACATATTACAAACCTCGTGTGGGAAAGTAAAACCACTGCCCTTTATGTATAGTAGGCCTACATACAATGTATATACAAAAATATATCCAAAAGATAGTGTTAATACACATTATATGAAACAAATCACTGCATTTTAAATGAACTGAACTTTACTTGAAACAATATAAAACAATAAATACGTACTCGCCGTCATTTTATGACTTATTGGTGTCACGGCCTGCTGTAGTCTCAACTAATGAAGATTGCCCACACTGTTAACGTTAGTCAGCTATTTATCATCATCATCATCATAGTACATTCACGAATTTAGGCCATTTGTTGACCTGTTTCGGCCTCAAGAGAAACACCATCCAGAAGTCTTTTGAGTGGACGTCCTGGTTTTCTTCTTCCTGCAGGTTGATATCTTAACATTAGTTTGGGTATTCTGTGATCTTCCATTCGATGAACATGTTGTATCCATCTTGACTTATAATCAGAAATTTTGTTTTCTAAAGATTCCATGTGTAATTCTTCTAAGATGTCTTCATTTTTTTGTGATCTAGTAGTGTGTATCCTGCAGTCCTCCGAAGATATCTCATTTCAGCAGATCTAAGTCTCTGTATATCCTTCTGTTTCAACGTCCATACTTCGCTACCATACAAAAGATGTTGGAAGAGCCAGTGTTTTATACACTTTCAGTCTTGAATGCTTTTGGACTAACTGTGGCTTGAAGATAGAATTTATTAACCCTAAAATTCTTAAAAATTTAGATATTTTTGCATTTACATCCTTTTCTTCTTCATATGAGATATTGCATCCTAGATATGTAAAATTATTCACCTGCTCCAAAATTTTATTGTCCAGTACAATTTTACTTCTGACAGGATCTACACCTTGAAATGCCATAATTTTTGTTTTTTTCTGTAGATATCTTTAATCCATATTCTTCTGTAATTTTGTTAAGTTCATACAGACCTTTCTGTAGATTATCTTCGGAATTTGCTATTATTATTTGGTCATCTGCAAACAATAGGTGTTTAATTTTCTATTTTCTGATATTCTTATTCCGAATTTATATGTTTTGTTCCAGCAACATATTACTTCATTGATATAAATTGCAAAGAGTGTTGGGGATAGGGGGCAGCCTTGTCTCACACCACGATTTATAATTCCTTCTTCAGAAAATCTGTTATTTAATTTAATCTTTATGGTGTTGTCTTTGTAAATATTTTGTATGTTCTGCCGAAGTAAATTTGGTATATTTCTGTCTTCTAATATATTTAAGATAATGAACGCAAATATTTCCAACAAAGATGTTAATATTTTATCATCATTGATTATTATTAAAACACCATCGCTCAAAACATAATGTACAACGCACGTTTGTGAAGTGTTTTTACAGAATCTCGGAAATTAAAAACCTCGCTATCGCTAGGTTTTTAAACATTTCCGCGCTTCTGCAAAAACCACTTGCTAACCTCGCACCGTAATATACTATTTTTATTTCCTTTATTTCGAGTGTTAGAGAGCGAACTACATTTTCTTACACGCTTAAAGGTAACACAATATTCAACCAATGAAAGAGCAGTCCATATATCTGGTTTGTTTACATTACAACTGGAACTTATCTCTCAAGAGGTATAATATTAATTTTCATTCTCCACTTGCTAGTACTCGGCGTGCGCTGCTACGCCTAAATAAACGAAAATTAAAGTGTTTAGTTGAATAAGTAAAAGGAAAAATAATTATAAAAATATATTTTTTAGATACCCCGTGTTGATTACCCGACGTTGCCCGGCAATCTATTTCTCCCGATCTTCTTGACATAAATGATCTGAAATATGAAAATTAATGTGATTTATGTTTAGTTAATAAATATAGGGAAAATTTTATATCATAATTATTTTTAGATACCCCGTGCTGTTTACCCGGCGTTCTCCGGGAATCTGCTCATCCCGATCTTCTTGGCATAAATGAGCTGAAAGACTAAAATTAATGTACTCCTTTTGATTAGTTGAATAAGTAAAATGAAAAATAATTATAAATATATATCGTAATTATTTTAAGATTCCCCGTGCTGATTACCCGGTGTTGCCCAGGAATCTACTTATTTCGCCCTTCTTGACATAAATGAGCTAAAAAACAAAATTCGTTATTGTGAATTATCCGTAAAAGAATGCCCGCCATGTGCTGCTATGTTTGCACAGGGAATCTACATATGCCTACTTGTCTCGATCTTCTTGACATCAATGAAAGACAAAAATTGTTATTGTGAGTTACCCGTAAGAGATAAACATATGCTGTCGCGGACTTTTTTGTAGAGCTTTTTGAGATATTCAATTCTGTGTACATTAATTTCGTGTATTTGTTATGGTTTAGGCAGCGTAAGCCACTTAAGCATCCAAAGAGCTACTTTATTCACGCTTTCCACAACAAAGGGCGATTTTAAGGGTGTAGGAGTTTATTATCACAACTCTCTTATAGCCTATGTTCATCCCGGGAATCTCCTGAAATATTTACAAAAAACCCCATCACAATCGGATCAACGGTATGGCCGCGCATAAAGTACGAACAAACAAACAAACCAACAAATAAACATTCATTTTTATATATTAGATTTTATTGGTGAAGATATGTAGCAACAATTTAAAAATATGTTTACGAGATCAACCTTAATAGCTTCATTTCTTCGTAATTCACTAAAAGTGTTGGAATGAGCTTAAATAATAAGATAATTATCAGAAATTCTTGTAACTTGCGAGCTTTTAATTGGAAAAATACAAAGTCAATCGATAGCAGGATTTTGTGTTGTGCTGGTAACATAAAAGCCAGGCTACTTAAGGTTTTGTGATTTTTAATGATTAAGAGTTTTTGTACAAAAGAGCTCTGGTGGTGGTTTTCGTAACTTTGTTATCACGTAGCCTTTGTAAACAGAACCGTGACGTCATTAAAACATGAACCACATCCCAACACAAAGCATTATTTATAATTATTTTCATATTTTCTGCTTACCACAAAAACTTTGTATATACTTTACCATTGCAAAGCCATTTCTTCAATGCGATGCTTGTTGTGTTATTTCTACGCACAACTTTCAATCTGTTCTTACAGAAAGTAGATATTATTCTTTTGATACGAGCCTTAACTTATATATTTCGTTTTTATTAAAATATTACATTATTATTATTTTATTTATTTCAGGATTGTTTCTGTTATATACACAAGTATCCTCAACCTCAATACACATGTTTTTTCCACACTTCTCGGTTTTGCGTGTCTGCTTCTGTCATATTTTTCTTCTTCATGTTGTCTTTAATTCCATTTTTCCACGTTGGCTTTCGTCTATCACGTTTCCCCTTTCCAGGAGGTATCCATTTCAATACTTCTTTGTTTGTATCTGTGTCCCTTCTTCTCATCATATGCCCATACCATCTTAGTTGACGATAATGATGATGGTTATTATTATTCCATCCATCCATAGTAATTCTGCCCGAGGGCAGGTCTCTCACTGCAATCATAGCATTTTCATGCTATGTTTTGCAGCTTTACTAGGGAATTGTAAGTGTGGTAGCTTCCCGTTGCTTTCCACACCGGTGAAGGATGGTGATGATAAGGATGATGATGATGATGGCCGAATGATTTCGGGGATCGTTTGGGCCTTAAAGTTTTCCTGGCATTTGTCTTACAGGCGAGGAAAAGCTCCGATAAACCGGAGATCGAACCCGAGCCCGCTTCGTGACAAGGCAGCACGCTACCTCGAAACCAAGCGGTGGACTTATTATTATCATTATCATTATTATTATTATTATTATTATTATTATTATTATTATTATTATTATTATTATTATTATTATTATTATTATTATTATTATTATTATTATTATTATTATTATTATTATTATTATATAAAGCAGAACGACAATATGATCAAAATTGGAAAATAAATCGAGGAAATGACTATTAAATATTCAATAGTAGAATATATAAGATATAAACAGTTAAATTCGTATGGGCATGTACGGTGAATACAAGAAGAAAGATTACCTTGAAAAATTCTAATATTTTTCACGTGGAAGAAGAAAGAAAGGAAGATCTCGAAACTCACGGATACAAGAAATAATAACTGAAATGAGAACAAGAGGACCGGAGGACATTATTATCATTATCATTATTATTATTATTATTATTATTATTATTATTATTATATATTATTATTATTATTATTATTATTATTATTATTATATAAAGCAGAACGACAATATGATCAAAATTGGAAAATAAATCATACGAGGAAATGACTATTAAATATTCAATAGTAGAATATATAAGATATAAACAGTTAAATTCGTATGGGCATGTACGGTGAATACAAGAAGAAAGATTACCTTGACTATTTAACTCATGCCCCAAATGGGAGTCAATGACCAATCACGTTTCAATGATTTCTGTTTTACAACCAATCAGAGTCGTGTTTCACCAAATATTTATCAGTGTTATAATTACCATATTAAAGAAAGCTCCTCCTTACAATATTGCGTTCCTTTGGCAATAAATAGTATGATCTGGTTGCAGTGATAAACAAATGAAGCAGTAGAAGCGTACCTATCGTTTCTCATTTGTTTTCAAACATCGCCGTTTACATTAAATATATAAATATTTTAAAATAACTATAGTTAAATAATGATTTGTGAGTAAACAGCTTAATTTTATTCGTTAAATAGTCCTAACAAATGCTACTCTTGATTTCCAAATTCTCTAGATAAATTCACTCCTCACTTCGTGAGTCGTGAATTTATCGATAATTTGGAAATCACTCGTGGCATTACTTATGAAAAATTCTAATATTTTTCACGTGGAAGAAGAAAGAAAGGAAGATCTCGAAACTCACGGATACAAGAAATAATAACTGAAATGAGAACAAGAGGACCGGAGGACATTATTATCATTATCATTATCATTATTATTATTATTATTATTATTATTATTATTATTATTATTTATTATTATTATTATTATTATTATTATATAAAGCAGAACGACAATATGATCAAAATTGGAAAATAAATCATACGAGGAAATGACTATTAAATATTCAATAGTAGAATATATAAGATATAAACAGTTAAATTCGTATGGGCATGTACGGTGAATACAAGAAGAAAGATTACCTTGAAAAATTCTAATATTTTTCACGTGGAAGAAGAAAGAAAGGAAGATCTCGAAACTCACGGATACAAGAAATAATAACTGAAATGAGAACAAGAGGACCGGAGGACATGAATTGGATGGATAGGGTAAAGTGGAAAAAAGATAATAAAACTTTAGGCACAGAAAGATGTGTCAACAATATAAATTCATTATTATTATTATTATTATTATTATTATTATTATTATTATTATTATTATTATTATTATCATAATTACTAATATTATAGAGTTAGGCGATAGCGATGAGATACTAATGGCCAACATGTTTACTCTATTGAGTAACACCAAGAAATTGGGACTGGATGTAAACATCAATAAAACTAAATGTATGTTCACACATAGAAATACGTTATATAATGGAAATGGACAGAAAATGACAAATCAGTGAAATCTTAAAGAAGTGGCTGAATTCAAATACCTAGAAACAGGAATGTGGTGCACATATAAATTAAACATAGGCTGAATTATGTAAATGCATGCTATTATACATTACATGATCTCTTTTCATCCCTACTTCTCTCAAAAAACGTTAAACTGAAAATATATAACACTGTTATTCTCCCCGTTATATTATGTGGATGCGAAACATTAAATCTTACTTTAAGGGAGGAGAGAAGATTACGAGAATTTGAGAATAAAGTTTTTAGAAATATTTCTGAACCAAAGGGAGATAAACAGTCAGGTGAATGGAGAAGACAACATAACAGTGAGCTACATTATCTTTATGTGAAGTCTGATATAATAAGGACAGTTAAGTCTCGTAGACTGCGATGGGCTGAACATGTGGCACGAATGGGGGATGAAAGACGTACATGGGAACTTCTTGTAGTAAAACCAGGAAGAAAACGCCCAGTTGGTACACCATGAATGAGGTGGGTGAATAACATTAACCATGATTTGAGGGAAGTAGATTATACAGGAGATGATTGGAAAACAGCTCAAGATAGGGATATATGAAGGGTTTATGTCCGAGCGGTCACAAACCTACGGGTTCGATACTGCCAGTGAGTTAGATAGTTTATGAATACTTCTGTTCTTTTTTTTTGTGTTTTTATCAATAATCATATATTCATATTTTCATAATTTGTTTTCAGCCCCATTTTGTTCCTGCTATTTCTAATGCCATAAAGATAACATAAATTGATTCAACGTGTCGTTATAAAGTTAGGCGGAGTGTGTATTGAATAAAATAAACACAGTTTTGCAGATATGCCCGTGTTGCGCGATGAGACAGCCATGTATAGGGTATCACACATAATTAGCGAACGGATTCAATCGGGTAACCTGTCAGTCAATCATCATTAATCTTCGCACACTCAGGGACTTGCCTCGGTGTATGTTTCCTGCGCAACCTTATTTTTTGGAAGTTAATAATTTCTCGCAGAGATTATTTCAAAAACAGCACGGAGTTCCCAAAGCATTAATTTTTACTATCATATTCCAGAAATCGATATTATAGTTTGTTGTGAATATACTAACTTATTCTTTAATAAATAAAACAATGTTCTTGAAGGAAATAGTCACATAAAGTACAAAATAGTTCTTCTTCTTCTTCCTTCCAAGTATTAGGCCAAGGTCTGTTACGATCCTACAGAAAATTTTCCCTCCAGCGTTTCATAGGACGTCCCAGTGATCTTCGTCCTCTTGGTATATAATTATAAACAGCTTTGGGGATCCGATTTGAACTCATTCTTTCTAGATGTGCTTCCAATTTAGTTGGCGCAGTCTTCAATTCTTTTAAGATATCGGTGTTCCTTTTCCGATCCCATCTGGTGTAACCCGCTGTTCTGCGCATGAATCTCATTTCACAAGCCGTTATTCTGCTTTCATGTTGTCTTTTTAGTGTCCATGCTTCACTACCATAGGTCAACACTGGTCTAGTCGAAGTGTTATATAAACAAAATAGTTATTAATAAATAATAGTTTAAAAAATAAAACAACATGCTTTATTAGAAAATCGAACTAAAAAATGAAAATTAATTTTAATTTCGAACACGCTTGGGATAAAATTAAAGTGGTCAACAAAAAAAATCATCTCCAACACGTTTAGAATAAAACTAGAGCTATCTACAAAAAAAAAAATACCATCGAAAGCGTGGGGTGCTCTATATCAATTAATACATTTGATAATAAACAGATATTGGTAAAAGTCAAGTCTCTAAGAAGAAAATGTAAAACCATAAAAAGCACCCCACGCTTTTGATGGTAAAATTATTTTTTGTAGGTAAATATATAGTTTTATTCTAAATGTGTTGGAGATGATTTTTTTGTTGACCACTTTAATTTTACCCCAAACGTGTTGGAAATTAAAATTATTTTTCATTTTTTAGTTCGGTTTTCTAATAAAGCGTGTTGTTTTAGTTCTTTTAAACTACTATTAATTTTTTTTTATTTTAATATTTTACAGAATAAGATAAAAAAGTAAATATATTTAAATTCGATACTATTGTAGTATGAGCTAAAAGTAACACTCTTCTAAAAAAAATTCTCCGGGCCGGATTTGAACCAGCGGCCTATGGATTACTGAACTTATATACCACTAACAGTCTACCGCTCTACCAACTGAGCTCTTACGAGTATAACGATTGACTAAAAAGTTGATGTCCGCAACCTATTATACCGGCTTTTGTTGTTTTGATTTTGTGACGATTCTGGCCATGATTTTAGAAAACATTTATGAAATTATTGTATTGTCATTGGTCCTTTACAAGTATACAACGTTTCAAGTCGATCCAATGATCTTAAGTGGGTGAAAATCGTGTTGAAAGATTCCATTACATAATTACACAAACACTTTTTTGATTTTCTGATGATACTGGCCATGATTTTAGAAAAAAAACATTATGAAATTATTGTATTGCCATTGGTCCTTTACAAGTATACAACTTTTCAAGCCGATCCAATGTTTTTAAGTGGGTGAAAATCGCGTTCAAAGATTCTGTTACATAGATAAATACAGGTCAAGCTAATACAAAGCATGTAAAAGTTAGTCACGCAGGAATTGCGTATACTGAGAATTCTTCAACCAGCTGAATTTATGCTCCAATTTTGCTGGTTAACAGAAATATATATAACCTTATATAGGATCTATAAGCGATAGATTAATTCATTATAGTAAATTACTTTCTTTGTGTTTTTTTCATTTATTTTTATGTGTAATCGATTCGAGCTGTTATTCTTTTGTATATACTTTATTTCATTAGTTTAATTTTAATTTAATTTTATTATTAGACATTATTTTCATTATTGTTCAGTTTGACAGATAATTAATTTTTAGTATGTACTATTATTGTAACTTTTTTGTATTTAAATGTAACATATGTTTGTCCTGGTGAGTGTAGGAGAAGACCACACACAGACCACACACACACACACACACACACACATATGTATATGTGTATATATATATATATATATATATATATATATATATATATATGTGAACACGACAGACGTCCTGTCGAACGTTGGCTTACCTGCTATTAGGACTTCTGCAGACTTTTTTTTCGATAAACTACTACTAACAAGGGAAAGTACTTATGTTGGACCAGTTGGATTGTAACAAAAATTGGAGGCTGTGTTGAATGAAGGATACAGAATCCGTGATATTGGTCATTTCACTGCAAATTTAGTAGTATGCATAATATTAATAGGAAATAAGGAACAAGAAAAAAAAAAAGAAATAGAGACTTAACATCCGTATATGACAGAATAAATGAGTAAAACATTTGGAAAAAATAAAATAAAACAAATAAACATAGAAAATGATAGTGTGGTGAACGAAGGTAGAACAAAAAAGGGGCAGGGAGAGAGAGAAACTAAAGAAATAAATATTGCATCGGAGCGGCACGGTTACTTGAACAGCGCACCGGAGTGTTAATGTTTTTTCTTCACTCCTGCAGTCGAGTATTTGTACAGTATATTCTAATTGTTTCTATTTAAACATAAAAACTCGAGTATTTGTATAGTATATTCTAATTGTTTCTATTTAAACATAAAAACTCAATAAATTCAAAGTACAATAGAATATTTGTTTTATTATTAATGGGCATAATAAATTAATTTTACGTCTTAACTACGTTAGAATCTACAGTTGAGCAAACATTTGAAAAACACGAAGAACCTGGATTGGATGATGACCAGTTTGCGTATTTTCTGGCAGAACTTAAGAACAAAAATATTGGAATGGGTTAGAGGACTTTAGCGAAAATACTTTAGATTTCGAAGACTATGCTACTTGCAATCAGTAACTCACACAGGCCGGATGTTCTGAAGACTTTGAAATTGCCAACGAATCCAGTGAGGAACGCGAGAGTTCAAGTAGCTTTGAGCCGTCTCCTGTTAAAAAACCTAAACGTCCTAACGTATTGTCTGCCTATTCTGAAGAAACTTTGGAAAACATATAGGATGTCAGGGAAATCTAGCCCAAAGTCCTATTCTCAAATAATAAAAAAATGGCCATCATTAATTAATAACCGAAATGTAAGAACAATTTTGAATTGTATAGAAAATAAAACATCTTATTTAGCTTCACAATTAAAAAACAGGGACCCCCTACAAAATCGCCAAAATTAAAGACTACATCCTTAATAAGTTTCGAGATTCTCGAGATCGGGGATTGACACTGCACTATTGGCATTGCAAACGTGGGCTGTTTTTCGAGCTAAGGAATTGGGCTTGGATGAATTTAAAGCTTCAAACACATTCATTTCAAATTTCAAAAAAGAAAACATTTCTTCTAGAAAAATTACCAAATTTGTCACTGTCAAGGGTATTGAAAACCAAACTCAAACTAATATATTGACTTAGGCTTTCACGGCCGGAGTTACTACGATGATCTTGCAGATGATTTCCGGGCTGTTGACAGTGGTCTTGAGGCTTGTAGTTCCCTAACTACAAGCCTCAAGACCACGGCCAACAGCCCGGAAATCGTCTGCAAGATCATCATACAAACTCAAACTATTGAAAATGCAAATAAGTTTGTAAGAGACGTTAATCAGACCATTCAAGAAAACTGCATACCAACAAAGAATGTGTGGAACTGTGACCAAAGTCAATGTACTTATGAAATGACGGAAAACAGAACACTGGCACTCAAAGGCAAAAAGCTCACTGTTGTTACAGTACAAAACATTTATGGAACTACACATTCTTACACGATAGATGTTCTTATTTCAATGTGTGGGCAACTTGGGAAGAGGTTATAGGCCTACCCCTGTTTTCAAGAACCTACTGGCAACAAATTCGGGCCCAAAGTTCAGAAGAAGATAGAACAGAGTACACCTCAAAATGTGTATGTCGACTGTAGTGCCAGTGGTAAAATGACAAAAGAACATTTGAAAATATTCTTAAAACACGTGTTTAGTGAAAACATTGAAATGGATTCGCCTTTAATAAGCGATTCGTGGTCCGGGCATAAGGACGTACAATTGTTACAGGACTTTTTACCCGATAAAAATGTAAGGCTGAAAATTATTCCTATAGGAGCCACCAAATATATTCAACCACTTGATGCTTTTTTCCCCGTCAATATAAGATCTATGTGCGCCGACTTGAAAAATATGTGCGTCTAAAATCAGATGGTGACGTGAAAATGTCTGATAGATTCTTTATTATAAAACTGCATTTCTTTGTATATAGTCAACTGTCACTAGAAATTTACAGATATGCGTATTTAAGATTGGACAAAATCTGGCTATAACGTGGGCCAAAGTGTAACGAGATTCACAAATGTGATTGAAAATGCATTTGACATTGGTTTTAGTGAATATGCCACATATAACTGCTCCAGGATTGCCATCATCAGATGCTTATGGTGTTCACAAAAACTTTGTTACAACCGTTTCATCGAGGACCGTCATTATTACCAGTGATTTTATGGTAAATGATAATTTGTTTTTGTTACTCCAGTACACGAAATTATAACCGATTCTGAATTTCAAGTTAAAAAAGTAGTAATGGTAATAGTAGTACTAGTAGTAGTAAATAGTACTAAATTAGACTAACAGTAAGATATATACAATGTTATTTACAAATATGTGTTGCACGGGCAGTAAAACATGTGCTGTTGACAGTCCGTTACAATACAGTAATATTTGCTAACAGTATAAAGAAAAACAAAAAGAAAACAATAATATTACAATTACATAACGAAAACGCAATAATATTACAATTACAATAATATTATTCATTAATTAAGTTACGTAGAATTATTAAGAATTAATGGTATTGCATTTTGATAACATGCATTTATTCATGAATGAGTGTTGTTCTTATTTCCCGCGTTTTGTCCAGAAAGTTACCTAAGTTTATCCAATTTTCTGAATTTACCGTTAACTCGTAGCATGCCAGATTTTCATGATTTGGATTTAGAAATATTTCCGGTAATAACTGACGCCTCCAATATTCTAAATCGTTACATTTTCCTAATACATCTATCTCGCCTTCAGAGCTCCCGCACATTAGACATATTCGCATTACATTTAACAAAATAAAAAAGTATGCTATCTGTAAAAAGTAATCAGAATTGTTATTAATGTTAACAAGGAGAGAAACTAATATTTACGTTCTTCGCACCGCTATAGCTAGTAGCACTTGTGCTTGAAACCAGCTGCAATGAGCAACCGTGCCGTTACGAACCGGTCAATGAGACGCGATTGAAATTTAATGACAAATAACACGAGTTTTATTAAATTTGCAGCTAAATGACTAACGTCATAATATTTAATGTTAATTAATTAACGTATCCTCTAATTTTTGTTACAATCCAACTGATCCAACGTAAGTACTCTTCCTTGTAAGTAACATTTAACACTGAGATTGACATTTGAATGTTTTCGTTTCGTCAATGTGTGATTCGTTATTGCCCAAAGTAAAATCAAGAAATGAATGCAATTTCTATAACCCGATCGCAGCGCCACCTACCGGCGTTCAATTGTGAATGTAAACCATTCAGGACCCATTTATGCATGAATAATTTCTCTCAAAATCGGCCCAGTCGTTTAGGAGGAGTTCAGTGAAATACACACGTACAGAAGAATTATATATATATATATATATATATAGCAACGGGAAGCTATCAAGCTATCACACCTACAATTCCCTAGTAAAGGTGCAAGCATAGCATGAAAATGCTATGATTGCAGTGAAGGATCTGCCTTCGGGCAGAATTATTATGGATGGATGGATGGATATATATATATATATATATATATATACATACATACATATAGTGCGACAAGCTTAGAAAGCCCTTGGACTACCAGCCGGCTGCTGGCCTCACATCTACATGTGTTAATCACAGGGGTAGGCAATCAGAAGAGGGATAGAATCATGAGTTTTGAAATTCCCGGGGAGAGAGATTTGATATGTAAGTTCTTTGGACCACCAAAAGATGGAATAGGAGTCGACATTCAGGGCCACACAACTTAAAAATCAAGTCTGGACAAGCTGACAATAAAACAGAATTGTTTTGAAACATGTCCTAGAAAAACTCAACTTTTATGATGTAAGATGCAACAGGCTCACCTGATTTATTAAGAAGGACCTCATAATGTTACTTCCAATTGTAATGTTTATAATGTTTTCTTATAACTCAGCCATAAGCCAGGAAGTTAAAAATTTCCCTTGGACTGTGGCTAGGTGTAATAAAACAGACTGTACCTCGGTTGTAAATGATGAATGCATATTATACAAATAATCATAGTGAATTTAGCTTATATTACACGACTCATACATAATTCAATTAAATTTACCTACGTCACGTGACATTATAAAAGCATAATTTGCGATTAAATTTCTATTACACGGGCTTTTGCATCGATTCCAAGTAAATCGTCAAACACTGTAATAATTGAAACAGTAACTCAACATTATTTATAATTCACTACACTTCATTAGCCACTGACGTCTAACTCCATTTTTTGTTGTTTAAAAAGTCTTGCATTAAATATACTACAACAAACAATAATTTTTTATTTAGGAATATTCCACAATACAGTGTGTCTCCATTAACCCAAAGTGATTTGACGCCAGAGGTTCCTGTCCAAAGCATCTTATTTCCTTAAATCTCTAGCTTCCATACTTCTCTTCATTCCAACCATCCATCGTTCTCTAGGCCTGCCTCTTCAACTTCTCCCATTAGATTTCCAATTAAGGACTTTTTTGGTATTCTCTCTTCTTCCATTCTTCTGCGGTGTCCATACCATTTCAAACGTTTTTCTTTATTTTTCCTAAAATGTTTTATTTTTTCAACTTGCCTAATTTCCCTTATTGTGCTGTTTCAGACCTTATCCTTTCTTGAAATTCTTGTCGATCGCCTCCAAAAATTCATTTCTACTGCTAATAGCTTTTTGGCTTGTTTTCTATTTACTGTACAGGTTTCCGACCCATATAATAAAATTGCTTTGTAACAGAACTTGAAATATAGTTTTATTCGTTCTGTGTATTATACGTATTTCTATTCCAAAGCACAGAGTTCAACATACCAATGATTCTTCTTCCATCAGTTATTCTTCTTTTAATTTCTGTAGTTGAATTCTCACTTTTATCTAAGACGGATCCTAAATATTTTTTTTTTTAACATTACGCATTCTTCCTGAATTACATTTTAGCTCATCTGTTGTATTCAAAGAAAGATATTCTGTTTTATTATAATTTATCTGTAATCCCCATTGTTTTTGTATTCTATCTATAATTTCTTTAACATGAAAGATGCATCATCTGGATCCTGAAAAATCGCCACCTGATCATCTGCGAATAGTAAATGGTGGAGGTAATAATAATAATAATAATAATAATAATAATAATAATAATAATAATAATAATAATAATAATAATAATAATAATTTATTCAGAATTGTTTCTGCTATTTACACAGGAATCCTGAACCAAAATATACAATTTTCTTCTTTCACGCTTCCCGATTTTGTGTGTCTGCTTCTGTCATATTTCTCTTCTTGGCTAATAATAATAATAATAATAATAATAACAATAATAATAATAATAAAACTAACAATAACAATAATAATAACAATAATAATAATTACTATTATTATTACGATTATATGGAAATGAAGTGTTTAGAAAAATTATTGGACTAACGAGAGACGAACAGACAAGTGAATGGAGAGACTCCATCTTGTAAATTTATATTAGCTCATGTTGTCATTGAATTCTAATAAAAGAGAGGATTATTTTCTTTGTACGAACAGGTTTGAAGACCTACCACTACTACTACTACTACTACTACTACTACTACTACTACTACTACTACTACTACTACTACTATAATAATAATAACGATTATAATAATAATTATTATTATTAATATTATTGAAATATGCCTTTGGAGAGGAATGAATATCACCACATCGGTTGTTAAGAGGATTGAAAATCAAACACTTAAATGGTATGGCCATGTACAAAGAATGGAAAATGAAAGATGGCCAAAAAAATATATACCAATGGTCACCCCCTGGAAGAAATAAACGTGGCAGACCAATATCGAAATGGAAAACCTACGTCAGAACTATAATGGATTATAGGAATTTGGAAGAGGGAGATTGGAATGATAGATATAAATGGAAACCGAAGACGGCAAACCTATAAATGGGGGAAAGCCGAATAATATTAATATTAATAATAATAATAATAACAATAATAATGATATAAAAATAATAATGATATAATATAGTATATTATGTTTTATTTATATACAGATTTTCAGAGTGTTTACACATATTTCTGTGCTTAAAGTTTTATTTTCCTTCTCCACTCTTCCCTATCCATCCACTCTATGCCCTCTAATTCTCTTCTTCTCATTCTAGTTCTCATTTGTTGAATCTACGAGCTTCGAGGTCTTCCTTTCTTACTTCCAGGTGGAAACCATTTCAATGTTTTTCTGGGAAAGCTTTCTTCTTGCATTCGTCATATATGCCCATACCAATTATATCTTAAATGTTATATAATATATTAAATATTTAATACTCATTTTTTCTCATATTATATAATCTATTTTTTTAACATCTTGCTCAAGAAATCGATTTCCATCGACATACGTTTTTGTTGAATGTCGATACTCCAATTCCATATGTGACAGTACTTCTTTTTCACTATTGAACTATATACTTTTAATTTATTTTACGGATAGACTGACAAAGGTAAGACACTGCTACTCACTTGTCAGTTTTGTAGTTTCATTGGGAGTGCACCTGTTGCGTCTTTTCACAAGTTTAAACAGGGCTGATTTAGAAGTACGAAATAGTAAAATATGCAGTTTCGTCATGGATTTATTTACCTGCAAAATTTGACAAACAAATGAGGAAGTATGGATGTTGAACAACTAAAGTATGTTTTCTAGTTTCAAGGAAAAAATTATTAACTCCATATCCATGTACTTTTCATTTGGAGATTAACAAGAACATGAATATGTATTTTCCACCGCTGGTGGTCTCGATGTAGCGTGCTGCCTTATCGCACAGCGGGCCCGGGTTCAATTCCCGGTCAGGACAAGCTTCCTGGGTGAGATTTCTTTTTCGGGGTTTTTCCTCACCTGTAAGACAAATGCCAGCTAGTTTCGGTGCCGAAACGGTCCCCAAACATCATGTGGCCATTATAATTCGCCGGTGTGGAAAGCAACCACACCTATAATTCCCTAGTAAAGTTGGAAAGCATAGCATGAAAATGGTATGATTGCAGTGAATTTTTCTCCAATGACCCAGTTTGTCGTTTCGACATTTCTGATGTTCTCTCCTGGCATGGAGTATTTGTAACCCGCTTCTGAGGTTGGGGCGCCTGGAAGGCGGGGTTACGCTGCCTCGATGATATGAGAATTGATGATGATGGTAGTGATGCGCCAGGAGAGGCCTTAAACTAAACTTAATCTAATTAGGCAAATATGATATTGATGGTCAGATGGTGTTCGGGGACCTATACTTAATACAGGCTTTCCACTTTACAGCAGTTTGCCCTTGATTCCTGCTTTCCAGAGATTCCTATCTCCCCATTGTCCTTCATCCATACCCCTCTTCATCGTGGCATCATATATTCCCTCATACCACGTTCTTCTACTTCCCCCTTTCTTCCTTCTGCCTGGTACCATCCAATCTAACACCTGTTCAGGCCACTGGTCATCCGATATCCGTTGTACATGTCCATACCACTGTAAAGCTCTCTTTGTTATCCTTTCGATAACAGTTTCTTGTGCATCCATTTCTTGTCTGATATATGTATTTCGAATATTCTCATACTTCTCCGCAATCCATCCATTTCTGTCGCCAAAATTCTTTTCTGCATCCTTTCATTTATTGTCCAGCTTTCTAATCCATATGTAAGTATACTTTCTATTATTGTCTGTATAATCTCTCTTTATGTTTTACTGGTCATATTTCTATTCCATAAAAGACCATTCAGGGATCTAATCGCCTTTCTTGCAAAATTTACTCTGTTAATATATTTTTCACAAGTACCAGATTGATCTATTATAGATCCAAGATATTTAAATTTTGCAACACGTTTAATTATCGGGGACCTTTGGGCCTTAAAGCTTCTTGATATTTGTCGTACAGGAGAGGAAAAACTCCGAAAAAAACCTCACCCAGGAAACTTGTCCCGATCGGGGATCAAACCTGGACCCGCTGCGTGACAAGGAAGTACGCTAACTCGAGACCACAGCGGTGGATAGAATAGAATGAACTGATATGTGAAGTTTTTGCTAATTTCTTAGTGACACGTTGTATTTTAAACTGTGTGTATTCATGTATGAAACAAAAGAAATTCGTAATAATACTGAAGCAGGTTTCCTGGTCTGGTTTTGTCAGACTGTTATCATATTGCACGGTCCAATTTCTCATCCGGTTCAGATTAAAAACACGTCACAGACACACGCACTGCACGTTCTCTTTGAGGGACGCTCTGCGCTTCTAATGAGCAAATAGAAAAAATGTCGCTATAATTACTCACGACTATTTCTAAATTATCCTCAAACACACCTTTTTTTCAACTTTACAACTTACTAAATTATAAATTAATTAGATACATTTCTATAGGCTATTCAATAATTTGAGACCTCTTTAAACCAAATAAAAATCGAGGTGTGGCTGCGTCATGAACACGGCTGTGTGTTTTATCTGACTATTTAACTCATGCTCCAAATGGGAGTCAATGATCTATCACATTACAATGAGTTTTTATTTACAACCAATCACAGTCGTGTTTCACCTCACTCTTTATCGATTTATCTTTATCAGCTCCTGCTTTTGTGATAAAGAAAGCTCCTCCTTTTAATGTTTTGAACAGGTCAAATCATTATTTTTCTCCAACAAATACATTGAATATAGCAAATAATGAAAAGATTCCTTGATTTTACTGAGTTGTTTACTAAAAAAATAAATGGATAACCCGTAATGTTGATTCTGATATAGGCCTATAGTTTGATGTGTTTCATTATTTCTCCACTTGGGTGCACTCTTACAATATTGCGATCTTATTTGTCAATAAATAATATGATCAAGGTGCAGTGAATGAACATAACCTCACATTTCTGATTTGTTTTCAAACATCGCCGTTTACATTAAATATATAAATATTTTAAAATAACTATAGTTAAACAATGATTTGTGAGTATACAACTTAATTGTATTCGTTAAATAGTCCTAACAAATGCCACTCTTGATTTCCAAATTATCTAGATAAATTGGAAATCACGTGGCTTTACTTATGAATATGTGAACGTACCTCAATGTTGTGCCATAGCCTCCCCTTTGTTATGAGTAGAGCCCGAATTTGTATTCAAAATAAAATACTAAATATGCATAAAACATGTAGAAAATAAAATAAATAAATAAATAAAGCCTGATATGTCCCTTTAGGGCAAAGGCCTCCCTGTACAGGGGTTAAGCTCTATTTGAGAGTGTCACCCGGTGAGCTACTCCGTGGTGATGTAGAAAATATGTACCCTAAATATGCAAAAACAGATTGTAATAAAATCAAATAAATTATTTTTTTGTGGGTAATCTTATCTTATTCCTGGCAGTTACAGTAGATAAGGAAGGTTTTTATGAGGTTTTCTTGAGTCAAGCTCCTTCGTTTGTCAGTGAAGAAGGTTTTATACAATGAAAATGCCATTTCTACATCACATGATGTCACAGGTGCATGTGAAAACACCACAGTTCTTCTTCAGTGAATTCCTCTTCGGTTACAGTTTTTTTCACTATCACCAGAGAGCATTTTGCTAATTTGACAAATTTTATTGTAACCAAAATTTTTATTCAAGCTTATCAAATGCGATTTACCATGAGTTTGTGAAGACAAGGAATTTGAAGCTTGATCTATCAGAGAAAGTGAATACTCCAAAGAATTATTTATGCCCTTCAACTGTGTTATAATTTCAGGTATTTTAGAGAAGCGGTTATGAATAAACTGGATACTTTTCTCGATGCCATCTTCAGATAAACATATTAATTACGTAATATTATTTCTCAAGGCCCACAGGTATTTTCCTCTTACAGAGATGTAAATATACAGGATAGCTTATAACCAATTGACAGTAGAGACTTTATTAATTAAAAATAAATGTGTATTAAATAATAATTGATTAATTAATAGTAATTAGCTGAAGGGAAATCATAATTTAATACCACATTTAGGAGTAAGATATGCATTTATACAATAACAATCTAAAATAAGCATTTTCCTCCGGAATATGCATTTCTATGCATTATCAAATTCCGCTCAAAATGTCTGTGAAGGGACCACTTAACATGTAAATCATTTCCGCATACTTTTTAATGCGTAAAACAAAACATGCATTTCGCATACAAATCCGGGCTCTAGTTATGGGTTCCTAGACCAACTTAATATTTCTTCTTCTTCTTCATTTTCTACATCACGAAATTAGGCCTTTTGACCTGTTTTCACATGAAGTGGGATATAACGAAGCTTTCTATCTAGTTAATGGGCTTCCAACACTTCTATGTCCTATTGGTTTGCTCTTTAATAACAGCTGGAAGATTCTATCTGTACGCATTCTTTTAACATGTTCATACCAGTTGTTTCTCTTATTGTCAATTATATTTGTTAAATTAAAAATATTTAGGTATTTTTCTGTCCAAAATAATCACACCTGTTAGTGAACGTAAGGACTTCATTTCTGCAGTTTCTATTTTTCTTCTGTCTGAACGGTTAAAGAGTCCAATTTTCGCTTGCATATGTTAAGACAAGCACTTAAAGTTTTAATTGTGTACTCCTCAACGTTTTATTTTTCAGTGTCCGTTTTATAGTGCCACACATTTTATAAAATTAATTAAATTTAATATTAATATCTTCCTTCTGGTAGTATGATAAATTGCATCCTAAATAATTGAAATTGTTCAAATTCTTAATATGTATTTACTTTATTTGCCCAAATATGTCATGAATGGCATGCGGTCAACACACCGACTCAATGAGACATCTAGCAGGCAACTAAAGTATTAGGCCTACCAGGACGTTTAAGTTGGTAAATTTTACTTAGAGGCCTTTTTATTCAGGTTTAAGGATCTTTTACGAGCCTGAAAATCTTCAGACTCGGAACCCACGGCTTAAAGTTCCTCCCGGAGGATTCGGTCCTTGAATTTTTCTGTGTACGTATTATACTAAACGAAAATTATGTGACGCAGTGAAACGACCTCAAAATGGCGGTGCTTCCCTCTCCGCCGCGCGCGATGCGTCACAAATCAACACTCAACGTAACGGATTCTTTGAACCTTATCTATCGAGTGGTGTAATTCAATTATGGATGTAGATAATAGATATGTAGCTGCAATACCAAACTGTATCCCTCGATTTTGTTATCAATTTTCTGAACTGCTTCCCACTATTGAAGCAAATTTAAATTCGTAGGCCTATTCACATCAAAATGGTTGCTGCTGTTAACTAACGAGGTAATGGAGACCGATTCACGGCGATATAACCGTTCCATCAAATATGGAAGAAATTCCTTATTTTGAACGCCTGACTAGAGGCTATAAGGTAGCAGTCCTACCACTATTATAGTCTTGCTCTGTGGATGGCTGGTAACGAATCCATGGGACTTATCATTACTCGAAAAAACCTAATCAACGGCCGGAATGATGACAAAGCACGGATACCAACAAGAATGACAACATAATCTGAGAAGAATGGAAAGAAATATACTTCCAATATTGGCACTCAAATAGGCCTACACTCCAAGTGGACACAGGGACAAGGAAGACCAAAACATCGGTGGAAAGATCAAGATTATTTTCGTTAGGTATTAAAGTTTTAAGAAATGTAAAACAGTACCTGAGATCTAAGTCGTCCTCAATAATCAGAAGTGTTGTTTTGTAGAAGGTCTTTCGATAACTTAAGTATCATCATCTGCTTTCAGTTTGGTACTGTTAAGCAGATGATGGTACAAAACAACACTGCTGATTATTGAGGATGACTGAGATATCAGGTACTGTTTTACATTTAATAAAACTTTAACACAGTGACCTCAACAGAGTTTCGTAATTATTTTAAAAATATTCATTCGTTAGGTGTAGCATCACAGGCCACATACCTAAAAAGGATTTGTTCATAATGATGATGAACATTGTTCCTAGTAACATTGCGGTGGATTATATGCCACCGTGTCACCGACATGGATTCAAATTATGAAAAAAACTAAAAAGAACATGATTTATTGCTGCAGTAAGCGAACGATATATCCATCCATAGTAATTCTGCCCGAAGGCAGGTCCTTCACTGCAATCATAGCATTTTCATGCTATACTTGCAGCTTTACTAGGAAATTGTAGGTGTGGTAGCTTCCCGTTGTTTTCCACACCGGTGAAGAATGATGCTGTTTGATGATGATGGTAATGATAAGGATGATGGCCATATGATTTCGGGGACCGTTTGGGCCTTAAAGTTTTCCTGACATTTGTCTTACAGGTGAGGAAAAACCCCGATAAAAACCTCACCCAGAAAAACTGCCCCGACCGGGGATCGAACCTGGGCCCGCTGCGTGACAAGGCAGCACGCTACCTCGAGACCACAGTGGTGGACGAACGATATATATATATTTTTTTTTTCACTAAGGATTTTCTCTACATTACAGTAGTTATCCTTCAGCCCAAATGTATTTTGTTCCGCCACAGATTTTTATCCTCAGCATCTTCTTCTTTGAGGTCTCTGCTGATCATGTTTCTTCTCACTTTACCCATCCACTGTTCTCTGGGGTTTCTCCTCCTCCTCCCTTCAGCATTTCAATCATTCTTTGGATTATATTATTCTCCAACCTCTTCAGACGTCCATACCATTTCAATCTTCCTTCTTTTATTACTTCTATAATATTATGTTTAACATTCATAATTTTCTGATTTTCTGGTTCCTAATTTTCTCCTTTCTTGATTTTCTAGATGCCCTACGTCAAAAAATCATCTCTGTTGTCAATATATATATATATACTTTTTTTTTTTGCTTGCTGTCTACCTAAAGTCCAGGTCTCGTCTCTGCACCGTCACTTTCTACTAATGATTTAAATATCAATGTCTTGGTTTTATTTATAATATTTTACTCCATTTCACTCAATTTAACATTCCAATTACTTTTCTTCCTTCACTATATGTTTTCTGAATTCCACTATAACTTTTCCCATCTTATTCTAAAATTGATCCTAAATATTTTAATTTTTCAACTTTATATATATAATGTTGATTTTCCCCCAAAATATATGTAAAAGTCTTAAAATAGCTCAGCTCTAAGTAACCTAAAATCGCCATATTTACAATGTAAAATATGTATTAGTCATTGCTCAAACAGTGTAGCCTACTTATAAAAAACACTTAAAAAGCAAGTTAATGCTAAATTGATCTGGTGGATACTAATTAGTCCATTTTGTCACTGTAATTCGTAAAAAATAACGTTAACTTGTCCATTTTCTCACCCTAACGTGTTCACTAATGTAGGCGGACTCTTGGGATTGAATCTCCTTATATGTGAGCTAAATGTTGGCAATTGACTCTAGCGGCAACATGTGTTATCATATTGGCCAAAACGACGCTTGTTCTTCGATCGAATATTCACTGGTGGTACTGTAGCATAGAATGACTAAAAAAAGTATCGCTCAGAGAGTGGTCATTAGTTTTTCTTGAACTAATAAAACTCTGGGATTGATTTTTTTATGGATGACTCAGGCATGATTTTTTAAACTTATTGATTGAATATAATTATTATATCACGATTTTTTGTAAAATAATTATCGATTTATAACTCTGCTTTTCACCTCCTTTCATTGTCGACTTAAGGTTTTTGTTAAAAACTGTATTAAATTCAGTTGAAAGTTATGCGACTTACCTAACTTGCTGATCTCTTGGAGGTATGAAACGAAGCTGTTCTGAACAAAACACGGTGTCTTATTTGTATCACAAACATATAAATACACACTCACAAAAATACACATATTAAATAATATAACAAATATGCACGGATTGCACGACAAAATTAGTATTTAGATAATACTAAAAATTATACGATCCGATTATTAAAACGTGTGGCCTTCAGCGAGAGAGAATAAGCCGGAAGTTAACAACAGCTACTCAAGCTTACGTATCGATTTCTAATCGACTGAGGGTGAATTCTGTTTCTCATAGCGAAGCCATAGATAACTGGCGAAGCAATGATTCAGTAACCATAATCCAGGGATACTCAAACCAAAGCCATCTACGGTAAATACGTAAAATGTTACAATAAAGATGGCAATGCTTAAAACGATTGAAATTTTAATGGTGATGTGAATCATTAACTGATTGTTGAACCAAATATTTATAGTTACATGAAAATATTATTTTATTTGTGGATTTAAGTTCCGTTGTTATTAATTTAACAATTTACATACTTATTATAGCTGATTTAACTTACGTTTTACATGTACATTCATTTCCTTAAACATTATTTTAATTAATTATTGTGACTATTTAACTCAAGCCCTAAATGGAAGTCAATGGCTAATTTTCAATGAATTTTATTTTACAACCAATGACAGTCGGGTTTCACCTCGCTCTTTATCGAATCCTCTTTACCAGCTCCTGCTTTTGTGATAAGCAAGCTCCTTTTTTAAATATTTTAAACAGGTTAAAGCATTATTTTGCAGTGACGACTCTCCAAGAAATATACTGAATATAGCAAATAATGAACAGATTCCTTCGAACTACACATTGGATAAATGAGTGTTCAATAATTGTGTTTTTAAATAATGATTTTACTGAGTTACTTCATAAAAAATAAATTAATAACCTATAATGTTGGTTATAATGTACAGTTTGATGTGTTTCATTTTTTCTCCACTAGAGTACATTCTTACAATATTGTGATCATATTTGGCAATAAATAACATGATCAAGTTGCAGTGGATGAACAAACGAAACATAACCACACATTTCTGATTTGCTTTCAAACATAGCTGTTTACATTAAATACATAAATATTTTAAAATTACTATATTTAAATAAATATTTGTGAGTAAACAGCTTAATTTTATTGCCACTCTTTTTAGTGCCAAATGCCACTCTTGATTTGCAAATCCTCTAGATAAATTCACTTCGTGACTCGTGAATTTATCGATAATTAGGAAATCACTCGTGATATTACTTAAGACTATTTAACTCATGCCCCAAATGGGAGTCAATGACCAATCACATTTCAATGAATTTTGATTTACAACCAATCACAGTCTTTTTTCACTTCGATTTTATCAATTTAATTTTATCACTTTAAAATCAAGCTCCTCCTTTTCAACATTCTGAATAGGTCAGAGCATTATTTTGCACTGACTGACTTTCTAAAAAATACGTTGAATATAACAATTTATATATTAAGATGTAATAATTCTAGAAGGCATGTGACTACCAGATTGTATATATAGTGCATGAATGTAACCAGACAGTGCTTGCGGGATATAATATAAAACATTTGTAGCAATTGATTATACCACAAAAAAAAACACTGTTTGCACTTTCTTAAACGCATTATTTCCCAGGAATTTACGTTCCAGACAAATATAATTGACATATTTACATCATAGGACATAAAAAATTAATTGATAACATATAATGTTGGTTATAAACAGTTTGATAAGTTTTCATTGTTTTATCCACTAGGGTGCATTCTTACAATATTGCGATCTTTGGTAATAAATAATATGATCTGGTTGTAGTGATGAACAAATGAAGCATAACAAACGTTTTTCATTTGTTTTCAGACATCGCCGTTTACATTAAATATATAAATATTATAAAATAACTATATTTAAATAGTGAGTAAACAGCTTAATTTTATTCGTTAAATAGTCCTAACAAATGCCACTCTTGATTTCCAAATTCTCTACATAAATTCACTCCTCACTTACTTCGTGAGTCGTGAATTTATCGATAATTTGGAAATCTCTCGTGGCATTAATTATGACAATCACAGTTCGTTCTTTAAAATAACTAATTACGCATTCTATACTATTCCTTTACATGCAGACAAACAAAAACAGGAAATGTATACGATTTCAGCATAAAATAGCAAATTTGCGTTTATTCATTGTACCATTTTAATAATACAGTCCACCGCTATGGTTTCGGTGTGGGGTCGCTGCCTCGTAACGCAGCAGGCCTGGGTTCGATCCCCGGTCGGCATAAGTTTCCTAGGCGATAGATTTTTTTCCTCACATGCAAGACAAATATCAGGAAACTTTAAGGGTCAAATGGTCCCGAACATCTGACCATCATCACTATTTCATTCACTATGTTTAATGTGAATGTGTTCGTGAATGGTGTGTTTCCTCTTAATGTTGTGTTGTCTCGAGAGGTGGCCTTTGTATCGAGTTTGATCACTCATGCGGGGAAGCCCTCCATGATTTGCGTGGTCAAAATGTATGTGTAATCTATAGTTAAAATCCCTCTCCCGACAGCTCGTGTCACTCTAAGGTTCGGGTGGCGTGTGGCACGTAAAAGTACCTATAAGTTGAGAGGTTAAACTGCATTAATGGAAAGGGATTTCATTGTACTATTTTTATAATACAGGGCTATTCAGAAAGAAGGAACATACTTCAAACATTTATTTCTTCCAAACTACAAAAAGTAGAAACAATTCCAACGTTCCTATAAAGAGAAAAGTTTGAAGTTCCGATCGCGGTCGCATAAGCGCTGTTGGATTGGAAGAAGAGGAGTAGAAGATGAACTTCATCACCGGTGGCCTCCCAGGTCACCAGACCTAACCCCGTGTGATTTTTTCTGTGAGGTTACATAAAATACCGTATTTTTATCCCCCCTATGCCTGACACTCTTGAAAATCTGAGACAACGAATTGTTGAAGCTGTGAATTCGATAACTTGAGACCAGCTGATTCGTATGTGGCAAGAAATGAGCCACCGTTTTGGTATTTTTCGTGTAACACATGGTGCTCATATTGAATGCATAAAATAGTGAAATTTGAAGTGTTCTCTTTCCCAGAACGTTGGAATTGTGTTTCTATTTTTTGTTGTTTGGAAGAAATAAATTCTTGAAGTCTGTTCCTTCTTTCTGAATAGCCTTGTATTATTGCGATATTGGCAATTATCAATTACTATTATTTGTTTATTTTAATTGGAAGAGTTAAAACTATAAAGCCTTCTGTTTTAATCAATCAATATCTCTAATCAATATATTAAAACGTGAAGAAAAAACTTTGCACCCCTTTTTAAGCACATTTCGTGCACGGAGGAGTGTGATATTTGGCATAATTAAAGTTCATATAGGGAAAGAGTGCAGAAAAATATAATTTATGTATAATATGTGTTACATTTAAATTAAATTCAACAACATAAAATTAATTGTCTCTAAGGGATTTATGTGTATTACTCATTTGTTTATCTACTTATTCATTTGTTTGTGTACTCAATCATTTGCTTACGTTCATACTGAAAGTGCATTGTTGTAAAGAAGAAAATTGTGCAGCAGCAATGTGAATTGACTTACTCTTGCATATTTATTATTAGTGGGTGATTGTTAGTGATTTTTAAAAAAAGTGAGTACATTTTATTGTTTAAATTAAACCCAGTGTAATCTTTGTTTCAGTAATTTACATTTTTTTATATTTATATATTCGCACCTACTTCCATTATGCCTCGACATAGAACACTGACGAGTTGGAGTGAGAGACAAAGAAGAAAGAAATAATATATTCCCGTACACATAATAATAGACCAAATGCAAATTTAAATAGTATAAATAGTATACAAATGTCAAATGACGCGTTACTGTTTATGAAATATGGCTTAGCCAAACTATACCACATATTTCCTATCGTTCGTATTTTTAAAATAAATCGAAGATTAATGCATAATGACGTATTTGTGACAAACTTAAACATTTAATTAATTGTGGTCGAATTTCGACCGCTGGGCCACCACTAGTTACCATAAATGCTCGCGTGCGCGTGCGAGTGTAGTGTGTTATAAATTCATTCACTGCACTTAACTTTTTTCGGGTTTCGCACTCGACAGATAGGTGGCTTTAGTGTGGTTTATTTTAATTCACGCACCACTTCGGCAGACTACTTTACACAGATTGAATATTTACAGAAGTTATCCTGGCATAGAATGGCTGAAGCTTCTTCTAAGAAATCTCGAGGGAAACCGTCCATTAGGTAGAGCAAGAATGAGGTGAGAAAGTAGGCCTAATATTAATTATGATTTGAAGGATATAAATCATACAGATAATGATTGGAAAGCATTAGCACAAAATAGCGAGGTATGGAGAGATTGCATCCGTGCGGTCAGGAACCTCCGGGGTCAATAGTACCAATGAGAGAGTTAGTTATAAATTTACGACAAAATTGTGAATTTAATTCAAATCAAAATCAAAATAATTTATTACTAGAAAACTATTAAGATACAATTAATGAAACATATTAAATGTATTCTAGCCACCCCTGAATGAGAACAAAATCTTGTGCTCAGGGTAGATTCTTATACACATTAATTTTACAATACAATACAATTTCAGGGCCTCTGCTAACAATCCCTCTTCATAGTACTTCCTCTTATTCTACTTCTTTCACAGTAACCTCTGCCCGCTCCTGGAATTTCCTTCCTCAAGATATCAGGGGTTGCCGTACACTTCACACTTTTAAGTTACGCTTAAACAAATACATGTTGTTAAATAATTAATTTTTCTGGACAACAAAGTTTATTCTATGTTATTAATAGTTTTCTTAACTGACTTTTCTATCTTGTACATTTTATATTTCAATCGATAATCTAGATTGAATAAAATATTTACTAAATAATAATTATATTGTAGACGTACCATGTATACTTATGTGTACTGTAATTTAGATGAAAGAATATTTTTTGAATTTTTATCTATCCTGATTGAGTGGTAGACAAGGCCTTACGACCTTAACTCTGTCAGGTAAAATAAAGCTATTATTATTATTATTATTATTATTATTATTATTATTATTATTATTATTATTATTATTAACAAAATAACTACACAAAACAGGAACATTAGGCATTCTTAGAAGTAATTAAAAAAAATATGTGTTAGATAATACTTTTTTTAATCCATTCACATATTTGTTTACAATAAATAATATATTTGTGATTCTAACTACTAGTTATATAATTTCTGTATGAACAAGACAACAAAATTGACTTTAATTCTAAACTATTTTATAATTACTCAAATTAAACTTATATAATTACTAGTTATATAATTATTTATTTGAATAACAAAATGCTATATTTAATGTACTTCTAAACTATTTTATAATTGTAAAATTGTAGACTTTCACGGCAGGTATTTTGATTCATGTATTTTATGTCTTTCGGGCTAAATGGCCGTGGTCTGGTTTTATTAAAACTTGACGTTTCGTCTACTATTGCGGTAGACATCCTCAGGAGATTCTGCGTGTTCTTCGACTTGTTAACTCTTCAAAAGTCGGCTGCAGACTGGCTGTGTGTTGGAAATCATGTCCTTATTTATAGTTGAGTATTGTGCAGAGATGTTTTCTACACGGACCGTTAACCTCGGTAAATTTCTGGACAAAACGCGGAAAATAAGGACAACATTCATTCATGAATGGGGCACGCCGTAGCGTAGTGGTTAAGGTACTGAGCTACAAGCCGGAGGGTCGAGGGTTCAAGTCCCGTTGGGGTCAGGATTTTTAAACTGACCCAAACCCTCTGGCGGCACTATGGCCCTGGGGTCGAATCAGCCTCTAACGGAAATGAGTACCAGACGCTTGTTCTGGGGGTAAAGGCGGCCGTCACGCAGGGCTGACGACCCGGTGCCAATTGTCTAGAAAAAGTGGGAGCCCTAACCTCCTACTGCCCCAAAGGCCTCCGGTCCTGTTGTGGGATCACTTTACTTTACTTTTTATTCATGAATAAATATATGTTATCAAAATGGAAAACCATTAATTCTTAACAATTATATATAAATTAATTAGTGTATAATGCTATTGTGTTATTATTTGAAGCAATATTTAATTTCCCTTCGTTGTGGCGACAATTTGAAGAAGTGTTTGTCCAAAATAATAAATCAGAATTACTGGTTCTGGTTGAGTTTGATTTTCCGGTAGAGCTAGATTCTTTTCTCAGGGTCGAAATTGGTACACAGGATAGGAAAACACTTCACAATCATAAGATCATTGATAACTGTTTCTTGTAGAAATAATTCCACATTTATTAATTTGGTAATTTCCCAGCAGATTAAGTATATTTAAGTGGAATTATTCTTCACTATTAACTAAAATAAATTCTTTTCTTGTCTGAAATCAATTACTCATGTATTAAATATTACATTTTGATCATCCTGAGAACTCATCCTGCATTCTATCTTTGTTGAATGTTAGATGCAGACTGCTAGAATAATTCTGTTATAATATTAAAGAACATTATTACATCACATGATTTTAATTTAAATTCTATTGGTTAAAGGTCCATTAAATACCATGTTTAAATTTGATTGGTTAAATCAAAAGTTTTTTAACATCCAATCAGAATTTAGTATGCTTTTATTTTAAAATATTAAGTTAAGCAGGTGTTCTTATTACAGTTATAACAGAAAGCTTTATATTTCAGGCAACAATGACTTAAGACACAATTTTAAAAGCATTATTTAGAAAGACTGTTATATAATACAATTTCTTTAATTGTTATTGAGACATTTTTATTCAACAATAAACAACAATTAATTATTTAGATGTTTTTCTTTATTTAAGTTATATTTAAATATTAAAAGAATTTTAAAATATAAAATTATTAACTTTAACTTTCATATTTAATATGATATTAAAATACTGCTATAAATGCCCCTGATGATTTTTGTTTTGTTTCCGGTAGGAAGAACAAAAGAAAAATGATCATTCCCCAAGAAATATTAATTTAATTAATTTTTTTTAGTAACTTATCTGCTTGGAATAGTTATACATTTACATATACCTACAATGACATTAACACTTTACATATTTTCATTTTTTCTGAAAAATAAGAAAATTGCATTGACCACAACGTTATACATTTTTCATTATAGAACACAATATATCAAAATAAGATTACAAACATTGTTACAACAATCAACATTTTTTTTCAATCTTACATACAATCTTGAAATTATTATAATTGCATCTTGTTAAAAGCATAATTCTAACAAAAAAAAATCTTATCATCTCCTTTCTTTGACACACTATTCTGCTTCAACATATCTTCGTTACATTCATTTCACATGTTCTATTTTCATCATATAACATTCTGTTTTTTTAGCAACATATTTTAATTTTTTTTTTTCAATAGAAAATATCAACTTGTCTTTTAAATTATATATTTCAACATTTTCTTCATTAGATCTTACGCTCCATGTCTTTTATTTATTTTATTTTTTTTTCAGGCTACATATCTCAATTTCTTTTTCATTGGATCTCACATTACATATCTCAGCTTCTTAATTAGGGGTACAAATTTTAGAGTCAAGTCGTCTGCTTGTTTACTAATGCTCAGCGGAATCGGTCTGCTTTTGATCTTAGTCGGTTCATGTTCTATGACCTTGAACGAGTATTCAAAACAATTGCACAATCCAGGCTTCTTTGAGAATGAATTTTTATTTTTCATCAAAACATCATATAGTCTATATTTCTGTTGTTCAGAAATTCCATGTGTATTGGCTACCTTATCTCTTATCTGTTGGCAAAAATCGTCTTCCTCGTCATCTACCATGCACATGAGAAGAGGAATTTCATTGTTTTCTATGCAATCAGCACATTCTTCATTTACACACTTATAATCATCAATATTATTTAATAAATATTCAACTGTGGAATTATCACACAGGAATTCATTATTATTCACATGAATATCTTCATTCATGGTTTCTTGGGTCATATCCCCATCTTCATTATTTCTATCACATTCTTCTACATTTATGTTTTCAATGAAAATGTGCTCATCTTTTATCAAATTTTCTTGTCTACTAATATTCTGAATCTCCTCAAATTCTCTGGCAAATGGTACGACAATTCTATTATTTGTCTCGTTACTTAAAGACACATTATAATTCTCAAAATCAATGATAGCTCTATACTGATCTAACATGTCACATCCAATTAACATATCACATGATAAGTAAGGTGATATTAAACAAATAACTTTAAATTTAGTCGAACAGATGTTTACTTCTAATAAACATTGAAGTCTAATGGGTAACTTCTTCTTTCCAATCGCTAGGGTGCAATATACTCCACAAATTCTTACTGTATTGATCTTATTTCCTCTAGAAATTAAGGTATTGTAAAATTTCTGATCAATTATTGTGTTAGAACATCCACTATCTGCAATACCAATAATCTCCAATCCGCAAATATTTAATTTTAGCTTAGGTGGACGACCAATAATATTCATTTCTCTAGTACATGTTCTATTTAATTCTTCATTCTCCTTGGAAATGTTTATATTATTAAAAATTCCTCCTTTATTACCATTATCATTATTAATGCTAACCATATCTGTTGGTTTAAATTTTGATAAAATATCTACACGATCGAAGCTATTGTTGACCCCTAATTTTAGACAAGTTGAGATACGCAACGGAGTCCCTGACGTATCTAATTGGCATTTAAATTCTGAGGTCTTCTATTCACCTCAGCTTCAACTCTGTTGTTACTATTTAACACAAGCTCAGGATTATTAATTGAATTTATTCTAGTATCATGACGTCTGACACCATTTTCATTTTGAGTGCTTGTATTATTTATACATTCTTGCCTACCAAAGTATCCTTCTCTTTGGTTATTATAAGAGAATCCATTAGAATAACTATTACGTCTACGTTTCCTTCTATGGGGTGATGTCCAATTTCTATCATTACCTTCCCCAGAACTTTCTACATTCATAAAGTTAATTTCTCTCCTATCATTTCTATTCTGAAAATTTCCAGAATTATTTACAGTTCTGTCATTATAAGGTCTATTCCTATAATTATTTCCATTTGGCATACCTCTATTTGCTTGGGCGTTCCTATTCCTATTATAATTATCATGAAATTGTTTTTTCACATCTTTATTATGATCATCATAATTTTTCTTTTCATTGTTCTCTGCCCCTACCCCAAGAAAATTTTTGTTGGAATTTTCTTGTCCATTCCAATTAGCTTCCTTGTTTCTGACTTCAACTTCTCTCTTACTTTTCTAATAAGGATAACAACTCTAACATGTCTGAAATATTTTGAGGTCTAGCAATAATCAAATGATATTTAATTTCATCTGGGTAATGATGGGATATTAAAGACAATAAAGATTTTTCATCAATAGGTGGTTGGAGAAGTGCAGCTATCCTTGCTTTTTCTAGAAAATACCCAAGGTAACTATGATCTGTTTTAGGATTATATTTACCACTGGTAATCTCTAACCTAGCTTTATTTTGTCTTTCATGACCCCAATAGTAATTCATAAAAGCACTTTTAAATGTATTATAATCCATCGAGTCATGACATGCTATTTTGAACCAAGATTCTGCCGATTCTTTTAATGACCTTTTCACAAACATCATTTTATAATTATCACTAATATATTTTAATTGAAAATATTCCTCTAACTCTGTAATAAAATCAAGAGGACTTTGGCTAGAGTGATCTGAAAAACATGGTAAATTTATTTCTGACAATAAATTTGTTGGAATTTTAGAATTTTGCACAAAATTTTGAGATTGACTCTCAATGCTACATTCTTCTGATTTGTCAAACTTATTT
Source organism: Diploptera punctata (assembly GCA_030220185.1). NCBI lineage: Eukaryota > Metazoa > Arthropoda > Insecta > Blattodea > Blaberidae > Diploptera > Diploptera punctata. Next base: position 189,077 of record JASPKZ010008867.1, on the reverse strand, counting down.
TCACTTACACTAGTTGACTCTTTACTCTTATTCACAATTAATTTATATTTATTTTCTAAATCTGTAAATTTTTCAGTCCAATTTCCCATCTTTTCATTTACCACTTCTTCTAGTTTCCCTACTGAATTATTTATTTCTTTTTCAACCTTGCTTTCTAAATTTTCAATTGTACTTCCTAAATTTATGAAGCTACTTTTACATGCATCATCAATTTCTGAAATTGATTTTACTACATCATTTACTCTATAATCTAATTGCTTAATTTCACTATCATGTTTATCTTTCAAATCTAGTATATTTTGTTCTACCCTGATTTGATTTAAATTACATTCAATTTTTAATTGTTCAAATCTTTCTTCTACCCTAACACCAAATATTTCAAATTTATCATTTAATTCTTCTCTAAGTTTAGAATTATCACTTTTTAATTCTTCCATTTTCTGATTAATTTTAGAATTTTCACTTTTTAATTCTTCGTTATTACTATCCATTTTTTGACTAAGTTTAGAATTATCACTTTTTAATTCGTCCATTTTCTGATCCATTTTTTGATCAAGTTTAGAATTATCACTTTTTAATTCAACAAACATGGTTTTAATCATTATCATGATATCATTCAACGCTTGACTATTATTATCATTAACATCACTATTCGTATTAACAGATTCACTTGTTGGCATATTACTGTCACTATTTACATTATTTCCCTCTGTATTCGTTGCCATTTCGATATTTCTATATAAAATTTTCCTATTTCTTAAAATCACATAAATGCACTTTCACTATTAAAATTTATTTATTTTATTTTTTTTTTTTTACTTACATTCGTCGCTGTGTACTAACTCCGATCTCGTGTATAGGCACCTGTTTTGATTTTCCCACGATGTTCCTGGTTCCTTGATGCATTAAATTCTTGAAGTTCCAGAAAGTGCGATGCATCTAGTTGAATGATGGTGATTCAGGTTGTATGATGATTCGGCCCGCGTTGGAAGCGTCATTTTGAAGCAATTTGGAATTTCTGCCCCTCGTTGGAAGCCATTTTGAAGCAATATCTTAATTCCCTTCGTTGTGGCGACAATTTGAAGAAGTATTTGTCCAAAATAATAAATCAGAATTACTGGTTCTGGTTGGGTTTGATTTTCCGGTAGAGCTAGATTCTTTTCTCAGGGTCGAAATTGGTACACAGGATAGGAAAACACTTCACAATCATAAGATCATTGATAACTGTTTCTTGTAGAAATAATTCCACATTTATTAACTTTGTAATTTCCCAGCAGATTAAGTATATTTAAGTGGAATTATTCTTCACTATTAACTAAAATAAATTCTTTTCTTGTCTGAAATCAATTACTCATGTATTAAATATTACATTTTTATCATCCTGAGAACTCATCCTGCTTTCTATCTTTGTTGAATGTTATATGCAGACTGCTAGAATACTTCTGTTATAATATTAAAGAACATTATTACATCACATGATTTTAATTTAAATTCTATTGGTTAAAGGTCCATTAAATACCATGTTTAAATTTGATTGGTTAAATCAAAAAGTTAATTGTTTTTAACATCCAATCAGAATTTAGTATGCTTTTATTTTAAAATATTAAGTTAAGCAGGTGTTCTTATTACAGTTATAACAGAAAGCTTTATATTTCAGGCAACAATGACTTAAGACACAATTTTAAAAGCATTATTTAGAAAGACTGTTATATAATACAATTTCTTTAATTGTTATTGAGACATTTTTATTCAACAATAAACAACAATTAATTATTTAGATGTTTTTCTTTATTTAAGTTATATTTAAATATTAAAAGAATTTTAAAATATAAAATTATTAACTTTAACTTTCATATTTAATATGATATTAAAATACTGCTATATATTTAATTGTAATATTATTGTGTTTTCTTTATGTAATTGTAATGTTAATGTTTTTTTAGTGTATAATGCTATTGTGTTATTATTTAATTGTAATATTATTGTGTTTTCTTTATGTAATTGTAATGTTATTGCTTTTTTTGTTGTTTATTTTTCTTTACACTAGTACCAATTATTACTTTATTGTAACGGACTGTCAACAGCACGTACGGCTTACTGCCCGTGCGACCCATATTTGTAAATAATATTGTAAATATCTTACTTTTTGTCTAATAAAGTCCTACTACTACTACTACTTTCGAGCTATTTTTCTGATTGGTTATCACTGGCGTAAGTCATGGGTTTTATTCTCGTGTTATATAATGCCGGAATCCAAATTTTATTAATCTTCATAGTTTCTTCTTTTTTGTTAAATTAATTTTTGTGTTTGTAAATTTCAATAGCCTCTCTGTGAGGCCTGGTGTAGTAATGTTGTGTTTTGGACAAAACTTGTGTTTCTTCAAATTTTATGGCACGTTCTTTGTTATTCACTAAATGTTCTGCTACAGACGATTTGTCAGTTTGTTTCAACCGACAATTTCTCTTGTGTTCTCGTATTCTTGTACTTATCATCCGTTTTGTAGTTCCTATGTACACTTCACCACAACTACATGGATTACGATATATGCCAGCAGTGCTTAAAGGTTCTCGTTTATTTTATAATTACTGAAGATATATTTTTTACAAGTTTTGTTAATTTTTTAGATCTATTTTTGAGATTTCCGGACAAGTTAATAGTAGTTTTTTGCACGATAGTGCGTTCTGTCGTACTGCGATACCGACCATGATTGAAGGTTCTATTGCCTAAATTTCGGAGTTGCCAACTTAAATAACTATACTGTAATATTACATATTACCTACCTCGTGCAGGAAGTAAAACCACTGTCCTTTATTTATACTACGTACAATGTATATACAAAAATATTTTCAAAAGGTAGTGTTAATATACATTATACGAAACAAATCACTGCATTTTAAGTAAACTAAACTTTATTTGAAAAAATATAAAACAATAAATTCGTACTTGCCGCCATTTTATGACTGATTGGTGTCACGGCCTACTGTAGCCTCAACTAAATTATTTTCGGCATTTACCGTATAAACATTGGCCACACTGTTAACGTTAGTCAGTTGTTTATCCATCCATAGTAACTCTGCCCCAGGGTAGGTCTTCCCTGCAAACATAGCATTTTCATGCTACGCTTTGCAGCTTTACTAGTGAATTATAGATGTAGTAGCTTGCCGTTGCTTTTCACACCGGTGAAGGATGATGATGATAATGATAAGGATGATGATGATGGCCGAATGATTTTCGGGGACCGTTGGGCTCTAAGCTTCCTGACATTTGTCTTACAGGTGAGGAAAAACCCCGAAAAAACCTCACCCTGGAGCCTGTCGCGACCGGGGATCGAACCCGGGCCCACTGCGTGACAAGGCAGCACGCTACCTCGAGACCACAACGATGGACCAGTTATTTATAATGAACGCAAATATTTCCAACAAAGATGTTATTATCTTACTATTACTTATTATTTTGAAAACACCATCGAGCAAAAAAAAAAAAATATGTACAACACATGTTTGTGAAATGTTTTACAGAATCTCGGAAATTAAAAACTTCGCTATCGCTCGGGTTTTAATCATATCCTCGCTTCTGTAAAAACCACTTCCCAACCTCGCATTGTAATATACGTACTATTGTTATAAATTCTAGGTACATAGTAGCTGCAATGCATGTAACCTGCTGTTGTTTTACATTTTGGTTGTATTAAAATAGTAAAAATTGTCCTCTTCGTATTGTAATAGTGATTGATTTTTACGGGGGAATAATAAATATGGCTATACGTTTGATCGCGTTGTGTGATGAAAATATTACCATTACAGGAAATATTAAATTATTATTGCCTCACTCTGATGGTTAACAGTTTATATAAAAGCGGGTGCCGCGCGGCAATGCTTGACATGCGGTGTTGTCACATTTCTCTTAGCGCTATGAGCGTTTATTACACAAGGACAGAAGACATTTATTATTTATGTTATTATATAATTTTTGTTATAATTTGGTATTGTTTAACTTTTAAAATTTATATATGTATTTATTTATTAAATAATTTAATTCCAACATTATATAGTTTGTAGGTCTACATAAATTTAATATCCATACAAAATCATGCTGAAAATATTATATTATATATTAATTATTATTATTATTATTATTATTATTATTATTAACTGTTCGGTCTGAAATATTTTCTCATGGCCGCCACATGTTGAAATCACTTATATATTAAACTAATATAATATGTAGATATTGTATTATTATTCCAGCTACATATCACAATAAATCACTGATAATTATACCATTAATTACGGTATACAATTTTATAACTGGATCGAATGTTCCACATCGTTCCGAGTTTTAATTGAAACTGAGGGAAGAATAGCAATGTGGCAACATCGTCGCAGTCGCGGCAGTCGAGATCTTTATATTTGAATAACATATAACAGCTGCGGGGAAACAAAGCGAGCCGCTTGTTAAGCATCATAGTGAGGCGATAATACCGTTGGAAAACAATTATTCAAATTACAACAATGGAATAAAACAAAATAGTGTAGAACTTACGTCATTACTCAAAATGGCGTTGAATATGCAACAGCAAATTACAATTTCTGCATGGGCAATAACGTATTCTAATGATCGTGAGGCCGCAAGACGGGCAAGATGTGAGTTTAACGTAGCATTGCAGCCGTCGACTGTGAGGAAGTGGAAAAAACGACTGCTGGAAACGGAAAGAATGCAGAAAATCAAACTTCCTGGAAGGCCTCGCATTAGCACGGATGCAGAAACAAAGAAGAGAACTGTAGACGCGTTCGACGCTAGCCCACAAAAATCAACCCGTCAAGCTGCACGTGAGCAGTGATTTGTTTTGTTTTGTTCTATTGTTGTAATTTGAAGGATTCCATTTCCAACGATATCACATTTCCTTTAATAATAATATTTTCGTCACAAAATGCTATCAAACGTATATCCATATTTCTGAATCACACTGTAGATTTTAATGAATACATTTTAATACTGCATGTAAAAATAGTGATTCTGTATTAAGGACCTTAATTATATCAAACAGTAACTTTGTCGGAAAATCTAAAGACATTCAATTGTTTTAAATCCGCCATTTTGTGATGACAGAATATATATGTTTGCTTAAGCCACTGTTACATTTAGAAGCTGAGCTGTGTGTTTGTAAGTTGGTTTTGCGTACAGAGTCATGCTCTTTCCTTGTTGTTCCGCCTGTCATTTACGATTGAATTTCCAGAAATCTCAAGTACTTAGTTACCTCTCTGAGTGTACACTCAAACAAATAAGTGAAACCTCACTCAATTCAATTTAAAAAAATCACTGAAATTTTCTTGTTTTTAGTGAACTCAAAAAAGCTTCCTGAGCTCAATTAATATACTGTCATTCACCTCCACATCTGTCATTCCTATCTACATCGTCTAATCCTTTTTCCTCGTGCTGCTAAAAAAATTATCAATCCACATTATTTTTTGCCGTCGTCTTCTTCTTCTACCAAGTGAAACCCATTCTAGAATTCTTCTTTGGAATCTGTATTCTGCCATTCTTTTTACATGACCATACCAGTATTTTAAAATGAAATCCACAATTGAAGTTTGAACATTGATATTTTGTTTAATTACACTGTTCCTTATTTTATCCCTTCTAGAAATTACAGCTGAACGCCTCCAAAAATCCATTTCTGCAGAATTTAATTTACGTAGGTATTGTTCTAGATTTTAAAACTAAGTGTATTGTACCAGGTAATGAATCAAAAGATCTGATTTTAGAAGACGGACATGGGAAAACAAAAACATATGACGAATATGTATATTTGAGGACAAATTAGTGCACAAGGAAATCATGCTGCTGATATTAATGCGAAGTCAAATCTGCAAAATTAAAATTGAATGATGTTTTATGGGATCAGAATATGATTTTTAATTGATATTAAATACAAACAAATGAATATGTTTCTTACCAAAAGACGATCCTTTCTCTATGATGATAATAATAATAATAATAATAATAATAATAATAATAATACTTTATTTATTCTGGCACAGTTAAGGCCATAAGGCCCTCTCCTCCACTCAACCAACATGGTTTCCCCACGTGTGGTTCGCGTTCCCCAAGAGGGTTCGCAAAATATTTCAAAGGGTTCACCAAAACTTTTCCTTAATGGTGGGTTTCGAGGTTTGGTCAATTATTGTTTCCATCATTTCGCTAGCATTGTAATAATAATAATAATAATAATAATAATAATAATAATAATAATAAAACTATTATTCTACCAGTTATATTATATGGGTGCGAAACATGGACTCTTAGTTTAAGGGAGGAAAGGAGATTACAGGTATTTGAGAATAAAGTACTTAGGAAAATGTTTGGACCAAAGAGAGATGAACAGACAGGTGAAGAATGGAGAAGACTTACATAAAAATGAACTACATGGTCTTTATAGGAAGCCAGATATAACAAGAACAGTCAAGTCTCGTAGACTGCGATGGCAAGACATGTTGCACGTATGGGGAATGAAAGACTTGCATGGAAGCTTCTTGTAGGAAAGCCAGAAGGAAAACGCCCAGTTGGTAGACCAAGAATGAGGTGGGAGAATAACTTTAACTATGATTTGAGGGAAGTAGATTATACAGGGAATGATTGGAAAGGATTAGCTCAGGATAGGGATGTATGGAGAGCTTATGTCCGCGCGGCCATGAACCTACTGGTTCGATAGTGCCAGTGAGTAAGTAAGTAAATAATAATAATAATAATAATAATAATAATAATAATAATAATAATAATAATAATAATAATATAAATGTTTTATTATTATTATTTTTATTATTATTATTATTATTATTATTATTATTTTAAAATTAAATTAACCCTATAGTAGGCCTACCCCTTGTTGCATATATGAGCCATCTGGAATTTATCACATTATTTCCACAATAAATTAATATTTACAGCGAATGCCTGATTTACAGTTATGTAACAACGTTAGAAATGCATCTGATTACGCAGCAACTAGGCCTACACGTTGTGTAACTTTTAAGCCATAACTAGAGTAACTTTGGCTAACTGGTAAGGGTTAAGTTAATGTAAGGTTATTAAACCTTTTGCTTGGAATTACATTTTATGCATGTCTACTGTATCTCGTATATACACTGCTCAAAACAATTAGAGGAACACTTGTAATAAATTGAATAAATAATTGTTTTTTAAAGCTGTGATGCTGAAAGTTGGACAATATGTAAATTGAATTATTAATTTTATCATTGGATACAAATTTTAAAGATCCATGGCCTAAATACAGAGAAATTACCTCAAATAACAAATATAGAGAAATTTTTTATTTTGGAAGGCACTGGGCACTTCTAATTGGTAAGCTTCCTGATGTTGCTATAGTGACGAATGTTGATTATTGCCTTGTTTATTGAAGTCTCTGACAAAATGAGGCATTTAAATAAGTTTGAAGTGTATCATGCTCTACATCTTTTACGACAAGGTCAATCTCTGCGACAAGTGGCTAGAGAGCTTGGGGTTTCTCCTTCCGTGGTGTCCAGGTTACGCAACAGGCACAGAGAGACAGGTCAGTATTGTAGAAGACGTGGCCAGGGCTGTAAATTTAAAACAAGCCCCCAGGATTACAGATACGTTGTTCTTTCTGCTCTTCGACAGCGTACAAAAACTGCAAAAGACCTGCAGAATGACCTTCATATGGCTTCCGGAATCCGGGTTTCAGACCAAACCATAAGGAACAGATTAAGGAAAGAGAATATTCGTCCAAAAAGGTCCGTTAAAAAACCACGCTTAACAAATGGGCATAAGGCAGCAAGACGTACGTATGCTGAAAACTATGGTGATTGGAACCTGAACCAGTGGGAGTCTGTGCTCTTCTCGGACGAATCTAGGTATCGTCTTTCCCGTTGTGATGGTCGATTGAGGGTGTGGGGACGGCCAGGAGAAATATTTTCTGCAGAGGCTATTCAGGAAATTGATAGATTCGGAGGAGGTTCCATAATGGTGTGGGCCGGAGTTATGTACAACAATCGTACGGACCTTGTACTTGTTCCCCAGCGACTGAATGCTGTCCGGTATATCGAGCACGTTCTGGAAGAGCATGTAGTACCTGCTGCCATTGGAGTAGGCCCTGAATTTCTGTTTATGCAGGATAATGCCAGGGCACATTCTGTGGCTGTCACCAGGGATTTCCTGAGGAGGAATGAAATTGAGGAAATGGAGTGGCCAGCGGTCAGCCCAGACCTCAACCCTATTGAACACTTGTGGGATCTTCTAGACAGGAAGGTCAGGAACCGACATCAAGCTCCACAAACTCTGCAGCAACTTGGAGATGCTCTGAAGGAGGAATGGGAGAATATCCCGCAAGAGGAAATCCAAAATATTATTGGGAGCGTGCCACGAAGGTGCCAAAGTGTCATCGAATGTCGTGGAGGCCATACACGATACTAACTCTATATAACGAGTGTTTAACTTTGAAAAATAAGCACAAGATTCAATTGCTTACATAGCGGAATTATTTGAAAAGTTAATTGTCAGCATTATTCATTTGTTTTTTCTGACATGAGCAATAAATAAATAAATAAATAACCACAAATAATGTACTTTATTAATTTCATGTTTGTACCTTTATCCAATGAAAAAATATTTGCATATTTCATAGTGTTCCTCTAATTGTTTTGAGCAGTGTATTTAAATGTCAGTGGTTCACCCAACGTAGATCGTTCTGGAAGGGGTTGCGTTCCGCTGATCTATAATACCTGAAAGTTCTCGGAGAGGTCGTGTCACGCCCTATATACAGGGTGAAAATTATTTAAACCGACAAACTCTGGGAGGTTGTTGGGGACACCAAAACAAATATTTTTCCTTAATGTCATTTTTTTCCTATGAGGATTATTTAAACCGGTAGAGGAAGATTCCCTCCATGGTATCTTTACCTTGTCGTGGTGGAGTGGCTTGCGTGCTTAAATGATCCTGAGAGCTATGCCGGCGGTAGCATTGCTGCCGATATGGTTACCCATGCCGGACTGGTCGTAGGTGATAAGCCAGACGAAAAAAGTACCTTGGGCGAAAGAGTGACGATCTTTCACCGTAAAAATAGAACCGTCAAGAAATGCGGACATGGGTTCATCTGGGGTAAAATTTTCCGGAGGTCAAATAGTCCCCCATTCGGTTCTCCGGGCGGGGACTACTTCAGGGAACCCATGCCAAAGGCTCAAACACAGGGACATGTTCCTAGGAACGTGGAATGTTAGGACTTTATACAATAGCGGGGCACTAGAGATATTAACGCGGGAATTAGATAAATCGCCCTTGGATATAGTCGCTTTACAGGAAATTAGGAGGCCAGGAGTAGGTAGTCAGGAATCAGGAAGCTTTGCATTATACTATGGGGGTGCAGAAAGACCTGCATTTGGAACGGATTTTTTAGTCAGAAGAAGGATTCTATCCGCTATCCGAGATATTAAGTTTGTTAGTGATAGGATATCATACATAATTCTAAAGGGTAAACGACATGATTTTATAATTGCAAATGTACATGCCCCCACAGAAGATAAAGATGACAAGATCAAGGATGAGTTCTATGAAGAATTAGAATGCTTATTTGATAGCCTTTCACGATATCATATGAAAATTGTCTTAGGAGATTTTAATGCAAAAGTGGGGCGGGAAGATATATTCAAACCAACAATAGGCAAATTCAGTCTTCATGAAGATAGTAACGACAACGGGGTTAGATTAGTCACATTTGCCACATCAAAGAATCTGATTGTTAAGAGCACAACATTTCAGCATACGGATATTCATAAATACACCTGGACGTCCCCAGATGGAGAAACTCGGAACCAGATAGATCATGTATTAGTGGATAAACGCTGGCACAGTAGCATCATCGATGTTAGATCAGTTAGAGGGACAGACTGCAATTCGGATCATCATCTGGTCAGAGTGAAAATCAGACAACGGCTATCGCTTATGAGAGGAACAAATGCTAAAGATGATTCTGAAAAATATGAATTAAAAAACTTGAAAAATGATGAAATGCGGCAAGAATACCAAATCAAAATTGCTAATAGATTTGAAATACTAGAATCTTCAGATGACAATGTGGCAAACGAGGAAGAAACTGATATAAATAAAGAATGGGAGGCTATAAGAGATACTATTAAATTGTCAGCATCAGAAAGCATTGGTTGTTTAAAAAAGAGGCAAAACAAGAAATGGTTTGATGAGGAATGTGCCGATATTGTAAAGAAAAGAAAGCTAGCAAAAATTAAATAGTTACACGAGCCAAATGAGGTAAATTTAGAGCAATTGGGTAGTATTAGACGGGAAACCACCAAGCTACTAAAGAATAAAAGAGGGAATATTTGAGAGAGAGGATTAATGATCTTGAAATGAATACAAAAAATAGGAACATTAGAGAATTATATCAGGGAATTAGTATAGAGAAGAAAGGATTTCAGGCTAGAACAAACATAATTCGGAATGAAAATGGGAATATGATTGCAGATTCTAGAAGTATATTAAATAGATGGAAAAGTTACTTTAATCAGCTATTAAATGTACATACAGAACAGGACATTGAGGAGGATAAGTTACAGACAGCAGAAATGCTAGTCGCAGAGCCAAGTGCATTAGAAGTTGAAATGGCGATTGAAAAATTGAAGATGTATAAAGCATCAGGTTCAGATGAGATCCCAGCAGAACTGATCAAATCAGGGGGAGAAAAATTGATGAACCAGATACGCTGGTTGCTTAGTATGATTTGGGAAAAAGAAGCTCTTCCAGATGAATTGAAGGAATCAATTATCGTACCAATCTATAAGAAAGGAGATAAAACTGATTGCAACAACTACAGGGGCATCTCATTACTTTCAACTTCGTACAAAATTCTAACAAATATATTAGTAACCAGACTTACTCCCTATATTGATGACATTCTAGGAGATCATCAATGTGCATTTAGAAGAAACAGGTCTACAACAGATCAGATTTTTAGTATAAGACAGATTTTAGAAAATAAATGGGAATATAATGGTACTGTATATCAACTATATGTAGACTTCAAAAAAGCATATGATTCAATTAAGAGGGAGAAGTTATATAGTATCCTGCTGGAGTTCGGAATACCTAAAAAATTAGTTAGACTTATACGAATGTGTCTAAATGGCTCAAAGAGTAGGGTGCGTGTAGGCAAACAGTTTTCAGACACTCTCGTAATCCAGAATGGGTTGAAGCAAGGAGATGCACTATCTCCTCTACTATTTAATTTTGTACTAGAGCATGCCATTAAATCTTTAGAGAATGAGGAAGGCTTACAACTGAATGGTATCAATAAGCTGTTAGTTTATGCTGATGATGTAGTGCTATTGGCATTTAGCGAGGAGATACTAAAGGACAACACGCACACACTATTGAGTAACACTAAGAAATTAGGACCGGAAGTAAATATCAATAAAACTAAATATATGGTCACACGTAGAAATTCAGTATACAATGGAAATGGACAGCTAATGACAAATGAGGGACATTTTGAGGAAGTGGCTGAATTCAAATACCTAGGAACAATAATCACAAATAGGAATGAGACGCACAAAGAAATTAAACACAGGCTCAATTCTGGAAATGCATGCTATTATGCATTGCAGAGACTTTTGATGTCCCAACTCCTTTCAAAAAACGTTAAGCTGAAAATATATAAAACTATTATTCTACCAGTTATATTATATGGGTGCGAAACATGGACTCTTACTTTAAGGGAGGAAAGGAGATTACGAGTATTTGAGAATAAAGTTCTTAGGAAATTTTTTGGACCAAAGAGAGATGAACAGACAGGTGAATGGAGAAGACTACATAACAATGAACTACATGGTATGTATAGGAAGCCAGATATAATAAGAACAGTTAAGTCTCGTAGACTGCGATGGGCAGGACATGTTGCGCGTATGGGGAATGAAAGACGTGCATGGAAGTTTCTTGTAGGAAAGCCAGAGGGAAAACGCCCAGTTGGTAGACCAAGAATGAGGTGGGAGAACAACATTAACTATGATTTGAGGGAAGTAGATTATACAGGGAATGATTGGAAAGCATTAGCTCAGGATAGGGATGTATGGAGAGCTTATGTCTGCGCGGCTATACCTACGGGTTCGATAGTGCCAGTGAGTAAGTAAGTAAGTAAGTAAGAGGAAGATTTCTCTAGCGGCAAATTAATTAAACCAACAAACACTTTTGCATTTTTTATTACCAAGAGACAACCCATTAACACAACGCAATTACTTAAATTACAGTAGAGGTTCAAAAAATGCCTTCATTGACATGTAAACGAAGGTTACACCGTCGGATCATGTTCTGTCTAACACGGGCAAAAACTCCAGGAGTAATTGCTGCTGCTGCTGTTACTATCCGGGCAACCAGATCCTTTTCTGATGCAACAGGAGTTGTGTAAACAAGGTTGCGCATCTCTCCCCACAAAAAAAAAATCCAAAGGGGTCATATCTGGGGATCGAGCAGGCCATGGTTTAGGATCACCTCTGCCAATCAACTTTTCAGAAAACCGTTGGTTCAAGAATCGACGCACACGGCGACTGAAACGTGCCGGCGCCCCGTTATGTTGGAACCACATGCGTTGTCTTGTAGGAAGCGGGACGTCTTCCAGCAATTCTGGCAATTCTCTGGCGAGAAAATTGTAATAGTGCCTGCCATTTAATGGCCTAGGTAGGAGATATGTCCCAATTAAACAGTCCCCAACAACACCGGCCCACACATATTAGTGTACTCACTCCAGGTGTATCGCTCCATTAGTAAACAGATACAATTCACTACTACACTGGTGGACAAAACAATTCCTACCATCAACAGCAGTTGCAGTCATGACAACAGAAGAGCTTAATACGTCTTCTACCGGTTTAAATAATCCTCATAGGAAAAAATGGCATTAAGAAAAAACATTTGTTTTGGTGTCCCCTATAACATTCCAGAGTTTGTCGGTTTAAATAATTTTCACCCTGTATATGAAAAAAAAAACACTGATATAATATATTAGATATGTGATACTTTGGACACGTGGTACAATCAATGGTGTACATTTCTGTGTAATGTTTTGTTTGTCGAAGCAATTAGCTAGTAATTAGTGGCAAAAAACTACATATCCTTGCGTTACGACAAGTTTTTTGATAGTTGAAGCACAAAAACAATATGTGCGATGTTATTAATGCTCGCTCATTAAAAGTTTGATAAATAATCTGTTTAATTTAACGTATTCTTTCCGTGACTTCATTTCTATTGTTACGTTTCAATAACAATTGTCGTATTATTGTATACAAAGAGGCGCAATGACCGCTACATGGCTAATTTTGTGTTAAAATAGAACACAATGGAGTTAATACGCAAACCTGCACCGCAGATAAACAATATCACGGTTAGATGTGTACTACATTGTTTTATGTATTCAACATCCTGGCATGGAAATGTATTATTTTTACCTTTGATATTCATACACGTGCCTCAACAGTAAGACAATTAATGCTATTGTTAGGCTACATAACAGTGAGCTACATTATCCTTGTGGCAGCGGTCCCCAACCTTTTTCGACTCGCGAACTCCTTCCACAACGATCTGAGTTGGGTGAACCACTGACTTTTAAATATAGGCTACATATAGTAGACATGCTAACTAACTAACTAACTGGCTCTATCGAACCCGTAGGTTCATGGCCGCATGGACATAAGCTCTCCATACATCCCTATCCTGAGCTAATGTTTTTGAACCGTGGTGACGTAATTTTACTGCCGTGGTGTTTCATAGTAGACTCTGAGATGGTGAATATGTGTTCTGTGCTCTATCCCTTCCTACTTTACCCCCTCCTAATGTCCCTTTCCTGACGTCATCGGCGCGACTTGGGATGCGCGATGACCGATGTCCGCGGCCAGAAGCCTGTTCCAGTTAACAGTTGGAATCAACGTTTCGTTCCATCTACTTCGGCGGGGGTCGAAGAAGCGATCCCTTGCCAAGGATTGTTGATTTATATTTACTAGAAGAGAATCTGTTAAGATGAAGATTTTTATTTCTGCGTGATTGAGAACTCTAGTATTGATGTATGTATCATTATTGTTATTTAAAGCAGACGACTGTTCTTGTTATTTTAATTATGTTATGTTTATATTTCATTTATTATTTCAAACACCTAATTGTATACTTTATTTTTTGAGATCATTAATTATATTGATTTTAGTTAAGCTTTCATGTCTTTTTCTGGGAGCTTGCTTAACTGTGTCAATCTGAACTTGAACCTAAATTTTGTGCGCTTTAGAGCAATTCCCATTCCTCTCATGATAAACGTAAATTGTATAAATAGTAAAGTCAAATATGATTAGCATTCTCTTGAGATATCTATGTTGAATAATACACTAGAGATCGTTTGCAAGAAAAATGAATTTAGTCCGTATTTTGGGCTCAGCTACAGACTCTGCATGATGACTTGTATGTTACAAGTTGGTTTGAAAATTGAAGATAGGTTCTGTAAGAAGAGAGCATCCACACAACTCTAACTGACGATGCATTTTCAAATCATCCCCTGTATAATCAACCTCCCTCAAATCTTGGATAATGTTATTCTCCCACCTTATTCTTGGTCTACCAACTGGGCGTTTTCCCTCAGGTTTTCCTACAAGAGGCTTCCATGACAGTAGACATGCATGAAATTTAATTTGAAGAAAAGGTTCAATAACTTTAAATTAACTTAAACCTTAATGGTTCAAACCTAAAATTACTCTAGTTACGGCTTAAAAGTTACACAACGTGTAGGCCTAGTTGCAATAATAAATACAAATTTTCATTGTATTAACTCGTCTCTTCCTTGGAATCCAGTCAGAAGGTTGCGCCTGCTTTCCATGATACAGAGCTTTGAAGTCTGGAACCACAGAAGTTAAATAAAGTCTCAAATCACTTTTAACACAAAGCCTATTTCTGTATTTATTTCTTAAATAGGCATATGAACAAAACGACTTTTCGCACAAATAGGAGTATATTATAGGGTTAATCTAATCTTAAAATAATAATAATAATAATAATAATAATAATAATAATAATAATAATAATAATAATAATAATAATAGTAGTAATAGTAATAGTAATAATAATAATAATTATTATTATTATTATATTATGACAATGCTGCAGAAATGAAGGAAACAACAGTAGGCCTAACCTCGAAACCCGCCATTACGGAAGAGTTTTGGCAAACCCCTTGAAATATTTTGCGAACCCTCTGGGGATTCGCGAACCACAGGTTGGGAAACGATGATTTATGGGAACCACATGTAATAATAACAGTTAGGTCCACTGCTGTGGTCTTGAGGTAGCGTGCTGCTTTGTCACACAGCTGGCCCGGGTTCGACTCCCGGTCGGGACAAGCTTCTTGGCGAGGTTTCTTTTTCGGAGTTTTTCCTAACCTGTAAGACAAATGTCGGAAAGCTTTAAGGCTCAAACGGTCCCCGAACATCATCTGGTCATCATTATCATCATTGGCCGGTGTGGAAAGCAACGGGAAGCTACCACACCTATAATTCCCTACTAGAGCTGCAAAACATAGCATGATAATGCTGTGATTGCAGTGAAAGACGTGTTATCGGGCAGAACACAATAGAATAGGTCTTGTAGACAGTCGGCCGCAGTGGACTAGTGGTTATGCTCCTTGCCTCTGGTCCAGAGGGTCGCGGGTTCAAGTACGGCCGAGGTCGATGAAATTTTTTTTTTAGGATAGAAAAATCCAATAAGCAATATCCTCAGGGAGGGATTTTAACCGTGGGTCCCGAGTATGAAGATTTTCAGGCTCATAAAGATCATTAAGATTGAGTAAAATGCCCCTAAGCAAAATATACCGTCTTCATCATCCTAGTAATGCCTAGTCTCATTTGGTCGGTAGTTGACCGCATACCATTCATGACATCTATGGGAAATAAGCGTAACTAAAAAAGTAACCTGGACTAGTAACTCCTACCAAAGGAGGGGCTAAAGCTCAACATTGTGTACGTTATTGCAGGTAGATAGATACGTCTCATAGACAGCGATGGGTAGGGCATGTAGCACAAATGGGGAATGAAAGAGGGGCATAGAAACTTCAAGGAAAATCAGAAGGGGTGCTCCCAGTCGGGAGGTCAAGAATGAGGTGGGAGAAAGACATTAAGCATGATTTGAGGGAAGTTGAATATATATATATATATATATATATATATATATATATATATATATACAGGGGATGATTTGAAAACATTAGCTCGCGACAGAGATGTATGGAGAGTTTATGTCCGCGCGGCCAAGAATCTATGGATTTGATAGTAGTAGTTAGTTATTTAGCATTATAAAAACCGAAATACGACTTAATAAACCAAAGCTGGACAGAATGGATTAATGCAATGCTAGTACGAATTATTTTTAAGGACTCTACTGGCGCACCACTATCATGATCACCCATCATATCATCGGGGCAGCTAACACAGCCTTCCAGGTGCACCAACTTCGGAAGTGGGATATAGTTACGCCAATGCCAGGAGAAAACACCAGAAATGTCGAAATGACAACCTGGGATATCGAATATATTCTTGTATCTTGTAAGCCCATATTTCCCTTAACAGAGATTTAAGAACTCCCCCCTTACAGGGAAGAATTTGAACCATACTAACTTAGTTGTACTTGTTTTCGTATAGATGTAATTTGAGTGGTCCGTGGTCAGCGTTCCGCCTCATACTGACATCTAGGAAACCAAGTAGTACTAGGACGGGAAAATTCGGTAAATTTTGCTTAGAGATCTTTTCATTCAGGCTTAAGGATCTTTTACGAGCCTGAAAATCTTCAGACTCGGGACCCACGGCTTTAAGTCCCTCCCGGAGGACTTGCTCCTTGGATTTTTCCATCCTAAAAAATCCATCGACCCCGGCCGGGTTTGAACCCGCGAACCTCGGGACCAGAGGCAAGGAGCATAACCACTAGTCCATCGCGGCCGACGAATATCGAATGTACTGTGTATAAAAAAGTTTTGTAACCTGGTTAAATAGCCAATGTCGTTAAAATGTGGATCAGAAGGTTTAAGATTCGAAACTCGCCGGAACCCAGAGTAAGTGAAAGTTGCATTTACAATATGTAGCAAAGTAGTATGAATTGTGTAGAATTGCAATGTATAAAAACTGAGAATCCGTCCGGCTGAACACTGTGAGAGAGATGAGTTTGGATTATTTGGGTAGTAATTTTACTATAAACACAAAAACTGAAAGAGACATACATATGAAACTGTCGAAATTTCAAATGATATGCGGAACTATACATTAAACATTAAAGAATAAAACAAGAAGAGATACTAGATTGAAGTTTTATAAAACATTGGCAGTTCCTACATTACTTTATGGGAGCGAAACTTGGGTAATGACCAAAAAACTGCAAAGTAGAATACAAAGTGTAGAAATGAACTACTTCCTTAGAAGAACAAAATGCTGCACAAGATTGGATCGGATAAGGAATGAAGATATAAGAACAGAGTTAAATATATATCCATTGGATAAGAAAATCAGATAATATAGAGAGAAAATGGTTTACACACGTGGAAAGAATGAATGTATCAAGATTACCAAGACCAGCATTCAACTACAAGCCAAGAGGTTCAAGGAATGTAGGAAGGCCAGTGAAAAGATGGACAGAACAACTGTGAGGCGGAACAGGCAATTTGCCTAGCCCGTGAAGTGAAGAAGAAGAAGAAGAAGAAGAAAAACTGAGAAATAAGTAGAATAAAATAGAATAAAAGGAGGAGAGGGAGAGAGAGAGAGAGAGAGAGAGAGAGAGAGAGAAAGAGAGAAAGAGAGGGAGAGAGAGAGAGAGAGAGATAGAGAGAGAGGCATCTAATAGCAAAAAAATAAATTACTTTTTTTCTAAAAGAACTAACAAGGAACTGTCAACCATTGCATGCCGAAACCTACTTGAAATATCTCCCAGATAAGTGTTGTGATGTACCAAGGCTATATCCAAAAAAATATCTGCCGTTTTGAATTGCAAGGCATAGAAATCTAAATCAGAATCCAGCAATGACAACACACTTTACGGAGCAGATGTACATCCATGCATGAGTTAAGAGCGAAGTGAAGTGAGGCGGGACGCGGCACAGATGGCGGGTAATGAGGGTTATCCAGTCTGCCGATACACGAGTTGTATTACTCCCCTATAGTTTAACTGAGAGCTTTGGCGCTGAATTTTAGTGCCTTGCAGATAAAAAGGCACATTTTTTTAGATGCGGCGTTGTTACATCACAACACTTCTCTGGTAGAAATTTTAAGGTAGGTTTCGGCATGCAATGGTTGACAGTTATCATGTGAGTGTGTATATATATATATATATATATATATATATACATGTTATAATTAAATTTTTGACATTGAGCAATGCAAGCTTAATATGACATGATAAGAAAAATAAATGCCTGTCCAGGCATATATACATATATAGGCAAAGACAAAACAGTTAAGTACCATTTTCTATTCTGTTTGTCAACAGATTCTTTGTAGCTATAGATGAGCCTTAGTGTTATCAATGAAAAAAATGGAAACAGTTAATTCTGCTATTTTTAACGTCAAGACACTCTTTATTGAAAATATCCATGGTGCAAGCGTTAAATTTCTTCCAGAGAAGCATGTGATGTACAAAAGCCATGTCCAAAAAAATATGTGCCGTTTTTAACTGCAAGGCACTAAAATCCAGCGCCAAAGTTCCCATTTAAACTATGGAGAAGTAATACATGTACATGTGTTAATCACAGAGGTAGATGATCATTCTACCAGTGTAAGGGTGACGTGTGGTCAGCATGTCGGGTCCATCAGGCGTTATAGCTGATTTTCTCAACATGGAACCGCTACTTATTGTTAACTACCCAAATTCCTCACGATGCTGGGTGCTAATTATGAATACTATCACCCCATCATCAGTTACACTCCAATATATAGTTCAGTTCTGGCTTCTTTAGCCGCATTTGGGGGTGTATGTTGTATGGTGCGATAAGAGGGGAGGGTGAGTTGCAGATACTGCCAGTAACTACACTCAGTTTTGAAAACATTATACCTTAGATGCTACACGTTGAATTTTTTATCTACTAGTTCTGTGTCAGTGAATACTTATGTTTTCTCACATGTTTGGAGTGTTCATTATAAAATAGTGTTATTTTTATAACAATTTATTATTATTATTATTATTATTATTATTATTATTATTATTATTATTATTATTATTATTATTATTCATCCATTATCATGGCAGCTGCCGCCGTCTTCCGGAAACCAAACGCCATTCCTCTCTGTCCATCCATTGATCTTCCTCCAATCCTCTGATATTCATAACTGCTTGTACCCCTTCTATCCAAGTTTTCTTCGGTTTTCCTCTCTTTTTTCCATTGGGATCCATTCCATAACAATTTTAGGCATTCTTTTCTCTGGCATTATTTCGACATGGCCATACCTCTGTAATCTTTTCTTTTCTATAATGTCTATGATGTCCGGCTCCTCTTGTACACCCATAATTTCCCTTGTTTCTTTATTTCGCATTCTATCCATTCTAGATTTTCCAGTTGACTTTCTTAAAACTCCATTTCTGTACTTAAAATTCTTTTCATTTCTCTGGTAGGAATTTGCCAAACTTCAGCACCATAAGTTAAAATGCTCTGAATTATGGTTTGATATAGGCCTATTTGTAATTTTCTATTTTTTGTAATATTCTTGCTCCACCAAACAGAGTTTAAAGCATTTATTGCTTGTTTTGTTCGTCCGATTATTATTATTATTATTATTATTATTATTATTATTATTATTATTATTATTATTATTATTATTATTATTGTCGGCTGCGGTGGACTAGTGGTTATGCTCCTTGCCTCTGGTCCCGAGGGTCGCGGGTTCAAACGCGGGCGGGGTCGATGGATTTTTTAGGACGGAAAAATCCAAGTAGCAAGTCCTCCGGGAGGGACTTTAAGCCATGGGTCCCGAGTCTGAAGATTTTCAGGCTCGTAAAAATCCTTAAGCCTGAATGAAAAGGCCTCTAAGCAAAATTTACAGAATTTTCCCGTCCTAGTACTACCTTGGTTTCCTAGATGTCAGTATGAGGCGGAACGCTGACCACGGACCACTCAAAATGACATATATACGAAAACAAGTCTAACTAAATTAGTATGGTTCAAATTGTTCCCTGTAGGGGGAGAGCGCCTAAATCTCTGTAAAGGGAAAACATGGGCTTAAAATTATTATTATTATTATTATTATTATTATTATTATTATTATTATTATTATTATTATTATTATTATTAATGATAAGAAAATGTTTTTGCATGGCTACTAGTTCCCTTCCCCACTCGGCAATGCTCCCTCCTGCTACGCACCTTAGGATTCATCAAGACAGCTGCAGTTGCCAGAACTGGACTACAAATATACATATTTTGTGAGGTATAAACATTTCCGATTAAATTATGATAATGATCGAATTTCGAAAACTTCGTGTATACTAGTAATCTTGAAATTGTTTGCAAGCGCTGTGCACGGCACCAGTAATTATTTTAAATGAAAGGTGCTCTATGGTCAAGCGTTAAACATCGATTTTTTTTTTTCCTGAGGAGAAGACCCAGGGGCTAACCGCTTGTATGTGGTATAAATTGCATACTTCACCCCCTTATGCCTCCAGGGAAATTGTTGTTCCCCCCTCACCACCATTGTTACTGTATTTTATTACAAGCCCGTAATTATGTTGCAAAAATAAAAATGTATTCTCCGGTTGTTGAATAGCACAACTACACAGCCTAACTGCTAGGCAACCCACACATCACTATCATCAGCTGCAGAATTTAGGAAATTATTGATATAATAAATTGTGTAATTGAATTATTCGGCGATAGCGAGGAGATACTAAGGGCCAACACACGCACTCTATTGAGTAACACTAAGAAACTGAGGCTGAAGTAAAAATCAACAGAACTAAATATATGTTTACACATAACAATATATTATACAGGGTGATTCATAATTCCTATTACAAACTTCTGGCGGTTGTAGAGGGGACTAAGTAGACAAAGTTTTGATTAGGAACCCTTGTCCGGAAATGTATCGTTTCAATGCAAAATCAGAGTGAATCGGTTTCACATCTCCCACTTCTTTACAGACATGTGTGCACTACAAGAGTGGTTCCACGTGGCGACCCTGATGTTCATTAACAAAGTGTACCTGCGAAGCATGTTGTCTTTCATACACACGTCCCATGAGACCTGTTGTGTATTCAATAAAGTGAGCTGCCGTCAGAACTTGTGCAACATCTTCTTCCGACTCGGTATTACAGACTTCTAGGGGTTGTAGAGGGGACTTATTAGATAAAGTTTTAATAAGGAACCCATGTTCGGAAACATGTCATTTCGATGTAAAATAAGTTTGAATATCGAAACACAATGGGCTGATATCGTGTGTCTTGTGTTTCAGAATAAGTATTACAGACTTCTAGGGGTTGTAGAGGGGACTTATTAGATAAAGTTTTAATAAGGAACCCATGTTCGGAAACATGTCATTTCGATGTAAAATAAGTTTGAATATCGAAACACAATGGGCTGATATCGTGTGTCTTGTGTTTCAGAATAAGTATTACAGACTTCTAGGAGTTGTGCTACAAGTGTGGTTCCACGTGGTGACCCTATTGTTCGTTGCACAAAGTGTATCTGCGACGCATGTTTTCATAAACACGCCCCACAAGACCTGGTGTGCTCAATAATTTCTGCTGCCGCAAGAATTCGTGCAAGAAGATCTTCCTACGACTAGATAGGTGTAGTACAACCTCTAGAAGTCTGTAATACTTATTCTGAAACACAAAACACACGATATCAACTCATTATGTTTCGATATTCAAACTTATTTTACATCGAAATGGTACGTTTCCGGACATGGGTGCCTAATCAAAACTTTAGCTATAGTCCCCTCTACAAGCCCCAGAAGTTTGTAATATGAATTATGAATCGCCCTGTATAATGGAAATGAAAAATGGAAATGAAACTGACAAATGAGGGAAAGATTTGAATTGGGTGAACCGCTGACTTTTAAATATACATATACAGCAGACATGCATAAAATTGTATTCCAAGCAAATAATAATAATATCACAGGTCAACATGATTTTTGTCTCATGAATACCAATTATTGTACTTAATGCAGTTTTTTATCGTGTTTTTAAATATGTATTCGGAATTTCTCCATCACCCACAGATTTTTTATTTCAATTTCAATTAATGGATTTAAATAATTATTTTTTAATAAACGTTTTTTCGTCCATTTGTCCATTGTAAAATAAAACCAAATGAGCTAATTCAAATGGTTTTCAGCTATGGAAAAGAGATATCAAGACAAATTGAATCCTAATATGCTGGCAGATTATTGTTGGATCATCAAGAGGGATGCTCCACAGGCGAAATATAGGAGAAAATCGTCATTTCTTACTTTCTAGGCGAGTCCGAATGTTCGAATATTGTGTAGTTACGAATGTAGAAAATATTAAAGTGTTTGAAATTATAAATTCCTGTCTCTCGGAAACCTTGCGTGATGGAGAAAACCCGATATCATATTTGAATTCAGGAGAAAAAATACTATCAGAATCACATATTTTTCTCTCTGAGACAAAAAAAAAGTTTCTTTTTTGTTGCTCGGTGTAATAATTGTATATAAAAATATAATTTTATTATTATTATTATTATTATTATTATTTATTATTATTATTATTATTATTATTATTATTATTATTATTATTATTATTATTATTATTATTATTATTATTATTATTATTATGACAATGTCGCAGAAATCAAGGAAACAATAACTCTGATCGACAAAAATGAACTTTTTTCTTTCACAAGAATAAAAATATGAGATTTTAGAAATATTTTTCATCCTGAATTTAAATATCATTTCAGTTTTTTCCTATCAGGTAAGAGATTTCTGTGATATTCATATACATTTTTTATAATTTTTAATAAAATCCATCTAACTCTAACTCATTCTAAGTTACCTAGATAGTGGTAGATAGTGATTTTCGGGCATATTTTGCATCTGGAACATCTCTCTTCTGGGCCCAACAGTAGTCAGCCAGCATATTAGAACTCCACTTGCTTTGGTACCTGTTTTCCATTGTGGAAATTTGCTGATGAAAACGCTCACCGTGCTCATCAGAGACAGCCCTTAAATACAGTTTGATTAAAATCACTACGTATAAGGTAAAGTTTCCTATACAATGCTAAAATCAATTTAAAAAAGTAGCTGTCACAAAAAAAAAACTATGCCTGATGGAAAAATTCTGACTACATATCTGAATTCAGTATCAGAAAATGCACTAGATTCGCTTATCAGATTTCTTGTGAAGAAAACCTTGTCGACCAGTGCAATATGCCTATCCTTGAAACCCGCCATTATAGAAAAGTTTTGGCGAACCCCTTGAAATATTTTGCGAACCACATGTTGGGAAACGATGTAATTACTGATAGTTGTGCAGCAGATAGCAGTATCTTCTTTTTCATCGGACTGAGTTAAGAGGAAATATGATGCAGAGAGGTGGCATGTGTCCTTTTTCTACTGAGCTCCTCAATTATTATTATTAATGCAAGTAAAATTGTAGATTTTGTAATAAATGATAAGATTTACATTTATTTTCGTAACCACGTGATCTGAAAGAAGTTCTTACATTGACTGTTAAGGCTATTGTCGATAACCACACAGAGGAGGGGATTTTTATCCCGGACTGATACATTTCCATTCATATAATATTCAAAGACGATTGTTCTACCCACGTATTCAGTACTTTGAAGGCAAACACAAATCCGATTATCTCAAAAACACTGAGAAAATATATTCTCTCAACTGACAACAAATTGCTATCTCCAGCCATTAAAAGATATATCAAATGGCCTGTCGAGTCCTATAAAATTAAGTGAAATATGATATGGTTTTAAGAAGCTGTTAGTTTTGTTGATGATGTAGCGAGGAGATACTAGGGACCAGCACGCACACACTATTGAGTAACACTAAAAAATTGGGACTGGAAGTTAACATCAATAATATTAAATATACGTTCACACATGGAAATACATTATATAATAGAAATGGACAGTTAATGACAAATGAGGGAAATTTTGAAGAAGTGGTTGAGTTCAAATACCTAGGAACAATAATTACAAATAGGAATTATATAATAAAGTAAAGTGATTCCACTACAGGTCATAGGAGACCCTTGAGGTAGTAGGAGGTTAAGGCTCCCATTTTTTCTAGACAATCGGCACTTGATGTCAGCCGGGTTGTCAGCCTTGCGTGACGGCCGCCTTTACCCCCACAACAAGCGTCTGGTACACATTTCCGTTAGAGGCTGAGTCGACCCAGGGCCATGGTGCCACCAGATTATTTGGGTCAGGTTAAAAATCCTGACCCCGCCGGGACTTGAACCCTCGACCTTCCGGTTTTTAGCGCACTGCCTTAACCACAACACTACGGCGTGCCCCCTTTGCACAAACAAATTAAACATTTTCTGAATTCTGGAAATGCGTGCTATTATGCATTATAGACACTCTTGATATCCCAACTCCTTTAAAAAAAACATTATACTGAAAATATATTATTCTACCAGTTATATGGATGCGAAACATGGACTCTTACTTTAAGGGAGGAAAGAAGATTACGAGTATTTGAGAAAAAGGTCTTTAGCAAAATATTTGGACCAAGGAGAGATGAACAGACAAGTGAATGGAGAAGATTACATAACAGTGAATTACATGGTCTTTATAGCAAGCCAGATATAATAAGAACAGTTAAATACCGTAGACTGCGATGGGCAGGACATGTGACACGAATGGGGAATGAAAAACGTGCATGGAAGCTTCTTGTAGGAAAACCAGAAGGAAAACGCCCAGTTGATAGACCAAGAGTGAGGTGGGAGAATAACATTAACTATGATTTGAGGGAAGTAGATTATACTGGGAATGATTGGAAAACATTAACTCAGGATAAGGATGTATAAAGAGCTTATGTCCTAACGGCCATGAACCTACGGCTTCGATAGTGCCAGTGACTTTTATGCTATTATGCATTAGAGTGACTCTTGTCGCAATTTCTCTCAAAGAAGTCAAATTGAATATAATAATGCATTTCTATATATTACCATATATTTAGTTTTATTGATGTTTACTTCTAGTCCTGACTTCTTAGTGTTACTCAGTATCTCCTCACTATCGCCCAGCAATACTACATCATCAGCATAAACTAACAGCTTATTAATACCATTGAGTCGTACGTAATCTTTAACCTCTAAAGATTTAATGGCATGTTCTAGTAAAAAATTGAATAGTAGAGATGCAACTATAAAAAAACTGTATACATGCGAAAAGTATATATTACACTGAGCAACAAAAAAGAAACTTTTTTTTTTTGTCTCAGAAAGAAAAATATGTGATTCTGACAGTTTTTTTTCTGCTGAATTCAAATATGATATCGGTTTTTCTCCATCACGCAAGGTTTCGGAGAGACAGGAATTTATAATTTCAAACACTTTAATATTTTCTATATTCGTAACTACACAATATTCGAACATTCGGACTCATCTAGAAAGTAAGAAATGGCGATTTTCTGCTATATTTCGCCTGTGGAGCATCCCTCTTGATGGTCCAACAATAACCTGCCACATATTAGGATTCAATTTGTCTTGATATCTCTTTTCCATAGCTGAAAACCATTTGAGTTAGCTCATTTGGTTTTATTTTACAATGGACAAATGGACGAAAAAACGTTTATTAAAAAATAATTATTTAAATCCATTAATTGAAATTGAAATAAAAAAAACTGTGGGTAATGGAGAAATTCCGAATACATATTTGAAAACACGATAAAAAAACTGCAATAAGTACAGCTATTGGTACTCATGAGAGAAAAATCATGTTGACCAGTGTAATTTGTGCATATCTCGTGACTGTACTGGGCGAGGAACCTATCACGCGCACAAAGCTACCAAATAACTCGGCGCAATGTCAACCCCCTCCTCATTCTTTGCGCAGCTTAGCTTTTTTTACAATATGATCACGGCCTCCCTGATCCTGACTGACAGCGTTTTACTTCACACTTTGAAATAACAATGTCCACTTTATCAACTCAGACTCTACAGTCAAATACATACAGCAACCAAAATATAGAAAAAATAACAAATGTGTATTTTCAGACTAAAAAAAAAAACTAAACTAGATGGCGTGACAGGGGCTAGAATGTTCTTGGCCTACTTGCCGGCTGCTGGCCTAACACACGTGTTAATCATAGAGGTAGACAATTATTTAGCGAATATAATAATCTATCCATCCATACTAATTCTGCCCGAGAGCAGGTCTTTCACTGCAATCATAGCATTTTCATGCTAAGCTTTGCAGCTTTACTGGGGAATTATAGGTGTGGTAGCTTCTCGTTGCTTTCCACACCGATGAACGATGATGATGATGATGGCCGGATGATTTTCGGGGACCGTTGGGCCCTAAGCTTCCTGAAATTTGTCTTACAGTCGAGGAAAAAACCCGAAAAAAGCCTCAACCAGGAGCCTGTTCCGACTGGGAATCGAATCCGGCCCGCTGCGTGACATTGCAGCACGCTACCTCGAGACCACAGGGGTGGACAATATAATAATAATAATAATAATAATAATAATAATAATAATAATAATAATAATATTAATAATAAAGTAAAAGTGATCCCATAACAGGCCCGGAGGCCCTTGGGGTAGTAGGAGGTTAAGGCTCCCACTTTTTCTAGACAATCGGCACTTTATGTCAGCCGGGTTGTCAGCCCTGCGTGACCCTGCCTTTACCCCCAGAACAAGCGTCTGGTACTCATTTCCGTTAGAGGCTGAGTCGACCCCAGGGCCATAGTGCCGCCAGAGGGTTTGGGTCAGTTTAAAAATCCTGACCCCAACGGGACTTGAACCCTCGACCCTCCGGCTTGTAGCTCAGTGCCTTAACCACTACGCTACGGCGTGCCCCAATAATAATAATAATAATAATAATAATAATAATAATAATAATAATAATAATAATAATAATAATAATAATAATAACAATAATAATAATAATAATAATAATAATAATAATAAATTTATTTATATACAGATTGTCCACCGCTGTGGTCTCGAAGTAGCGTGCTGCCTTGTCACGCAGTGGGCCCGGGTTCGATTCCCGGTCGGGACAGGCTCCTGGGTAAGTGTTTTTTCGGGTTTTTTCCTCACCTGTAAGACAAATGCCAGGAAGCTTAGGGTCCAACGGTCCCCGAAAATCATCTGGCAATCATCATCATCCTTATCATTATCATCATCATCCTTCATCGGTGTGGAAAGCAACGGGAAGCTACCACACATATAATTTCCTAGTAAAGCTGCAAAGCATAGCATGAAAATGCTAAGATTGTAGTGAAAGACCTGCCATCGGGCAGAATTACTATGAATGGATGGATATACAGATTTTCAATGTTTACACATTTTTCTGTGCCTAAAGTTTAATTTGCTTTCTTACTCGTCTCTATTTATCCACTCCATGTCCTCCGGTCCTCTTATTCTCATTCCAATTCTTATTTCTTGCATCCGTGAGTTTCGACCTCTTCCTTTCTTTCTTCTTCCAGGTGAACAACATTCCAATGTTCTTCTGGGTAATCTTTCTTCTTGCATTCATCGTATGTGCTCGTACCAATTCAATTGCTAATATCTTATATAATGTACTATTGAATATTTAATATTCATTTTATCGCATGACTTAATTTTTTTAATTTTTACTTTTGTTTTCCAATTTTGAACACCTTGTTGTTCTCCTCAGGAAATTCATTCCCATCGACATGATAACAATGATAATAATAATAATAATAATAATAATAATAATAATAATAATATCAATAATCTTCTTCACTTCTTGGTTTAGGCAAGAGTTGCCTGTTCCGTCTTCACTAATAGATCTAAGACCATCTCTTCCGAGGACGTCCAACATCTCTTCTTCCTCTTGGAAAATAATGGAAGATTTTATTTGGTAAATAATATCAATAATAATAATAATAATAATAATAATAATAATAATAATAATAATAATAATAATAATAATAATAATAATAATAATAATAATAATAATAATAATATATAATAATAATAATAATAATAATAATAATAATAATAATAATATAATAATAATAATATAATAATAATAATAATAATAATAATAATAATAATATAATAATAATAATAATAATAATAATAATAATAATAATAATAATAATAATAATAATGAAAGAAATGAAACATAGATTGAATTCTGGAAATGCATGCTATAATGCATTAAATATACTTTTTCTTTATTTTACAAAATAAACTAGTTTACAACTTGTATTTTATCGAGAGATATTTCACCTTGTATCTACAGTCAACATTTTTAATTATAATAAAGTTACATAAAAATGCGGAAGATGAAGTCTATCTCGGAGAATGTGAGGAATGTACTTGAGGAAGTCTTGTACACCGACTGTTTTTGTTTTTTTTTTTTTTTGTCCAATGCCACCAGATTGTCTTTTATGACATTTCTGGCTTTCTCCCTTAACATTGTTATCCATTTCTTAGGTTGGGGCACCTGGAAGGCAGAGTTACGTTACCCCAGTGATATGATGGATGATAAATGATAATGAAGCGTCAGGAGAGTTGTTAACCTATATTCCAGACCATAGGAAACCATAGGAACAATTCCCTTTAAAGAAAAAATCCTGGCAATCGAACCCGGGACCTCATGAACTGTAGTCAGAAACGCTCATCATTAGTCCACGAGGCTAGTCACACCGACTGTGTTGATGACTGCACATAACTGCATACTTTACCCATTTTTGTTAGTGCACATATTTTAATAATATAATGTCAACAATGTATTGTTTTTTTGCGCGATATTGCGTTTCGTGGTACCTACCAGCAATGGCGACATTATTGAAAGTTCAACTTCCTACCTTTCGGGGTTCCCAACCTAAATAATTATACTGTAATATTACATTTACACCCATGTGCGGGAAGTAAAACCATTGCCTTCTATGTATACTACGTACAATGTATATACAGAAAATATCCAAAAGATAGTGTTAATATAAATTATATAAAACAAATCACTGTATTTTAAATTAACTGAACTTTATTTGAAACAATGTAAAACAATAAATACGTATTTGCGGCCATGTTATTAATAATTGTTCTCAAGGCCTCCTGTTGTTTCAACTAATAAACATTGCCCACACTGTTAACGTTAGTCAATTGTTTATAATGAACGCATATATTTCCAACACAGATACTATTATCTTACTATTATTTATTATTTTGAAAACACAATCGCGCAAAAAATAATGTACAACGCACGTTTGTGAAGTATTTTACAGAATCTCGGAAATTAAAAACCTCGCTATCGCTCGGATTTTAAACATTTTTCCTCTATTCTGTAAAAACCACTTCCCAACCTCGCATCGTGATATACTATTACGAGTTAAATTTTTTGTTTCCTTTCAGTTCCTAATTATTCTCCTAAATATAATTTTTGTAAGAAATAGTGTATATTACGATGCGAGGTTGGGAAGTGATTTTTACAGGAAAAATATCT
Source organism: Diploptera punctata (assembly GCA_030220185.1). Taxonomy (NCBI): domain Eukaryota; kingdom Metazoa; phylum Arthropoda; class Insecta; order Blattodea; family Blaberidae; genus Diploptera; species Diploptera punctata. The sequence goes on along the minus strand of JASPKZ010008867.1, from coordinate 159,405 downwards.
AAAAATCGAGCGATAGTGTTTTCAAAATAAATAATAGTAAAATAATATCTTTGTTGGAAATATTTGTGTTCATTATAAACAATTGACTAACGTTAACAGTGTGGGCAATGTTTATTAGTTAAAACAACAGGTGGCCTTGGGAACAATTATTGATAACATGGCCGCAAGTATGTATTTATTGTTTTATATTATTTCAAATAAAGTTCAGTTCATTTAAAATACAGTGATTTGTTTCGTATAATGTATATTAACACTACCCTTTGGATATTTTTTTATATACATTGTACGTAGTATACATAGAGGGCAGTGGTTTTACCTCCCGCACGTGGGTGTAAATGTAATATTATAGTATAGTTATTAAGGTTGGCAATCTCTAGATGTAGGTGGTTCAACTTTCAATAATGCTGGTAATTACGACAAAACGCACAAATATATTTTTTCTTTCTTCTTCTTCTTCTTCTTCCGAATGCAGTATTGGGTGATGATGCCCGTTCTGCGACTACAAAAACTGATCTTTCCATCGGTTGAAGGGTCTTCCGAGGTCTCTTTGCCTTTAGGGTTGAGGTGGTAAATCATCTTGTAAACGGGAATTTGACATTCTCTGGACGTGTTGGAACCATTTAATCTGATAATTTTGTATATGTTCAACCATTTCCCTACTATTCCACTGCATCCTTATCTCATCACTTTTCATTCTATCCCTTAATGTTGCTCCAGTTAGTGATCGGAGGAATCTCATTTGTGAACTATTAATGCGGGATTTATCTTTTGCTCGAAGTGTCCAGCATTCACTTCCGTATAGTAGAGCAGGTTTGGCTATGGCATTATGAAATCTCAATTGGATATCTTTCCTCATTTGTTTTCCAAAATTTCTCCTAATTATACCATTTAATCTGTTATATTTTTCTAAATTTGTTTCCACATCTTTTTGATTATGAAACTGTGATATATTATTACCTAAATAATTAATTCTTTTTATTTAGGAATATTCCACAATACCGTGTTTCTCCTTCAACCCAAAGTGATTTGTCGTCACAGATTCCAGTCTAAAGCATCTTCTTCCCTCAAATCTCTTGCTTCCATACTTCTCTTCACTCCATCCATCCATCCATCGTTCTCCAGGCCTGCCTCTTCCACTTCTTCCATTAGATTTCCAATTAAGGATCTTCTTTGGTATTCTCTCTTCTTCCATTCTTACGAGGTGTCCATACAATTTCAAACGTTTTTCTTCTGTTTTTCCTAATATTTTTTTTTCAACTTGCTTAATTTCCCTTATTGTGCTGTTTCTCGACCTTATCCCTTCTTGAAATTCTTGTCGATCGCCTCCAAAAATCCATTTCTACTGCTAACAGCTTGTTGGCTTGTTTTCTACTTATTGTCCAGGTTTCGGACCCATATAATAAAATGCTTTGTAACTGAACTTGAAATATAGTTTGTTTTTTTTGTTCTGTAGGCCTATATTACATTTCTATTCCAAAGCACTGAGTTCAACATACCAATGATTCTTCTTCCATCACTTATTCTTCTTTCAATTTCTGTAGTTGAATTCTCACTTTTATCTAAAATAGATCCTAAATATTCAACATTTTTAACATTACGTATTCTTCCTGAATTACATTTTAGCTCATATGTTTTATCCAATGAAAGATATTCTGTTTTATTATATATTTATCTGTAATCCCCATTTTTTTATATTCTATCTCTAATTTCCTTAACATGAAAGATGCGCCATCTGGATCCTGAGAAATCACCACCTGATCATCTGCGAATAGTAAATGGTGGAGGTAATAATTATATTTTATTTGAATTCCCATGTATTTGCAGTGTCTTGACCAATTCTTCGTGCAATTATCAATATATAATTTGAACAACGTTGGTGATAAGCACCATCCTTGTAGTACACCTTTTGATGTTTGGAATTTTTCTGAAAGTCTGTTTCCCATCTTAATTTGGCATTTGTTCTCTGAGTATAATGATCTTATAATACTAATTGTTTTGTCATATATGTTCGCCTCTTCTAGGGACTTTCCAGATCAAGATTCTGGGTCTGCTATCACAAGGCTTTAACAAATCAATAAAGATAAAATCTACTGATTGCGATTTCTCTCGGCATTTCTCTAACACCTGTCTCAGCATGAATATATTATCAGTGCATGATTTGTCTGCACTGAACCCACTTTGTTCTTCCATATCTTTGTATTCTCTGTCTAATCTATGTAAGGAAATAATACAGAGATAAAAACATAATTGCATGGAAGTAAGTAAATGGAAAACTTGAAAGAGGCCTATTTAGTTTCTGTAAATTGCTACCTTCTCGATGGACGCATGGCTGCCTCAACTTAAATCCTAAATTGAAATCTTGGCGGTTCCAGATGGGATTTGTCGGGTTTTTCTCGGGGTTCTGCCGCTTCCCAAATTTCATTCCACCAACACTCACCGTTCTCCCTTCCCACCCCTTAATGTATATTCATTTCTCATTCATTAATTTGTTATTACCCTTCTAACTAACTCATTGGCACTATCGAACCCGCAGGTTCATGGCCACGCGGACATAAGCTCTCCATACATCCCTATCCTGAGCCAATGTTTTCCAATCATTCCCTGTAAAATCGACTTCCCTCAAATCATAGTTAATGTTATTCTCCAACCTCATACTTGGTCTACCGACTGGGCATTTTCTCTCTGGCTTTCTTCCTATTACCCTTCACCTCATCTAATGTTAAACTGTGACATTTTTATATGATTTTCATGAATTAACTAACTCACTAGCTCTAACGGACTCGTAGCTACATAAACTCTCCATACATCCCTATCCTGAGCTAATGTTTTCCAATCATCCCCTGTATAATCTACTTCCCTCAAATCGTGGTTAATGTTATTCTCCTATCTCATTCTTGGTCTACCAATTGGGCGTTTTCCATCTGATTTTCCCACAGGAAGCTTCCATGCACCTCTTTCATTCCCAATTCATGCCACATGCCCAGCCCATCGCAGTCTATGAGACCTAACTGTTCTTATTACATCTAGCTTCCTACATACCAAGTAGCTGACAATTATGTACTTTCCTCCACTTACCTCTCTGGTCATCTCATGATTTTCTAAGATATTATTTAACATTCGTACAGCTGTTTAAACACACTGATTCTTCTTCAGACGAATAACCGAAACAGGATCGAACGTCCACCAGAAAGTAGACTGCAGGCGAAAGTAGTAGTATACAGGGCTATTCAGAAAGAAGGAACAGACTTCAAACATTTATTTCTTCCAAACTACAAAAAATAGAAACACAATTCCAACGTTTCTAGGAAGAGAAAAGTTTGAAGTTCCGATCACGGTCGCAATGGCGCTATCGGTTGAAGTTCCGATCACGGTCGCATTGTCACTGTTGGATTGAAAGAGGAGGAGCAGAAGATAAACTTCATCGCCGGTGACCTCCCAGATCACCACACCTAACCCTATGTGAATTTTATCTGCGGAGTTACGTAAAAGACCGTGTTTTTACCCCCCCCCATGCCTGACAATCTTGAAAATCTGCGACATCGAATTGTTGAAGCTGTGAATTCGATAACTAGAGACCAGCTGATTCGTGTGTGGCAAGAAATGAGCCACCGTTTTTATATATCTCGTGTAACACATGGTGCTCATATTGAATGCATAAAACAGTTTTCCCTTTCCAGGAACGTTGGGATTGTGTTTATATTTTTTGTAGTTTGGAAGAAATAAATGTTTGAAGTCTGTTCCTTCTTTCTGAATAGCCCTGTATTTATAGAAAAATAAAAACATTTACTTAAATCAGTTTAACATTATTTTGAGCACATTACGGGCTTAAGCAATTTTAAGCAATACAACACAACAATTGTATCTATATCTAATTTCGTTGCTGAGAATAACGTTTCAAAGAGTGTATACATCAATTTGAGGAGACACTCTGTAGCCTATTATATTGCTTTGAGTTTTGTTTACAGTACACGTTGTTTGTGTATGAGATGAAGTGTTTATGTGTCCACAATTCGACCTTCGTGTTTGCATAGGAAATTTGGCACTTCTCTGTGTTTACAAGACGCTCTTTGCACTGCTCTGTTTAACTCTAATTTGTATGCGGTTGTCGTGGCTAAAGTTCCAAGCTCTGATAATAAGTAACCGGAACTCACGGGCTCAATTAAAATTCATTCAGAAACTGTGAAATGTTGTCAGTAGAGTTCTGTATCACCCTGTATTTTAGGGATGTCGTTTCGTATCAACTGCAACTAAATGAAGAAATAATACGTCCAGGTGTAGGTATTATGATGTCACAACGATTAAAAAAGTAATACTTACACTACTTACATTTTTATAAAGTGTAATTGTCACGTGATCCCAGGGATCAGTTCGAAGCGACTCAGCAAGTGAAGCCAGTCTGGAAAACAGAAAAAAAAATCTGCCTTTAAATTGCAATTTGCATCCTCCCAATAGAATCCCATGATTCCAGATAGAGAAACAATCACCATCAACATTAGTAATGGTTCTAGAACCATAAGGGTCATGACCCTTTTCAAACTCTATCTGCATTGTTAATATAACCTAGTTTTACTTTTACGGAACGTAGGATTTGAATTGGGATATGAAGGGGTATATGTCACAGTGGCATAAGTCAGTGTTTTTTTTTTAAATTGTGAAGTACATGGTTATGAAGAAGAAATCTGCATACTGTATTTCTGATTAATACCATCTCTCAGGATAATAAATAGCCTATATCCATAATCATAATAAATAATTCAACGAGTGATTTCCAATTTATTTAGAGAATTTGGAAATCAAGAGTGGCATTTGTTAGGACTATTTAACGAATAAAATTAAGCTGTTTACCTACAAATCATTATTTAAATATAGTTATTTTAAAATATTTATATATTTAATATAAACGGCGATGTTTGAAAACAAATGAGAAACGTTTGTTATGTTTCATTTGTTCAACACTGCAACCAGCTCATATTATTTATTGTCAAAGTATCGAAATATTGTAAGAATGCACCCCAGTGGAGAAAAAAAAATGAAACACATGAAACTGTTTATAACCAACATTATAGGTTATTAATTAATTTGTGATGTCCTATGATGTAAACATGTCAATTATATTTTTATGGAACATAAATACCTGGGAAATATTACGTTTAAGAAAGTGCGAACAGTGTTTTTTGTGTATAATCATTTGCTACAAATGTTTTTCTATTATATCCCGCAAGCACTATCTGGTTATATTCGTGCAGTATATATATATATATATATATATATATATATATATAATCTGGGAGCCACTTGCATTCTAGGATTCTTACATCTTAATATATAAATTGTTATATCCAACGTATGTCCACCGCTGTGGTCTCGATCCCCGGTCGGGGCAGTTTTTCTGGGTGAGGTATTTATCGGGGGTTTTCCTCAACTGTAAGACAAATGTCAGAAAAACGTTAAGGCCCAAACGGTCCCCGAAATCATATGGCCATCATTACCCTTATCATTATCATCATCATCATCCTTCACCGGTGTGGAAAGCAACGGGAAGCTACCACATCTATAATTCCTTAGTAAAGCTGCAAAGCATAGCATGGAAATGCTATGATTGCAGTGAAATACCTCCCTCGGGCAGAATTACTATGGATGGATGAATTCAACGTATTTCTTAGAGCCAGTCACTGCAAAATAATGATCTTGCCAATTCAGAATGTTAAAAAGGAGGAACTTGATTTAATACGATAAAATTAAATTGACAAAATCGAGGTGAAAAAGACTGTGATTGGTTGAAAATCAAAATTTATTGAAACGTGATTGGTCATTGACTCCCATTTGGGGCATGAGTTTTTATTAATCTAATTCGATTCTTTGTATACTTACAAATAAAACACTGTTTTTCTCAAAATGAAGACAAATGACACACCAATATGCCACATACCCCTTCATATATCTAAATTGTAATCTCAGTTGGAGTGAAAAAATTGCACTTGAACCAAGATTTGGATCCAATATATATTTAACTTTACCTTTAACTATTTAATCGCCGCGGTGCGGTGCACTCGTGGTTATGCTCCTTGCCTCCAGTTCCGAGGGTCGATCGATTTTTAGGGTGGAAAAATCCAAGGAGAAAGTCTTCCGTGAAGGACTTTAAGCCGTAGGTCCTGAGTTTGGAGATTTTCAGGCTCGTAAAAAATCCTTAAGCCTGAATAAAGAGGCCTCTAAGCAAAATTGACCGACATGAACTTCCTACTAATACCTCAGTTCCCTGTAAGATGTCTCATTGGGTCCGTGTGTGGACCGCATACCATCCATGACATCTACGAGAAAATAAGGTAACTAAAAAAAATAAGTTGGTCTAGAAACTCCTTACAAAGGAGAGGCTATGACTCACAGTGGGCTAAGCGATTATAGATTTAGCTACTTAAGCATACCCCCTGTAGCAAGCACAAATTCCTCTATCTATCTGAATGCATCTTAGCTTGATCCAACGGACATGCTACATGTCTAATAAATGTACAATACGTTACTCTCTAAATAATTCACTGGAAACTACGGGTTTCTTATTCTCTACAGTCCCTTTGTATCCTACATGATTCATAACCAACTCACTGGCGCTATCGAACCCATAGGTTCATGACAGCGATGACATCAGCTCTCCATACATCCCTATCCTGAGCTAATATTTTCCCATCATCCCTGAATAATATACTTTACTCAAAACGTGATTAATATTATTCCCCACCTCATTTCTAGCCTCTCTACAAACGATTTCCCTCCGGTTTTCCAAAAAGGATTTTCTATGCAAGTGGAACGCATGTCCGCGTTTCTTGACGGTTGTATTTTTTACGGTGTAATATCGTTACACAATCAAACAAAGTAACTTTTTTTCGTCTGGCTTATCGCCTAGGTCTACTGCTACAATATAACAATATATATAAAGTCCACCTCTGTGGTCTCAAGGTAGCGTGCTGCCTTGTCACGCAGCGGGCCCGGGTTCGATGATTCCCGGTCGGGACAGGCTCCTGGATGAGGTTTTTTTCGGGTTTTTCCTCACCTGTAAGACAAATGTCAGGAAGCTTAGGGCCCAACGTTCCCCGAAAATCATCCGGCCATCATCATCACCCTTATCATCCCTTATCATTATCATCATCATCCATTACCGGTGTGGAAAGCAACGGGAAGCTACCACACCTCTAATTCCCTAGTAAAGCTGCAAAGCATAGCATCAATATACTATGATTGCAGGGAAAGACCTGCCCTCGGGCAGAATTACTATGGAAGGATATATATATATATATATATATATATATATATATATATATTTACGTATACGACGCGTCGTATGTAATTCACAAATTAATACTTATTTGTGGTAAAATAATTAATTTAAGACAAGAATTATGCGAATGAATGAAAGTTTTGAGATTGAAAATGAGAAATTAAAGACTGTTACACTCAAATATTTGTTACCAATATAGAGTCAGAAGGAACAAGCGATTCTGAGATAAACAAAAGAGCAAGTCAATGAAAGAAAACATTTGGAATGTTAAATTGAGTGCTGTGGAGTAAAAAGATTCTGAACGAAACTAAGAAACTCTTTTATGGTTCATCGGTGGAGAGTACACTATTGTATGGTGCACAAACGTGGACATTAAGCAGAGAGCAAGCACATAAACTACTGGTGACAGAAATGAACTTTTGAAGGAGGACTTCTAGAAATTCAAGAAAAGACAAAATTAGAAATACTGAAATCAGAGAAATAATGGATGTTCAAAAATATGTTCCACAAGTTATTGAAGAAAGAAGACTGAAATTGTTTGGTCAAGTAAAGAGGATGTCAGATGACAGGACACCTATCATGATATTAAATTTTGAAGCGAAGGACAACAGGAGAAAGGAGAGACTGAAAAAAACAGTGGATTCACGGAGTGCATAGGAGTATGGTGTCGAGAGAATTAACAGAGAGTGATGCAGAGAATAAGGATTTATGGAGGAATAAAATTCACAATGCGTTGTAGGAAAATTACTGTATTGTACTTCTTAATTCATCCATACAAAGTAATTCTGCCCTAGGGCAGGTCTTTCACTAGGGAATTGTAAGTGTGGTAACTGCCCGTTGCTTTCCATACCGGTGAAGAATGATGATAATGATAAGGATGATAATGGCTGGATGATTTTCGGGGACCGTTGGGCCCTAAGCTTCCTGATATTTGTCTTACAGGTGAGGAAAAAACCCGAAAAAACCTCACCCAGGAGCCGGTCCCGATCGGGAATCGAACCCGGGCCCACTGCATGACAAGGCAGCACGCTACCTCGAGACCACAGCTATGGACAAATTCTTAATAAAGGAGAATATATTTTATTAAATAATTAAACTTCTGGAGTAAATAGGACTTGAATCAAAACACTCTACAAAGATTTCTGAACAAGACGTGGAATTTCTGCTCCAACCTGTATAGTGAAAATAACAATTTGCATAAAGTAATATTATTTTTTTATTCAGAATTTGAGGTCTGTCCATTTTATCTTACTTTAATTATCTTTAATGTTACTTGCAGCAGTTGGTAGCATTACGAGCAGTTTTTTTAAATGGTTGCCCCAAGATACAATTAAAGCTGTGGAAGGTAAAAGAGCTCCCTGCAAAATCACAATATTTGCTTTTAATTTCGTGTTCCAACTCATATGCAATAAGATTTTTCACAGATAGCTACTGTAAATGTTTGTCCGATTTACCTGCCACTTTTTGAATTCTCACATCTTGTCGTGTTTCTTTAGCTGTGCGCCTATATAATGTGATCATATCAAATTTATGCAGAATGTAATCAAATTCTGTAAGCAAACATCCTAGGGATTACCAAGTAAACCGGGATATACTTTAATCTGCAATACCTGTTACATTTATAAAGGCACCTTTAAAATTTTCAATCTCGGGGCCAGGAAAGGTGGTGGTGTATAATTTTTAATTGCTAGATTTCACCAGTAGCGAGGAGATAGTAAGGGTTACACACACTAACACTAATAAATTGGGACTGGAAGTAAACATAAAACTAAATATATGTTCACACATAGAAATGCATTAGGTATATACTGGAAATGAATAGTTAATGACAAACCAGGCAAATTTTGAAGAAGTGAATGAATTCAAATACCTAGAAACAATAATTAGAAATAGGAATGTTATAACTACCTAACTCACTGGCACTATCGAACCCGTAAGTTCATGACCGCGCGGACATAAGCTTTCCATACATCCCTATCCCAAACCAACACTTTCCAATCACTCCCTGTATAATCCACTTCCCTCAAATCATAGTTAATGTTAATCTTCCACCTCATTCTTGGTCTACCAACTGGGCGTTTTCCTTCTGGTTTTCCTACAAGAAGCTTCCATGCACGTCTTTCATTCCCCATTCGTGCCACATGTCCTGCCCATCGCAGTCTACGATACTTAACTGTTCTTATTATATCTGGCTTCCTGTAAAGACCATGTAGTTCACTGTTGTGTGGTCTTCTCCATTCACCGTCTGTTTATCTCTCTTCGGTCCGAAAATGTTCCCATCACCATCATCATCATCAACAAAAAGGATTAAGCCCAATGGCCTGTTCCGATCTCATTATAGGTCGAATTGGTCCTTCCATCTCTTCAATGGTCTTTCCAACATTCTTCTCCCTTTTGGTTTATAATTACACATTCTTCTTGGTATGCACTGTTCGTTCATTCGTAATACGTGCTGAAGATAAGCATTTTGATAATATTTTATTCTTTCACAGAGATGAATTTTTTTCCCCAAGAACTTTATTCTCAAATACTCGTAATATCCTTTCCTGCCTTGAATAAGAGTTCATGTTTCGCATCTATATAATATAATTGGTAGAATAATAGTTTTATATATTTTCATTTTTACATTTTTTTGAAATGAGTTGGAAGTAAAGAGTCTCTGTAATGCATAATAGCACACATTTCCAGAATTGAGCCTATGTTTAATATCTTTGTGCGCCTCATAATAGGAATGATATGCACAAATATATTAAACACAGACTCAATTCTGGAAATATATGCTATTATGTATTATAGGGACTATTGTCCAAACTTCTCTCAAAAAACATTAAACTTAATATAAATAAAACTGTTATTCTCCCAGTTATATTATATGGATGTAAACCAAACTCTTATTTATGATTTCCCATAAAGATCATATAGTTCACTGTTATATTTTCTTCTCTTTTCGGCTGTATGTTCATCTCTATTTGGTCCAAAAATGTTTCTAAGAACTTTATTCTCAGATACTTGCAATCTATTCTCCTCCCTGAAGTAAGAGTTCATGTTTCGCATCCATATAGCTCGGAGAATAACAGTTTTATATATATTTTCAGTTTAATGCTTTTTGAGAGAATTTGGGACAAGAGTTCCTGTAATGCATAATAGCATGCATTTCCAGAATTGAACCCATGTTTACTTTCTTTCTGAGCTTGTAATTATTGTTCCTAGGTATTTGAATGCAGCAAATTCTTCCAAATTTCCTTTTCTCAGTCATTAACTGTAAATTTCGATTAAATTAATTGCTTTTATCTAGCCCAAAATTATGGAACATATTAAATGAAAAAGGAATTCCACTACACTTGATACCAGTAATTAAGAAAATGTAGTAGAAAACAACAATAAAAATAAATCACAGGGAACCAATACATATAACGGGAGGAGTTAGACAAGGTTGTCCACTATCAACCACTCTTTTTAACATTTATTTCGACAACATGATAAGAGCATGCAAGCAAATGACGACTGGGGAAATTAAGTTAGGAAATATAGTAATAAAAACAATAGCCATTCCAGATGGCCAGATTTTAATAGGAAAACAGAAGACGAATTACAAAGAATGCTACATAAACTAAATGAAATATAAAAAATACATGGCAATATCATCAGAAAAATAAAAAAAATGGCTTTCAAGGCGCTCATCCAGTTCGGACAAAAATAATATTGGAAAATAAACCAACAGAACAATTGATAAGATATAACTTCATCGGTTGCGAAATAGTATACACAGCGGAAACAGATATAAATAACAAACTAAATAAGTTTAATTATATAACAGGAACACTAAAAAGAAATTTGAAAAATAAAGCCAGAAAAGACTCTGTAATGAAATTATACAAGACAATGGCAGTTCATATTATTACTAATGAATCTGCAACATGGACAGTGACAACAGAACAGTCTGCCAGAATATAAGTTGCTGAAATGAAATTCCTCAGACCAATAGCAGGATATGAAAGAACAGACAAAAAACATTACATGGAAATAAGACAACAACTAAAAGTAGAGGAATTAAACACAACACTAGTGAAATACAGAACAAACCGAAAGAACACGTATCAAGGATCACTGAGAATAGAATACCAAAACCAGCATACAGCTATTCACCACGAGGAAGAAGAAGTTTGAGAAGACCAAAGAAAAGATGGAAAGAGCAGCAATTTGGAGCCGTAACAGGCTAGTAAATAAGCCGAAACCGTGAAAAAGAAGAAGAAGATTAATTGAGTATGAGTTTGAGTGTGGTGAAACTGGGAATGTTGACCTGGACCCTGTAATGTTGTATCTTTATTAACAAGTGTATTAATGGTTAAATCTTAGGTTTGAAGTTACCACCAACAAACACTCTCGTACATAGCAATATCCCACACTGAAATCTGACAGAGAATGTCTCTTACTGTTAGCCTACGACTTTTTACTTGAAAATACTCCACCACCAAGATTGCGCGATTCAAAGTAGGCGATTTAAAATAATAACACTGGTCAACATGATTTTTGTCTCATGAGTACCAATAGCTGGACTTAATGCAGTTTTTTATCTTCTTCTTCTTCTTCTTCTTCTTCTTCTTCTTCTTCTTGTAAGCCCATGTTTTCCCTTAACAGAGATTTAGGCGCTCTCCCCCAACAGGGAACAATTTGAACCATACTAATTTAGTTACACTTGTTTTCGTATAGATGTCATTTGAGTGGTCCGTGGTCAGCGTTCCACCTCATACTAACATCTAGGAAACCAAGGTAGTACTAGGACGGGAAAATTCGGTAAATTTTGCTTAGAGGCATAAGGGTCTTTTACGAGCCTGAATATCTTCAGACTCGGGACCCACGGCTTAAAGTCCCTCCCAGAGGACTTGCTCCTTGGATTTTTCCATCCTAACAAATCCATCGACCCCGGCCGGGTTTGAACACGCGACCTTCGAGACCAGAGCCAAAGAGCATAACCACTAGAATCGTGTTTTCAAATATGTATTCGGAATTTCTCCATCACCCACAGATTTTTTTTTTCAATTAATGGATTTAAATTATTATTTTTTTTAATAAACGTTTTTTTTTCGTCCATTTGTCCATTGTAAAATAAAACCAAATGAGCTAACTCAGGAGATTCCAGCTATGGATAAGAGATATCAAGGCTAATGGAATCCTGATATACTGGCCGATTATTGTTGGACCATCAAGAGGGATGATCCACAGGCGAAATATAGCAGGAAATCGTCATTTCTTACTTTCTAGATGAGTCCGAATGTTCGAATATTGTGTAGTTACGAACGTAAAAAAAAAATTAAGTGTTTGAAATTATAAATTCCTGTCTCTCGGAAATCTTGCGTGATGGGGAAAAACCGATATCACATTTGAATTCAGGAAAAAAATTACTATCAGAATCACATATTTTTGTTTCTGAGACAAAAAAAAAGTTTTTTTGTTGCTCAGTGTAATAATACATTTTTTTAATTTTATTTAAAATTGCTCATTTACTCACTCACTGGCTCTGTCGAACCCGTAGGTTCATGGTCTGATTCTGATTCTTGGTCTACCAACTGGGCGTTTTTCCTCTGGTTTTCCTACCAGAAGTTTCCATGCACCTCTTTCATCCCCAAAACATACCACATGTCCTGCCCATAGCAGCCTACGAGACTTAACTGTTCTTATTATGTCTGGCTTCCTATACACAACATATAGATCACTATTAAGTAGTATTCTCCATTCACCTGTCTTTCATCTCTCTTTGGTACAAACATTTTCTTAAGAACTTTATTCTCAAATATTCGTAATCTTCTTCTTCGTTTAAAGTAAGAGTCCATGCTTCTCATTCATATAATATAACTGGTAGAATAACTGTTTTGTATATTTTTTGTTTAACATATTTTTGAAAGGAGCTGGGAAGTATTATATAAAGTCCTAACATTCCATGTACCTAGGAACATGTCCCTGTGTTTGAGCATTTGGTATGGATTCCCTGAAGTAGTCCCCACCCGGAGAACCGAATGGGGAACTATTTTACTCCGGATAATTTTATCCCAGTGGTATCCATATCCGCGTTTCTTGACGGTTGTATTTTTACGGTGAAAGATCGTCACTCTTTCGACCAAGGTACTTTTTTCATCTGGCTTATGGCCTTCGACCTGTCCGGCATGGGTAACCCTTTCGGCAGCAATGCTACCGCCGGCAGAGATCTGGGGGACATTTAAGCACGTAATCCACTCCACCACGACAAGGTAAAGATACCATGGAAAGGTTTAAAATAACAATATACAAAAATAATATAAAATAAAAAAAGACTAAACTTTACAACCTGTGAAGCGACTTTTTTAATTAATTAATAAACTCCTGTCAAATTTTATTCTTAGGGTTTCATTTTTAAAAATATTTTCCACCATTTACAATGAATGTTACTATTTTCCTAACGATTTTTTCAATATATATTTCTATTAATGTGGAATGAAAGACGTGCATGGAAGCTTCTTGTAGGAAAACCATAGGGAAAACGCTCAGTTGGTAGACCAAGAATGAGGTGGGAGAATACATTGACCATGATTTGTGGGAAGTAGAATATACAGGGAATGATTTGAAAACATTAGCTCAGGATATGGATGTATGAAGAGCTTATGTCCGTACGGCCATGAACCTACGCGTTCGATAGTGCCAGTGAGTCATGATATTCAACTACATACGTAGCATGAAGAGGTGGCAGCCATATAGATTTTAACGAATGTTCTATGCAACAACAAAGACGTGTTCCAGTGCAGCCAACATAGAGTATGTACTAATTCACTGTACACATATACTTCAGAATTTCAGAAATTATTATTTACTCTTACTTGTCCTGGTTCTCAAATGGCTGGACGAAGTCGAAGCTGATTGGATAGTTGTTGTCAATCTAGCATCTAATTGGTTTGGTTCTGTCTCTTCGTTATTAAGTAGGCTTATACGTATGTTATTTAATGTGTGTAAGCTAGAACTTACTACTTATTTTTGGGTGTTTCATTCTTTCACAGGTTATAGTGATTAAATTGCGTTAGGTTAGCTTTTAGGTTGGTATTTTACAGGTTAGAGTACTTAAATTGTGTTAGATTAGCTTTTAGGTTGGTATGTCACAGGTTAGAGTACTTAAATTGTGTTAGATTAGCTTTTAGGATGGTATTTCACAGGTTAGAGTACTTAAATTGCGTTAGGTTAGCTTTTAGGTTGGTATTTCACAGGTTAGAGTACTTAAATTGTGTTAGATTAGCTTTTAGGATGGTATTTCACAGGTTAGAGTACTTAAATTGCATTAGGTAAGCTTTTAGGTTGGCATTTCACAGGTTAGAGTAATTAAATTGCGTTAGGTTAGCTTTTAGGTTGGTATTTCACAGGTTAGAGTATTTAAATTGCGTTAGGTTAGCTTTTAGGTTGGTATTTCACAGGTTAGAATATTTAAATTGCGTTAGGTTAGCTTTTAGGTTGGTATTTCACAGATTAGAGTATTTAAATTGCGTTAGGTTAGCTTTTAGGTTGGCCTTTCACAGGATAGAGTATTTAAATTGCGTTAGGTTAGCTTTTAGGTTGGTATTTCACAGGTTAGTGTATTTAAATTGCGTTAGGTTAGCTTTTAGGTTGGCCTTTCACAGGTTAGAGTATTTAAATTGCGTTAGGTTAGCTTTTAGGTTGGTATTTCACAGGTTAGAGTATTTAAATTGCGTTAGGTTAGCTTTTAGGTTCGTTAAATACCGTGTATATGTTGGCTGCATCCCATGATTCCATAGTGTAAACCGCTTCGCGTTTGATTGCACATGCGCATGGTGCATGATTGGAATTTAGACATTTTTTTTCGCGTCAGATGTTCTTCCTAAAAAATGAAAGATTATAAATAACCTTTCGAGCTCATTTCGTTCAACTTTTAAAGTCTAAAAAATACATAAGACAGCTTTTTAGGTTTGAAAATACCCCAATAGTTTGTGGGACAACTAAATGTGAAACAAATGGGTTAAATAAATGAAAAAAATAATGAGAGAGAGAGAGAGAGAGAGAGAGAGAGAGAGAGAGAGAGAGAGAGAGAGAATGGAACAAATACAAAAAGATAGAAGTAAATTTGATAGAACTACTAATATGAGTAGTGAAGACAGGAAATTGAGAACTTTTACAGAACACTCTATATAAGGTGAGCAACGTGCGGTATTGATCGACATTACCTGGGGAAACGCATTATTAAAACATCTGAATAACGCTAGCTTCCCTGACTGCTAACAACTTTTCAATAGAACAACCTTTAACATGTATTGCTATATTGTTTAACTACATTTGTGCTGGGCAAACCATAACTCAATACATTTCTGTGCTGAAATTCATGCATTTTTTATGTTATGCTATACATGCTGTTCCACGTGTAAATATCACAAACAACACATCTCTAAGAAAAAATTTAGTAACTTTATATACATTTACAGATGTTAAAAGCTATTGTTTGTTACTACATTAAAATTTAAACAACTTATCATAATATTTGCGTTTCACAAAATATGTTTCTATCGTGTATTAGTCATGTCTTGTTAAAAATACATAATAATATTGTATTTTTTTAAATATAACAATAATTATGATTCAGGAATAATTTTAAAATATCAGATAAAACTTTTTTATTGGCATTCTATTAAAATTTGAATATCTTACTATAACATGTATTTCATAGGCCCAATTCTGGAAATGCGTGCTATTATGCATTACAGGGACTCTTGACGTCCCAACTCCTTTCAAAAAACGTTAAACTGAAAATATATAAAACAATTATTCTACCAGTTATATTATATGGATGAGAAACGTGGAATCTTACTTTAAGGGAGGAAAGGAGATTACGAGTATTTGAAAATAAAGTTCTTAGGAAAATGTTTGGACCAAAGAGAGATGGACAGACAGGTGAATGGAGAAGACCACTAAACAGTGAACTACATGGTCTTTATGGGAAGCCAGATATAATGAGAACAGTTAAGTCTCGTAGACTGCGTTGGGCAGGACATGTGGCACGAATGGGGAATGAAACAGATGCATGGAATCTTCTTGTGGAAAACCAGATGGAAAACGCCCAGTTGGTAGACCAAGAATGAGGTGGGATTTGAGGGAAGTAGATTATCCAGGGAATGATTGGAAAACATTAGCTCAGGATATGGATATATGGAGAGCTTATGTCAGCGCGGCCATGAACCTACGGGTTCGATATAGTACCAGTGAGTTAGTTAACGTGTATTTCAAGAATATTTTTTTGCGCGATAGTGCGTTTTGTCGTACTTACAGCAATGGCGACCATGATTGAAAGTTCAACTTCCTACATTTCTAGATTGCCAACCTAAATAACTCTACTGTAATATTACATATTACAAACCTCGTGTGGGAAGTAAAACTACTGCCCTTTATGTATACGACGTACAGTGTATATTCGAAAATCTATCCAAAAGGTTGTGTTAATATGCATTATACGAAATAAATCAGTGCATTTTAAATGAATTGAACTTTATTATAAACAATGTAAAACAATAAACACGTACTTGCCGCTATTTTATGAGTCATTGGTGTGACGGCCTGCTGTAGTCTCAACTATTAAATATTGCCCACAGTGTTGATATTAGTCAGTTGTTTATAATGAACGCAAATATTTCCAACAAAAAGTTATTATTATACTATTATTTATTATTTTGAAAACACCATCGCGCAAAAAATATTGTACAACATACGTTTGTAAAGTGTTTTACAGAATTTCGGAAATTAAAAACCTCGCTATCGTTCGGTTTTTAAATATTTCCTCGCTTCTGTAAAAAAAACCACTTCCCAACCTCGCATCGTAAAATACTATTATACTGGGTCAGTTAACATCTTGTTCAAGATTTAAATAATGTGTTATAATACTATTTTTCACTGTGATATTTACATAAATATTCGGTACATATTGTTCGTTGATGCTAACATTAAACAACTTATTGTAACATTTGAGTTTGAAAACGGCTTTTAAAACTGTTAGTTAATTCTTGTTAGTTAACATCGTATTGTACCGAAATCACTTTTCGGTACGTAACAACTACGTCATCGTGTCTTCCCTCTACAGTGATGTTATAGAACAGTGCCAAATTCCTGTCTTCGTTGTCCTCTCTCCTACGTACCTCCCTCTTCCTTCCTTATGCGCTGCGTGTGACTGCGCATTTTTCCCTCGTTATCAAAAGCCTCGAATAAGCTGTGCAAGTTAGCATCAGAGTCATCATCAACTTTGGAATCTTCGTGGTCAGGTCGACTGTAGCTCGAGGGAGCTGTTTGGTTTCGTCAGTCCCATAAGCCAGGATAGGGCAACCACGACTGTGAACCCTAGCCCTCGGCTGGATTGGATTGTGTGCGTGTATGTATGTTTGAATATTTTTTAAATTGCGGATGAGCCCATGTAGGACTACGCAAAGTACTTAGAGGCGTTTCCTTTGAGCCCAAATTTCTTTCATTCTTTTGCTATGAGCTTGTTTTCTATCATCTGTCCAAGTTGTTCCAGTTTTTTTCTTCGGTTTGTCAACTTGCCACTTATTTATCTAAATTCTAAATATATCTCTGTTTGGGATATCTTCTTTAGTAATTCTTGCCAATTTTAAGTCCTTTATGACTTCATCAATCCACTTCATAGTATCCACTGGAGCTTTACTTCTGTTTTCGTAGAATTTCACTATCTGTTTTGTAAGCCTATTTGAGTTCATTCGTTTAATATGGCCATACAATTTTAACCTTCGTTTTCTAATATCACTATGAATGTCAGTATATATTTTTATTTCCTTTTTACTTCTGAGTGTAAATGCTTCATCTATGACTTGTGGACCTAAAACTTTTCTTATAATTTTGCATTCTTTTTTCACTATAATTTCGATATTTTTTTCTGTTCAATATTCTGTTTGAATATTATTATTATTATTATTATTATTATTATTATTATTATTATTATTATTATTATTATTATTATTATTGTTATTATTGTTATTATTATTGACTTTTTTAATTATTGATGATCGAGTTTGTTAATTTGTTCAAATTTTTTGACGGTCAAGAAGATAAATTGTTTTTGTTAAATTATTTGTGTTATCTGACTTATGAGTTTCATTAAAAGTTACTTTTTTGAGTTAACGTATGTTTACTAATTGTGTAGCTAGTCATGTTTCTTATTGATTTATATTCTAAAGCTTTCTCAAGCCAAATTAATCCCCTTTTTCCTTCTAGCTTCCACGATTATAATACTATTAAGCATTCAGTACTAAATGTTAAGTAATTTAAAAAGGAAAGGTGGATTAATCTTTGCCTTCTATGGGCCCTGGCAAAGGAATGTCGATATAGTCACTCAAAACTTTCAAACTCAATATAACAAAAAAGTAGTATCGCGCGGCGCAAGATTATTAACATTTGAACAATTAGTTACAACATATGAGTTTCATGAAGACATGTATACAAAATGTAAGATAACATCTTGATTGTTATCGTTGTATTAAAATTTATGAAAACGCTTGTTTTCACGAAGACATTTCCAAAAATTATTACTTAACTGTTTACGACATAGAAAACATGACACAGCTGTCACTTGCAACAGCAATTAAACTTTTTGAGGCCAAAATACTTCTCATCTTAACATATGGAATAGAAATCACATGGAGTGACCTCAGCTATGGAGACTTAAACACCTTAGAAAAAGTGAAAGCAAGATTCCTAAAAGCAGCTATGTGGATAACAAAATTTGCTCCATCTAGACTTGCATGTGAGTTAGCACGGGAAACTTTTCTCGTGCAAGATCTACGTACAAAGTTCCTGCTATTCGGACCAACGGATCTGTGCCCCTGTAGCGCTGGCATCGTTCTTCAAAAAGTACACGTCAGTTCTCACATCATTCTACCGCGGTCCCCTCCCACTACGTCAAATAAAAGCCTGTGTAACTGACCTAGTAGGGACGTTGCCAAACTTTTCCGGTGTCAGGCTCTTGAATATTCAATAACGTAAGGTTAATTATTACTTCTTCATATTTAATTGAAGTAGGTCTAATGACACTGATTGATTTCTACGATTAATGGATATAATTATAATAGTGGATATTTGTTGGTTAAATGGAAATTATGTGAAGGGAAAATGCATATGTTGTTTTTAAAGATAAATGTTTCGTCATAAACAATTTTTCTTCGCCTCATTGTCTTATTTGGTTAGATTTGGAACCTAATCTTGAAGTCCCAACAAAATTATAAAATTTTAGGTATGAACACACAGTCGTGTACCCTCCTTTCTTATCCGGGCTAGGGACCGGCTATGGCGAAGTTACTACATGCTACGATCATATTTACATATTATATAACATACTGATACTATACAGGAATTCTAATTTATGCTTATGAATTAAGCTAATGATAATAATTTACAATTTACATACTATATAACATAACATACTGATACTGAGTTGACAACACTGGACTGTGAGTGCAAACAATATCCCGCAAGAAAGCTCAAAACTGTGAGTAATGGGAGGGGAGAAAGAGAGAGATGGAAAATAGAAACAGGCAAAATTGCAGGGAGGGAAATGATTTACCGAGGCAGAAACGGAATTAGTGTTTAGTTCGCATTTCTTACGGGGGCACAGACCCGTTGGTCCAAGAATACCAGCTAATAAACAGGAAACTACATTGAAGGAGATAAGACAAAAGAAGAAAAAAGAAATACCGGACGATTTTTACGCAACAGATGCAATGATCAATCGAGACTGGACTGAACCAAACAACTAGATCCGCAGTGCAGTAACAATACTGGCAGTGCATGGATATCACCACAAACTCTGCAAAATGTCAAACTATCATGATCCGTCAATGGACTGCGTGTGTGAACGCTCTGTGATAGACCGTGTGAAAGATATCATTTCAATTTATGTTTAAAGAGAACAAAATCATTGCTGACATAACAGCAGAGAACAAATCTAATGCACAGTTGTGCGCGCTTCTTCCTATTAATATTACTTATTGTTTCCTGTCAACAATGTGTAAACATTAAACGTTGGCTTAGTTCTGGAAATGCGTGTTATTATGCTTTGTCGTGCCAACTTCTCTCAAAAAAGTTTAACTGGAAATATATAAAACTGTTATTCTCCAAGTTACATTATGTGGATGCGAAACATGGACTCTTACTTTAAGGCCTGTGGCCTCGAGGTAGCGTGCTGCCTTGTCACGCAGCGGGACCGGGTTCGATCCCCGGTTGGGATAGTTTTTCTGTGTGAGGTTTTTATCGGGGTTTTCCCTCACCTGTAAGACAAACATCAGGAAAACTTTAAGGCCCAAACGGTCTCCGAAATCATATGGCCATCGCAATCATCATCATTCATATCCATCTTAGATTAAGCTTAGGATTAGGGACTCTCCTGGCGCACCACTATCATCATCATCACCATCATGTCATCGGGGCAACGTAATCCCGCCTTCCAGACGCCCCAACCTCAGAACTGGGTTACAAATACTCCATGCCAAGAGAGAACATCGGGAATGTCGAAAGACAACCTGGGGCATTAAAAAAAACTTTAAGGCATAACCTTACAAATATACTATTTGAAAATAAAGTTCTTGGGAATTTTTTTGGAACAAAGAGAGTCGAATGCGAATGGAGAAGACTACATAACATTGAACTATGTGAACTTTATAGGAAACCAGATATAACAAGAACTGTTATATATCGTAGAATGCTATAGGCAGGGCATGTGGAACGGTTGGGAAAGAAATAGGAGTATGGGAGCTTCTTGAAGGAAAACCAGAGGGAAAACGCCCAGTAGGCAAGGCAAGAATGAGGTGGGAAAATAACATTAACCATGATTTAAGGAAAGTAGATTGTAGGGATTGTTTGGAAAATATTATCTCAGGACAGGGATTTATGAAAAGGTTATGTCCGCACGGCCATGAACCTATAGATTCGATAGTGCCAGTGAGTTCGTGTTTTTTGTAATATTTATGTTTCAAGAAGAGTTTTAAAGAGATTAGTTAACAACTTGTTAATTAATAATATATTAAAATTAAACAACATGCTACAAAACATATCTCTCACGAAGATGTTTATACAAAATGTTAGTTAAATTGTTTCTTGGCATTGTTTTAAAATTTAAAGAATGTGTTACAACACTTTAGCCAAGCTTTCAATCCAAATTGTTAACTAGCATTTTATTTACCCTCGTTTGAAGTAACAACATAGGGAATAAAGAAAGCGATGTCTTATTTGGATTTTTTAACACATTTCATTTTATGTTTTCCAAAACAATGACAACAAAGCAGATGAATTAGATACTACAAAATAATTTGCATTTAAATCACGCGGCCATCAATGATACTTGCTAATGCATACGAAGTTGACTAACTCTCTGGCACTGTGAAATCCTTAGGTTCATGGCCTCGCGGACATAAGCTCTCCATACATCCCTATCCTCTATATAATTTACCTCCTTAAAATCATGATCAATGTTATTCTTCCACCTCTTTCTTGGCATATCTATTGAAAGCTTTCCTTCTGGTTTTCCAACAGGAGTTTTCGTGTCCCTCTTTTAT
Source organism: Diploptera punctata (assembly GCA_030220185.1). Classification (NCBI taxonomy): domain Eukaryota; kingdom Metazoa; phylum Arthropoda; class Insecta; order Blattodea; family Blaberidae; genus Diploptera; species Diploptera punctata. The sequence continues at coordinate 137,562 of JASPKZ010008867.1, read as the reverse complement.
TCCCCATTCGTGCCACATGTCCTCCCCATCGCAGTCTACGAGACTTAACTGTTCTTATTACATACTAGCTTCCATAAAAATCATGTAGTTCACTGTTATGTAGTCTTCTCCATTCGTCTCTCTGTTCATCTCTCTTTTGGTCAATATGTTACCTAATAACTTTTCTCCTTCCTTAAAGTAAGAGTCCATGTTTCGCATCCATCTTTATAAATAAAAACGAATGCGGGTTTGTTTGTTTGTCTGTCTGTCTGTCTTTTATGCACTCAAAAGCCCTTGACTGACTTGAATTGGATTTTCACAATAATTTAGAGATTTTTTTCTGGGACAATTAACGATATAACATATTACCCTACACACACTCTAATTCAACCCAGGAAATTACTACAGACTTTACGGGCTACGCTAGTGTCCCCCTACGTACAGTGGGTAGATGTTGCCAAACTCAAAATACCGGTATTTGTTTGTTTAGGGAGGGGAGGAGGGGCAAGGTTAGTAGTACTTTCTCCAAATCTATGTACTATACATTTAAAAAACATTGTTTTTCTTTTACGGCGTGCAAACTAGCTTTATAGTAAATATGTGAGTCGACACTTTCACACAGGGTAGTACAGGACCGCATGAGCTCAGTGACAAGTGGTAATTGTTTTTATTTTCTTTAACCCTTAAATTCGTAATGTATCCTTTTGGATACATCAGTTTGTTCAGTTAATTTAATATTTTTAATAAATCAAAAGAAATCGAACAAAAGTAAACCACTTAGGCCCTAAATTTGTATCTAATTATACAATATACTTAATAATAACAATTACACAAGATTACGTTTTCACTGCGGTCCGCCACATTCAAATAACCAACAGAAGAAATTTGTGTTTTGCCAATTTAAGGGTTAAGAGGGGGTGGCTTCAACGGCTACAACTTACAACTCTGTAACTGCTGTATTGCATACTTCAGTTTTATATGATTTCTCTCAAGAAAATACTGTTAAAATGGCAACCCAGTTCCCCATTTCAAACACACAGTAACTTCCTGGGTTGAATCTGACTGTAGGATACTATAGGACCGGAGCTAAAAAAAATGCAACTATGCACTAAAAAGTCGCTTTTTGGACGTGTAAATGGGTTACGCTCTCTAAACCATAACAAATACACAACATAAATGTACACACAATTGAATATTTAAAAAAATCTACGAACTACAAAAAGCTCCGCGAGAGCATATGTCTATCGTTTACGGATAACTCGCAATAACTATTTCTGTTTTTCAGTTTATTGATGCTAAGAAGATCGGGATAAGTAGATTGCTGGCCAACGACAGGTAATCAGCACGGGCCATCCAAAATCATTATGATATAAATTTATAATTTTTTTTTTTACTTATTCAACTTAACATATTTATTTAGGCGTAGCAGTGCACGCCGGGTATTAGCTAGTATAATATCCATCCATCCATCCATAGTAATTCTGCCCGAGGGTAGGTCCTCCACTGCAATCATAGCATTTTCATGCTATGCTTTGCAGCTTTACTAGGGAATTATAGGTATGGTAGCTTCCCGTGCTTTCCACACCGGTGAAGGATGATGATGATGATGATAATGATAAGGATGAAGGTGATAGCCGGATGATTTTCGGGGATCGTTGGGCCCTAAGCTTCCTGACATTTGTCTTAGATGTGAGGAAACTCCCGAAAATAATCACCCAGGAGGCTGTCACGACTGGGAATCGAACCTAGGCCCGCTGCGTGACAAGGCAGCGGTGGACATCTAGCACAATATAACTGGGAAAACAACAGTTTATATATTTTCAGTTAATTTTTTAAAGGAAGTTGGGACGAAAAATGTCCCTGTAATAAATAGCATGTATTTCCAAAATTGGACGATGTTAAGCATCAACCGGCTAAGCGCCATTAAAAAAATGAGATTTTGATGCTATCTGTTGCACTGGTTCATGAAGTTAGCATACGCAAACTTTAGCGCCAAATCTTTAAATATAGCCTTATCATGAAAGAAAGATGTAAACGCCATCAGTCCTATAAGAGATTCTCTGTGCCAAGCGCGCGGCTATCAGAAGACGACTAGAAATAGCCGTGCACGTCAGCAACGAGGCCTAGCCTCCTCCTGTGCGGTTCTGAATGCAGAAAGATAACTACAAGTTGATCGCTGAGTATATCCAAAAAGCTCTAAGCACACGAGCTGAAGAAGAGAAGAGAAGACGAGGAAATCAACGATAGAATAAGTAGAATTAGAACTTAGAATATATCAATATGTATGCTTGATAAATTGTAATATTAAGTTTAGGTTAAGTAGATAAAAGATTAATACTTCCATCTTATTTATATTATTATTACATTGTATCAGAAACAAAATTAGATTAAGAAACCATAATGTAATAGAACTGTAAACACCTTAGATTAATGTATTCACGTAGACTTTCACGGCCGGATTTGCTATGATGATCTTGAAGAAGATTTTCGGGCTGTAGGCCGTGGTCGTGAGGCTTGTAGTTCCCCTACGTTTCGTCAGAGACTGCGTCTGGCATCCTCATTGGTTATGAATACATTATGTCATAATATCCTTGAGGATGCCAGACGCAGTCTCTGGCGAAACGTCGGGGAACTACAAGCCTCACGACCACGGTCTACAGCCCGAAAATCTTCATCAAGATCATCATACCTTAGATTAAGTTTCAACTAGCCGCACTCTGTAAAAGTATAATGAATTAAATAAAGAATCTACCCTATATAATAAATAGGGACAAGAGCAGACCTGGGGATATGGGCATTAAGCCCGAGGAAAGCCAGGGGGATGGTGGTGGGGCTCTTAAATAAAACATTATTTTGCTACAAACGGCTTTGAAACCAGTTCTTCGTAACTGCTAATCTGAATTTTGCATTACGTAGCTAAGAGTCAAATTTTCCCGTTCTAAGATTTTTGATGCATAACTGTTAAATAAAATGATTTGCAATGTCCAGTATTGTTGGTTTGGTGATACAACAAATAGTGAAGACTGACTTAAACTGAATAGTATATTGCGATGCGAGGTTGGAAAGTGGTTTTTACAGAAGCGAGGAAATGTTTAAAACCGAACGATAGCGAGGTTTGTAATTTCCGAGATTCTGTAAAACACTTCACAAACGTGCGTTGTACATTATTTTTTGCGCGATGGTGTTTTCAAAATAATGAATAATAGTAAAATAATATCTTTGTTGAAAATATTTGCGTTCAACAATTGACTAACGTTAATGTTTATTAGTTGAAACAACAGGAGGCCGTGAAACCAATTAGTGATAAAATAACAGGAGGCCGTGAGACCAATTTAGTGATAAAATAGCAGCGAGTACGTATTTATTGTTTTATATTGTTCAAATAAAGTTCGGTTCATTTAAAATGCAGTGATGTGTTTCGTATAATGTATATTAACACTACGTTTAGGATAATTTTTTATACACATTCTATATAATATACATAGAGGGCAGTGGTTTTACTTCCCACACACGTGTTTGTAATCTGTAATATTACAGTATAGTTATTTTATTACAGTATAGTTATGTAGGTTGGCAACCCCGAAATGTAGGAAATGGAACTTTCAATCATGGTCGCCATTGCTGTAAATACGACAAAACGTATTTTTGTTCGAAACTTGCATGATGGCGCATATCCGGTTGATGCAAAACGTCGTCCAATTGAGCATATATTTAATTAATTTCTGTAAGTGAATGTCATAAGATAATGTAATATGTTTCTCTAACCAAATATGAGTTTTCTAAAGTGAATCGAGAGATTTTAATCGTAGCAGTGAAACCTTATGTTTATGAATATGGGTTACCTCTACAAGCCCTAGAAGTATGAAATATAAGACTCTAGACAAGTGACAAAGCTTAGAGCATTTAGAAACTAGGTCAGAGCGTTAGGAAATGCAGCTCCTTCATGAATAAAATGATTGCACACGCTCAATGGTTCAGATAATTTGTCTAGCATGCTAATTTCTATATGTAAATTAAATAACAACAAAAAACTGATTGCTTCGACTTTCAGTCAATTACAGTACATCACACGATCTTATGTAAGGGAACTCTTCTGTCGTCTGTTCGCAGATTACAACTAAAACCGTATACAGCGAGGATGCCCTTAGTTTATAGGTTCGCGACAGTGTTTCGCTGTGAGGAATTTAGTAACATATAGTTAGGGGCACTCTTTTTTTTTGCATAAACAATAAAAATCACAAACAAAAATTAAAAGTATTTGATAATTATTTAGATATAAGTTACGATAGCGGAGGTTCTAACAGCAACCATTTACTAATCCTAATTTTGAAACGTGTTGTCTATAATATTTTATCTACGTTCTGAGTTATTTTAGTGTATGTTGTATGTTTAGTACATAACCAGCCACATGGGCTAGTGGTCAGCATTTCTGACTACTGTTCATGAGGTCCCGGGTTCGATTTCCGGTCAAACCATAGGCATTTTTTCTTAAAGGGAATCATTCCTGCGATTGCCCATGTACTGGAATTTAGGTTAAGTTTAGGTTTCGAACTCTCTTGGCGCTTCATTATCGTTTATCACCCATCATTTCATCGGGGTAACGTAACTCCGTTTGTAGGGGCCCCAACTTCAGAACTGGGTTACAATATGCCAATGCCAGGAGATAACGCCAGAAATGTCGAAATGGCAACCTGGGGCATTGAATAAAAAATAGATGTATATTTAATGAAAATTATTTATTGCGGAAACGATATGTTTAGAGAAAGAGTAATGTAGGCTTTGGAGAAAAAAAACGATTAATCAACACACATTGTTGTTACATTTTGCATTTTTGAGTGCTAGTTTCATATGTGAATTTAAAATAAAAATGAGCGGAGAAGATGATTTTCAAGGTTCATCAGAAAAAAATTTAAAACTAGTATAAGAATCAATTATTAATATACTTCCAGAAAAGTCAAGGAAAGTTTATTTATGTAGTTATATGAAATTTTACTTTCTCTTTAACTGTATTTTACGTTTTGATAACGTGTTTTGTTAGAATGTAAAGTACATGTTTTGATGCCTAGTAACTACGAACTAAAGCGTCACTGGTTGTTATAATAGACTATTGAACTCATGCCCGAAATGGGAGTCAATGACCAATCGCGTTTGAATGAATTTTGATTTAAAACCAATCACAGTCGTGTTTCACTTGGAATTTATCAAATAATTTAATCATATTAAAGAAAACTCTTCCTTTTTAACATAAGTCATAGCATTATTTTGCAGTGACTGACTCTCTAAGAAATACGGCTACCAGATTATATATAGTACCCGAATATAAACAGATAGTGCTTGTGGGATATAATATAAAAACATTTGTAGCAATTGATTATACCACAAAAAAAGAAACCACTTGTTTGCACTTTCTTAAACGTATTATTTCCAGGTAATAACGTTCCAAAGAATATAATTGACGTATTTACATCATAGGACATCAGAAATTAATTAATAAACAGTTTGATGCGTTTCATTTTTTCTCCACTAGGGTGCATTCTTACAATATTGCGATCCTTTAATAATAAATAATATGTGCTGGTTGCAATTATGAACAAGTGAAACATAACAAACGTTTCTCATTTGTTTTCAAACATCGCCGTTTACATTAAATATATAAATATTTTATAATAACTATAGTTAAAATAATGATTTGTGAGTATACAGCTTAATTTTATTCGTTAAATAGTCCTAGCAAATGCCACTCTTGATTTCCAAATTCTGTAGATACATTGGAAATCACTCGTGGCATTACTTGTCATAATGTTTTTCTTTATATCAATGCCACCAGGTTATCAATACTGTATTTCTGTAATTCTATCCTGGTATGGCGTAGGTACTTGTAATTTACTTCTGAGGTTGGGGCGCCTGGAAGGCGGGGTTACAGCTGCCCCGATGATATGAAATATTAAGTTGAAGCAGGAGAGGCCTTAATCTAAACTTAATCAAATGAGATGAATATGATAATGATGGGCAGATGGTGTTCGAGGATCGTTGGGCATTAAAGTTTCCTGACTTTTGCCTTACAGGTGAAGAAACCCCCCCCCAAAAAAAAGAAACTCACCCAGGAAACTTGTCCTGACCGATGATCGAACTCGGGCCCGCTGCGCGACAAGGCAGTACTCTACCATGAAACCACAGCGGTGGACAGGATTTACAAGTATCTTGATAAATCGTATGATTTTTGGTTAGTAAAACAACATATTATTATTTATGTGAATTATGGCGAAAATGTTTATTTAAACAAAAATATATACATAGCCTATATATATATATATATATATATATATATATATATATATATATATATATTTCAAATGCCCCAGGTTTGTCTTTCGACAATCCTGGTGCCCCAGGTTTGTCTTTCGACAATCCTGGTTTCTCATCTGACATGGCGTACTTGTAATCCACTTCTGAGGTTGGGGCGCCTGGAAGGCGGGGTTACGTTGCCCCGATGATATGATGGGTGATGATGATGATGATGATAGTGGTGCGCCAGGAGAGTCCCTAATCCAAAGCTTAATCTAAGATGTATATGAATGATGATTGCGATGCCCATATGATTTCGGGGACCGTTTGGGCCTTAAAGTTTTCCTGACATTTGTCTTACAGGTGAGGAAAAACCCCGATAAAAACCTCGCCCAGAAAAACTGTCCCGACCGGGGATCGAACCCGGGCCCGCTGCGTGACAAGGCAGCACGCTACTCCGAGATCACAGCGAAAAGTGTGAAATAATAATAATAATAATAATAATAATAATAATAATAATAATAATAATAATAATAATAATAAATTTATTCTGACAGAGTTAAGATCATAAAATCTCTTGCAATTAGCTAGCACAAATATACAACTACAATATTTACAGTACAGCATAAAAATTATTCATTTTCATTTTGAGAATTTTTCTCATCATTGAGGATTTTCTCCTGCCAATCCTAATAATTAACATGAGTTTCAAGGGGACCGACTGGTGAAAATATTGGAAAAAATGGTAAAAAATTGATTTTTTGTTTACTTGCTGTTAGTAACTTTGATTCTTTAGGAACATTTTCACGTAAAAATTGTATTGTAGGAGGAAAATTGACTCCGTGACGTAAGAGTTTAAATATTGTGAATTTAGAATTGGTTAATAATTTAAATATGTCAAAATTTTACTTAAAATATATTTTTTTTATTTTGAAATTTTACTACAATTTTTTAATTACCCTGCATGTATGGACAGCATAACTACTTAAAATTGAATATTCATTTTTTTCTGTTTGCATTTTTTAACATTTTCCAAAACTTAAAATGCTCCTTACGAGTTTTTTTTTTTTTCCCCCTATCAAAGTGAAATTTTACGGTTAGACTCTCCAATAAATGATAATTCAAATTTGCAATGCAGTTACTACTCTAAGAGACACGTGTTCTTTTAAATTGAGATGGAAAAAATAATAAGAGTGATAAAAACATTTTATTTTCAAAAAATGAAAAATAAGCAGTATCCTCACTTTATGAATTTTTTTCCTAGCAAATGTGTTTAGTGGAATCATGAAGACTCTGAATCTAAAATTTCAACAGAGAATATTTAAAAATTCATCGTAAGGAACATTTTTTAGGAAATATTTAAAAAAGTTTTACAAAATCATAATTCTGAAACTACTCAACTTATAAACACCAAAGTCACAAGAAATGTTTTTATAAGCACATACTGAATGTGATAAAAATTTCAAAACAACCAGATGAAAACTAAATGATATTTGAAATTCACCATTCGGTCCCCTTAAAAATACATAAATGACTACGGACTTATAGACTATCTATTTGTAACAAACATTCACAAATTTCCCTTCATTAAAGTTCTCCGGTTATACGAAAATGGAAAAAATCAAGTCCAATAGGAATACAAATTAATAAGGAAATATATATTAATATTTTATTGTATGCAGACGACCTGGTAATTATACAGAAGTCAGAGGATGATTTACAAAGAGCCATTTACATGTTGAATCAATTAGGGCTCTATTATAATCTCAAAGTCTCAACTTCAAAAACTAAAATTATGGCTTTTCAGGGCAAAGTGCCAATCAGAGCAAAAATAGTAATCAATAATGAAATAATAGAACAGATAGCACACTTTAACTATCTTGGTTCAGATATAACGTATAGCTACGATTGGGATATACATAATAAATTAAACCGATATCAAATGATGTGTGGCACCATAAGAAGAACCCTCCAAAAGACTCGAAGAGAAACTCAGCTCAGGTTTTATAAAATTATGGCTGTTCCTGTTCTTTTATATGGATCTGAATCTTGGGTACTTACAAAAAAAGATATCTCACACATTCAAGCCACTGAAATGAAAGTTTTAAGATCCGTAAAAGGATGTACACGCATGGATAGATTACACAATGAATAAATAAGAAATGAACTGCAGATATTTTCAATACTCGATAAATTAGAAGAGCACAAATACCAATGGAAAGAACATTTAGACAGAATGGACAATACAAGATTACCCAAAACGATCAACACCTACAAACCACATGGAAAGAGATCTTTGGGACGGCCAAGGAAACGATGGACTTGAGACCAGAACAGGTCGCATTGCCCTAATCCTGGAAAGGAAGAAGAAGATGAAGAAGAAGAAGAAGAAGAAGAAAATTCTCCATCGTTCATATAAATTATACAGTACACTAATTATTGATTTTTAAAAGACATTAAAAAATGCAGTGTAAAGTGCGAAAAAACTATATCCATACACAATAATAGTTAATTAATTGAATGAATGAATGAATGAATGAATGAATGAATGAATGAATGAATGAATGAATGAATGAATGAATGAATGTAGCCACTATATCCCATGAAAGGCTAGGACCACCTACAAGAGGGGGGGGGGCTCAATTTTAAAGTTTTAAGTGGTTCACGTGGTGAGCTAATTCACGTGAACATTATGTTTATAGAGTCTTTCACTTGTGCACTGCAGTTTATTAAGAATTTTAGTCCATTTTTAGATTGTTCGCTAGTTGTTTCCACTTGTTCCTGTTGCGGGCTGTGGTTGACCAATGTCCTCCCAACATCAGTTTGAACGTGTCTGCTCATCTTCTTCTTGGCCGACCTCGTGTTCGTCTTCCAATGTAGGGGTCCCACATGGTGGTTTCCCGCGCCCATCTGCCTTGTTGTTGTCTTGTTACATGACCGCCCCATGTCCACTTTGTTAGGAGGGCTTTTTGAGTAATGTTCTTTGAAGTTGTAATTTTCTGTAGCGCCATGTTGGAAATCTTATCCCGGAGGGAGACACCCACTATCTTCCTCTCCATCTTCCTTTGGCAGATTTCAATGCTCCTCCTTTGCCTCTCTGTTATGGCCCAGGTTTGGCAGCCATATGTTAAGACCGGGAAAACGCATGAGTTGAGGGCTTCTAATCTTATTCTGCGGTTTATGGACTTGTCTAGAAGTATGAATTTCAGCGCCCAAAAGGCTTTCCAAGATTGTGTGATCCTCCTTTGTACTTCTTTCTCTGTTCCTTGGTGTAGTGAGACCGTCTGTCCAAGGTAAATGTAGTCATCCACATATTCTATGTCTTTTGCATGTATCGAGATTGGTGTTGGCTTCCTGTTCGTCATTACTTTTGTTTCATTGTAGTTTATTTCAAGCCCGACCTGATTGCTCCGGTCGTTCAGTTCTGTTAGCATTTGTTGCAATTCGCTTGGAGACCTGGCGAATAGTGCGACATCATCCGCAAATCGTAGGTTGGTTAGCCTTCTGCCATTTATTATGATGCCGTATTTATTGTCCCGTTTAAGCTTCTTGAATACTTCCTCTAGTACGCTTGTGAACAATTTTGGGGAAATTGGGTCGCCTTGTTTAACTCCTCTGCCTAGTCGGAAGATCTCTCCCTCTCGTTCCGTCTTCACTTTTGCTTTTCTCTGAGAATACAAATTGCCTATAATTTTGATATACTTCGATTCTATTCCTTGTTTCTCTAGAGCTTGCAGTACACTTGAATGCTCGACAGAGTCAAACGCCTTGGTGTAAACGACAAAAGCTATGTACAGTGGCAGGTTAAATTCATTGAACTTCTCTATGATCTGGTTTATTGCCTGGAGGTGGTCTGCTGTACTGAAACCTGATCTGAAGCCTGCTTGTTCGTTGGGCTGGTTTTCGTCCAGAGATTTTGTGAGCCTTCTTGTTATTACCTTCGAAAATAATTTGTATAGGTTGAACATGAGGCTTATAGGCCTATAGTTGTTTAATTAATCTTTGGGCCCTTTTTTATGCAGCAGTATAATTGTGCTTGTTGTCCATTGTTCAGGTATGCTTTCTTCCTCTAGAATTTTATTAAATAATATGGTGATTGGGCGTACTAGTATCTCTTCCCCGTATTTCAGGTACTCGTTCCATATTCCGTCCTCTCCTCGGGGTTTTCTGTACTTTAGCTCTTGGATCGCTGTTCTAACCTCGCTTTGGAGTATGGGCGGAATCGTGTTGGTATCATCTTGTGTTTTCTCCGGTAGCGTGCTTGGTGGAATTCTGCTTGTGTATAGATGTTTGTAGTAGTTTGTTGCTTCTGCTATGATATCTGGTCTTGCTGACGTGCGTTCTCCGGAGGTTTTCTTGGTTCCCAGCTTCCACTGTTTACCCCTTGTTATGCTTCGTCTCACTTTCCTGGTCGATTTAGTGCTTTCGAGGACTTGCTTCGTCATGATTGTGCGGTGTTCGCGGATGTCCGATCGTATCGCTCTTTTTGTTAGTTTGTCTGTTTCCCAGTATTTTGCTTGCTCCTCTGAGGAGTGCAAACCCCTTTGTCGAAGTCTCTCTCTCTCGTTTATGAGTGCGATTGTTGTTTCTTGTAGTTTGTTTGGACCATTTTGTGTTTTCACTTCTGGTCGCTTTGTTGCTGGCAAGAAGTATGCCTTGTTCTATGGTCTTGTACAATTCCATGGTGTCCCATTCTGAATTAATTGGCTTCTTTAGTATTTGTTCCAGTAGTTGTGTGAGGAACGCTTCTTTGTCCAGTGCTTCTATCGGCGGTCTCGCAGGTTTAGACTGGTAGGGATTTCTTCCGGGTATTTTCAGCACTGCTCGGACCATCCTGTGGTCGGTGTCGAATTTTAGTTTCTGCACCACGTTTATGTCTTTAATTACTCTCAGGGTGTTACCTAGGATGAAGTCTATTTCGTTTAATGTTCTTCCGTCTGGGGATCGCCATGTCCATCTTTTCTGTGGCTGTTTCTTGAAGTAAGTATTTAATACCTTCAGTTCTTGTGCTTGCGCAAATTGCATTGGCCTGGTCCCCCTGTCATTCCTCGTACAGTATCCGTGTGCGCCTATTGTTTCTTCTTCTCCAGTGTCTCTCCAGCCAATTTTACTATTAAAGTAGTCCACCACAATGATTATTGGTGATCTGTACTTATCTATTGTGATCTCTAGTAGATAGTTAATTATCCCCACAAATAGAAGTTAAACATAAACTTATTCGAGTGTGTATAAATGACACAAAGAGTAGGGTGCGTGTAGAAAAACAGTTTTCAGATACTTCTAAAATTCACATAGGGTTAAATCAAGGACATGCATTATTTCCTCTACTATTCAATTTTGAACTAGAGCATGTCATTATAACTTTACAGGATGAAGAAGGCCTACAACTCAATGGTATTAATAAGTTATTAGTTTATCCTGATTATCTAGTATTATTAGATGATAGTGAGAAGATTCTTAGGGCTAAAACGCACACACTGTTGAATAACACTAAGGAATTGGGACTGGAAGTAAACAGGAATAAAACTAAGTATATGTTCACACATGGAAATACATTATATAGTGGAAATTTACATTTCATGACAAATGAGGGAAATTTGAAGAAGTGACTGAATTCAAATACCTAGGAACAGTAATTACAAATAGGAATGAGGCGCACAAAAATATTAAACATATGATCAATTCTCGAAATGCATGCTAATTATACAATATAGGGACTCTTGTTGTCCCAACTTCTCCCAAAAGACGTTAAACTAAAAATATACAAAACTGTTATTCTACCAGTTATATTATATGAATGCGAAACATGCACTCTTACTTTAAGGGAGAAAAAAACTATTAAGAGTATTTGAGAATAAAGATGTTAGGATTTTTTTTTGGACAAAAGAGAGATGAACAGACAGATGAATGGAGAAGACTGCATAGCAATGAGCTACATGGTATTTATATGAAACCGGATAAAATAAGATAAATTTACTCTTGTGGATAACAATGGGCAGGACATGTGGCAAGAAAGGGGAATGAAAGAGAGGCGGAAACTTCCTGTAGGAAAACCAGAGGGAAAACGCGGGTCCGGGTTCGATTCCCGGTCGGGACAGGCTCTTGGCTGAGGTTTTTTCGGGGTTTTCCTCACCTGTAAGACAAATGTCAGAAAGCTTAGGACCCAACGGTCCCCGAAAATCATCTGGCCATCATCATCCTTATCATTATCATCATCATCCCTCATCAGTGTAGAAAGTAACGAGAAGCTACAACACCCACAATACCTTAGCAAAGTTGCACGCATAGCATGAAAATGCAATGATTGCAGTTAAAGACCTGACCTCGGGCAGAATTACTATAGTATATTTTTTTTTATTACGACCTAATTTTTTATTGGTCTTCACAACTGTCTTCCCTAAGTTACTTAGTTTTTTTTGTGACAGGCTGTGTTTTTGTGTAGTGTAGCAGTTAAGGTTGTAAGTTGATTGGGTTCACGTGACTACTGCAACTCCATCTGTCTGCGGCACATTAAAGTTCACTAATACTCTTAACTGTAAATCATTAATACGACTTCTAATGAGGAAATGCAATTCCCATTGTGGTGTTGCACGTGTGCTTTGTGCAAAGCTGATTATAATAGTTTATGTATTTCATTTTTAACTAGATATTACCCGGTGTGCGCTGCTACGCCTAAATAAATGAAGTGTGTTTTTATATTTAGTTGAATAAGTAAAAGAAGACGGACTTGGAAAAATAAAAGCAAGTGACAAACATTAGTCATGATCAGAGGATAAATAAGAATTGCAATATCAAAACTAAATGGTGTTTTATAGGATCAGAATATAAGTTCTAAAACAAAAACATTTTAATACAATAATGAGGAGTACAATGACATAGGGTGCAGAACATAGACATTCATGTTTTTTAATGCCCCAGGTTGTCCTCTTGCATATTTCTGGTGTTCTCTCCTAGCATTGGTCTCATGGCGTAGCCGAGTGGTTAAGGCTGCAAGCCTTGGCGCAGAGCTACGGGACTTGCGCTGGCTCGAGTCTCCGGGGAAGAAATTTTCTCATGGTAGTTCGGCCAGTATGGGACCGGTGCCCACCCAGCATCATGAGGTATTTGGGTAGCTAAAAATAAGTAGCGGCTCCAGGTTGAGAAAACCAGCTACTACGGCTGGGGGACCTGACACACTGACCATCACATGTCACCCCTACACTGGCTACCTCTGTGAGTGACATATGTGAATGTGAGGCCAGCAGCCGGCTAAGGACCTTCTAGGCCTGACGCGCCATGAAATTAATTAATCTCCTGGCATTGGCGTAATTGTAACCCACTTCTGAGGTTGGGGCACCAGGAAGGCGGGGGTACGTTGCCCCGATGATATGATGGGTGATGATGATGATGATAATGGTGGCCCAGGAGAGTCCTTAATCTTAAGCTTAATCTAAGATGAATATGAATTATGATGATTGCGATGGCCATATAATGTTCGGGGACCGTTTGGGCCTTAAATTTTCCTGACATTTGTCTTACAGGTGAGGAAAAAACTCCATGAAAACCTTACCCAGGAAACTGTCCCGACCGGGGATCGAACCCGGGCTCGCTGCGTGACAAGGCAGCACGCTACCTCGAGACCAAAGCGGTGGACTGGAATTAAAATCTAGAATAATAAGTAAATTAAATTCTCAACATTGATGAGATTCCTGATGAAGTTCCGTTGAGGTATTATTCAAAATTCATCATCATCATCATGAACAACTTCGTTTTAGGCCATGTGGCCTGTACGGTAAACCTAGCGAAGATGGTCTTGATCTTTCCACCGATGTTTTGGTCTTCCTTGGTCCCTATGTCCAGTTGGGGTATATTGGAATGCCAATTTTGGAAGTCTATTTCTTGCCATTCTTCTCAGATGATTTTTCCATTCTTGTTGGTATCTTTGTATATCTTCATTTAAACTTGTTACTCAAAATTAAAATATATAATTAACCCCCTCTACCAGATCTTCAGTGAAACACCAGTTTTGAATCCTGCCGATGATGGGACTAGTCCCGAAAGCACTGCAGATAAATAAGAATAAGAATAAGAATAAATTTTATTTACAAATAAATGTTATACACAGTATTGACACCCGAATGAGCAAGTGCTCGTGCTCGGGTGCAGTTCAGTTACATGAATAATACAAATAGAATATATAGGCTACATTTAAAGTCAGGGGCCAGTGTCATTTTTACATAAATTATGGCACATACAAATAAAAAATAATAATGTATTGGGAATAAGACTTATTCTAACAAGAGAATTAATGGAATGGAGAATGATTTACATAAAATAATATAAATCATATAATGTAATGGATTATAACCAATAATACAGAATAACTAATAACGTTGAGGAGACGACCTTTTAGGTAAATATTTCATAATTTTATATTTTAAATTAAATTCTGCAGGAATGGATTTTTGGAGGAACTGACTAGATTTTCTAGAAGAGATCAAATAAGAAACAGAGTAATTAAGCAAATTATGAATGTTAAATCTTCAATTGCAGATTTCATAAAAAAAAAACAAAATAGTATGGTCATGTAGAAAGAATGACAGAAGACAGATTCCCAAGAAAAACACTAGAATGGGTGCCACTTGGTAGAAGAAGAAGAAGAAGACGGCCTAAAATAACGTGGATTGACGGTATTTTGAGCAGCATGAAGAAAAAAAAAGGATTGGACGATGGAGATTGGAATGACAGCAGATTAATTGGGTGCAGGAATATATTGTTAAACATTGTGAAACTTGATAAGTAAATAAATAAGTAAAAAGAAAACAATTATAAATTCATATGGTGATTATTTGTATATATGGTACCCCGTGCTGATTACGCGGCTTTGCCCGGGAATATATTTATCCCGATCTTCTTGGCATCAATAAGCTCAAAGACAAAAATTGTTATTATGAGTTATCCGTAAAAGATAGACATATGCTGTCGCGAACTTTTTTTTGAGAATTTTTTGAAATAGGCCTACTCATTTCCTTGTGCATTAATTTGGTGTACAGTAAAAGCTCCTTATTCGCGGGTTAAAATTTTGCGACAGAGTTCCTGTAATCGCGGCTAAAAATGTCTTTATTCGCGGACCGAGTCGGTATATAAGATGAATTAGTATCCTTTATTAACTCATTGGCAACTTTTTTTACTGCAGGCACGTGCCAAAGCAACTTTTACGAAGAGCGATTCAACTAAGTGGACGAATTAACATCAAAGTAAAACAAACCTTGTTGTCACTAACATGGGAAGTACTTATGTTGCACCAGTTGGACTGTAACAAAAATTGGAGGATATGTTGAATGAAGGATACTGAACACCGTGAATCATTTCACTGCAAATTCAATAGTAAGCATAATATTTAATAGGAAATATGGAACAAGAAAAAAATAAATAGAGGCTTAACATCCGTATATGACAGAATAAACGAGTAAAACATTTGGAAAAAATAAAATGTACAAATAAAAATAGAAATTTATAGTGTGTTGAACGAGGGAAGAACAAAAAAGGGGCAGGCAGAGAGAGAAAAACTAACGAAATAAATACTGCAACGGAGCGGCACGGTTACTTGAACAGCGCACCGGAGTGTGGATGTTTTTTCCACTCCCGCAGTCGAGTATTTGTACAGTAACTTATATACGAATTGTTTCTATTTAAACATAAAAACTCAATAAATTGAAAGTACAATAGAATATTTGTTTTATTATTTATAGATGACGTAAATAAATACTGCAACGGAGCGGCACGGTTACTTGAACAGCGCACCGGAGTGTGGATATTTTTTACACTCCCGCAGTTAGAGTATTTGTACAGTAACTTATATACGAATTGTTTCTATTTAAACATATAAACTCAATAAATTGAAAGTACAATAGAATATTTGTTTTGATTACCACATTGATGGTGTAAATTAACACTTCTTTTTAGGACATAACACTATATGTACGCGTAAATGTGTATATTTACAGGTCTTGTGAGTCCATAAAATATTTCATCAAAAGAATAGAATGGTCATAATAAATCCATTTTACGTCTTAACTACGTTAGAATCTATAGTTCAGAAAACATTTGAAAAACACGAAGAACCGGGATTGGATGATGACTAGTTTGCTTATTTTTCTGGCAGAAATTATAGGACAAAAATATTGGAACGGGTTAGAGGACTTTAGTGAAAATACATTAGATTTCGAATACTATGCTACTTGCAATCAGAAGCTCACACAGGCCGGATGTTCTGAAGTATTTTAAACTGCCAACGAATCCATTGAGGAACGTGACACTTCAAGTAGCTTTGAGCCGTCTCCTGTTAAAAAACCTAAACGTCCTAATGTACCGTCTGCCTATTCTGAAGAAACTTTGGATGACATATAGGCTGTCAGGTAAATCTGGCCCGAAGTCCTATTCACAAATAATAAATAAAATGATATTCATTAATTAATAACCGAAATGTAACAATAGTTTTGAATTATACGTATAGAAAATAAAACATCATATCTAGCTTCACAATTAAAAAAAACAGGGACCCCTACAAAATTGCCCAAATTAAAGACTACATCCTTAATAAGTTTTGAGATTCTCGAGATCGGGGATTGACAGTACACTATTGGCATTAACAAACGTGGACTGTTTTTCCAGCGAAGGAATTGGGCTTGAATGAATTTAAAGCTTCAAAGATATTAATTTCAATTTTCAAAAAAGAAAACAATATTACTTCAAGAAAAATTACGAACTTTGTCACTGTCAAGGGTATTCAAAACGAAACACAAACTATTGAGAATGCAAATAAGTTTGTAAGAGACGTTAATCAGACCATTCAAGAAAACTGCATACCAACAAAGAATGTGTGGAACTGTGACCAAAGACAATTTATTTATGAAATGACAGGAAACAGAACACTGGCAGTCAAAGTCAGAAAGCTCACTGTTGCTACAGTTCAAAATCTACGTGGAACTACACATTCTTACACGATACATGTTCTTATTTCAATGTGTGGGCAACTTGGGAAGAGGTTGTAGGCTACCCTGTTTTCAAGAACCTACTGGAAACAAATTCGGGCCCAAAGTTCAGAAGAAGATAGAACAGAGTATACCTCCAAATGTGTATGTCGACTGTAGTGCCAGTGGAAAAATGACAAAAGAACATTTGAAAACGTTCTTAGAACATGTGTTTAGTGGAAACATTGATACTGATTCACTTTTAATATGCAATTCGTGGTCCGGGCATAAGGACGAACAATTGCTACAGGACTGTTTACCTGATACAAATGTAAGGCTGAAAATTATTCCTGCAGGAGACATCAAAATATACAATACAACCACTTGACTTTTTTTTTCCCCGTCAATATAAGATCTATCTGCGATGACTTGAAGAATATATAGCGTCTAAAATCAGATGGTGACGATAAAATGTCTGATATATTCTTTTATTATAAAACTGTATGCCCTTGTATCTAATAAACTGTCAGCAGAAATTTACAAATATATGTGAATTTATGCTTCGACAAAATCTGGCTATAACGTGGACCAGAGTTCCACAAATGTGATTGAAAATGCATTTGACATTGCTTTTAGTGAATGTGCCACATATAACTGCTCCAGGATTGCCATCATCAGTTGTTCGTAGTGTTCGCAAAAACTTTGTTACAACCATTTCATTGAAGACCCCCATTATTACCATTGATGTTATGGTAAATGATAATTTGGTTTTGTTACTCCAGTACACGAATTTATGACCGATTCTGAATGTCAAGTAAAAAATAAGTAGTAGTAGTAATAGTACTTGATTAGACTAAAAGTAAGATATATACAATGTTATTTACAAATATGTGTCGCACGGGCAGTACGCCATACGTCCTGTTGACAGTCCGTTACAACAAAGTAATATTTGGTAATAGTATAAAGAAAAACAAAAAGAAAACAATAATATTACAATTACATAAAGAAAACACAATAATATTACAATTACATAATAACATGATAACATTATCCATTAACTGTAAACCGCTGTGGTCTCGAGGTAGCGTGCTGCCTTGTCACGCTGCGGGCCCGGGTTCGATCCCCGGTCGGGGCAGTTTTTCTGGGTGAAGTTTTATAGGGGTTTTCCTCACCTGAAACACAAATGTCAGGAAAACTTTAAAGTCCAAACGGTCCCCGAAATCATATGGCAATCATCATCATCCTTCACCGGTGTGGAAAGCAACTGGAAGCTACCACACCTACAATTCCCTAGTAAATCTGCAAGCATAGCATGAAAATGGTATGATTGCAGTGAAGGACCTGCCTTCGGGCAGAATTACTATGGATTGATACATTAATTATGTAGAATTATTAAGAATTAATAGTATTGCATTTTGATAACATGTATTTACTCTATTCATGAGTGAGTGTTGTTCTTATTTTCCGCGTTTTGTCCAGAAATTTACCCAAGTTTATCAAATTTTCTGGATTTACCATTAACTCGTAGCATGTCAATCTTTCATGATTTGAATTTAGAAATCTTTCCGGTAATAAATGACGCCTCCAATATTCTAAATCGTTACATTTTCGTAATATATGTATCTCGTCTTTAGAGCTCCCGCATATTGGACATATTCGCATTACATTTAACGGAAAAAAGTATACAGTGCTCTGTTTTCTGTATAAAGTAATAAAAATTGTTATTAATGTTAACAAGGAGAGGAACTAATATTTACGTTCTTCGCACCGCTATAGCTAGTAGCACTTGTGCTTGAAACCAGCTGCAATGAGCAACCGTGCCGTTACGAACCGGTCAATGAGACGCGATTGAAATTAAATACAAATAACACGAGTTTTATTAAATTTGCAGCAAAATGACTAACGCCATCATATTTCATGTCAATTAGTTAACATATCCTCAATTTTTGTTAAAATCCAACTAGCCCAACATAATTACTTTCCTTGTAAGCCTAAAGTTCGTTGTTAAAAGCCACCGCCACTGTATTTCACGTGCCGCTATGTGCGTTGATAAATGCCGTCCTCGCCACGATCGGTGTTTTATTGTTTCAACATGTCATTCGTTGCAATAATTTTGATTGAATAGCACGTGTCTCTTTTATTTTGTTGTCAATTTATAATATCGAGTAAAAGAAAAATTGATCAAAATCTCTCATTAATTGATTTGATTTTGATAATTTTTATTTTATTTTGGAACCTTGGAACGTATCCCCTACATACCCATACAAATACCATTCCATATTCGCCGTATATTTGCGGAAGATATCCCCCGCGAATAAGGAGCTTTTAACTGTATTTGTTATGGTTTAGGCAGCGTAAGCCATTTAAGCGTCCAAAAAGTGACTTTTAGTGCACCGATGCACTTTTTTCTTAGCTCTGGCCGTATAGTACGTACGGTAATATTATAGTTATACGTTAATTGTCCCAGAAAAATTCTCTAAATGATGGTGAAAACCCCATTACAATCGGTCAGGTAGTTTTTGAATCCCTAAAGGACAAACAGGTACACTCACATTCATTTCTCCATAAAAAGATGTTTAATAATCAAACTAAAACGACACTCACAATACATTTAATATTTTAAAAGTGTCCTAATGAACCTACTGCAATTTATGTGCTTCAGGTTGTGGTATATGCTTAACTAACTCACTGGCACTAACGAACCCTTAGGTTTATGACCGCGCGGAGATAACCTCTCCATATAACCCTATATTGAGCTAATATTTTCCAATCATCTCCTGCAAAATCTATTTTCGTTAAATCGTGGTTAATGTTATTCTTCCACCTCATTCTTAGTCTACCTACTGGGCGCTAGTTATTCTACAAGGAGTTTCAAAGCCCCTCTTTTATTCCCCATTCGTGCCACATGTCCTGTCAATCGCAGTCTACGAGACTTAACAGTTTTTATTATATCCGGTTTCCCATAAAGATCATGTAGCTCACTGTTATGCAGTCTTCTCCATTCGTCTATTCATATTCCTTTGGCCCAAAAAGTTTCCTAAGAACTTTATTCTCAAATACTCGTAATATTTTCTCCTCGCTTAAAGTAAAAAACTTCAAGAACAAACTAAAGAGTTTTTTAATAACTTATACACCTCACTGATAATATTCTTTTAGCAATTAATAATTTAATTTATTTTATGAAAATAGTAGCTATTAGTATTAACAAATATTTTCAGTTGCTTAAATATGATTTAACTGCATATTTAACTCATGCCCCAAATGACAGTCAACGATATATCACATTTCAATGAATTTTTATTTACAACCAATCATAGTCTTTTTTCCCTCGATTTTATCACTTTCATTTTATCGCTTTCATTTTATCAAGTGGCTCCCAGATTGTATATATAGTGCAAGAATGTCACCAGATTCTACTTGCGATATATCATAGAAAAACATTCACAGCAATTGATTATGCCACAAAAAAATGAAACCACTGTTTGACCTTCTTAAACACATTATTTTCCCAGGAATTAACGTTCCAGAAAAATATAATTGACATATTTACATCATACGACATCAGCAATTCATTTATAACCTGTAATTATGTGTTTCATTTTTTTTTTCCACTAGGGTGCATTCTTACAATATTGCGATTCTATTTGGCAATAAATATGATCTGGTTGCAGTGATGAACAAATGAAACATAACTTTTCTCATTTGCGTTCAAACATCACCGTTTACATTAAATATATCTTCTTGTATCTTGTAAGCCATGTTTCCCTTAACAGAGATTTAGGCGCTCTCCCCCTATAGGAAAGAATTTGAACCATACTAATTTTGTTACACTTGTTTTCGTACAGATGTCATTTGAGTGGTCCGTGGTCAGCGTTCCGCCTCATACCGACATCTAGGAAACCAATGTAGTACTAGGACGGGAAAATTCGGTACATTTTGCTTAGAGGCCTTTTCATTCAGGCTTAAGGATCTTTTACGAGCCTGAAAATTAAATATATTAATATTTTAAAATACTATTTTTAAATAATGATTTGTGAGTAAACAGCTTAATTTTATTCGTTAAATAGTCCCAACAACAAACAAGAACGACATAATAATATTATTAGGAGACTTTAATGCTAGAGTGGGGAATCAACCAGTGGCAAATGTAACTGGGATCCATGGAGAAAATGTTATAAATAAAAATGGACAATAATTAAAACAATTCGCAATTTTTAATGATTTTAAAATAACAAATACATTTTATAAGAAAAAGGATATTCACAAATATACATGGTCAGCACGAGGTTTTCGTTCACTGATAGATTGTGTGTTAATCAATAAGAAAGCATCATCATTATTAACAGATACGAGAGTATTTAGAGGAAGTGACATCTATTCAGATCACTATTTAGTAATCTCAAAAATAAATATATTAGCGAGATGGAAGAAAACTAAAAACAAATATAGAAATTTTAGAGCAATTGGGTAGTGTTATACGGGAAACCACCAAGTTACTAAAGAGTAAAAAGAGGGAATATCTGAGAGAGAAGATTAACCCTTAATTTCGTAATGTATCCTTTTAGATACATCAGTTGGTTTAGTTAATTTAATATTTTTAATACATCAGAAGAAAACGAACAAAAAATAAACCACTTAAATGTGTGTCTAATTATACAATATACCTAATAATAACAGTTACACGAGATTCCGTTTTCACTGCGGTCCGCCACATTCAAATATCTAATAGAAGGAATTTGTGTTTTGCCAATTTAAGGGTTAATGATCTTGAAATGAATGCAAAAAATAGGAACACTAGAGAAATTATATCAGGGAATTAGTATAGAGAAGAAAGGGTTTCAGGCTAGAACAAACATAATTCGGAATGAAAATGGGGATATGATTGCAGATTCCAGGAGTATACTAAATAGATGGAAAAGTTACTTTAATCAGCTATTAAATGTACATACAGAACAGGACATCGAGGAGGATAAGTTACAGACAGCAGAAATGTTAGTCGCAGAACCGAGTCCATTAGAGGTTGAAATGGCAATTGAAAAATTGAAGATGTATAAAGCATCAGGTTCAGATGAGATCCCAGCAGAACTGATAAAATCAGGGGGAGAAAAATTGATGGACAAGATACGTTGGTTGCTTAGTATGATTTGGGAAAAAGAAGTTCTTCCAGATGAATGGAAGGAATCAATTATCATACCAATTTATAAGAAAGGAGATAAAACTGATTGCAACAACTACAGGGGCATCTCATTACTTTCAACTTCGTACAAAATTCTAACAAATATATTAGTAAGCAGACTTACTCCCTATATTGATGACATTCTAGGAGATCATCAATGTGCATTTAGAAGAAACAGGTCTACAACAGATCAGATTTTCAGTATAAGACAGATTTTAGAGAAGAAATGGAATATATAATGGTACTGTACATCAACTGTATGTAGACTTCAAAAAAAGCATATGATTCAATTAAGAGGGGGAAGTTATATAGTAGGCTATCCTGCTGGAGTTCGGAATTCCTAAAAAGTTAGTTAGACTTATACGAATGTGTCTAAATGGCTCAAAGAGTAGGGTGCGTGTAGGCAAACAGTTTTCAGACACTTTTGAAATCCAGAATGGGTTGAAGCAAGGAGATGCACTATCTCCTCTACTATTTAATTTTGTACTAGAGCATGCCATTAAATCTTTAGAGAATGAGGAAGGCTTACAACTCAATGGTATTAATAAGCTGTTAGTTTATGCTGATGATGTAGTACTACTGGCCGATAGCGAGGAGATACTAAAGGCCAACACGTACACACTATTGAGTAACACTAAGAAATTAGGACTGGAAGTAAATATCAGTAAAACTAAATATATGGTCACACGTAGAAATTCAGTATATAATGGAAATGGACAGCTAATGACAAATGAGGGAAATTTTGAGGAAGTGGCTGAATTCAAATACCTAGGAACAATAATCACAAATAGGAATGAGATGCAAAAAGAAATTAAACATAGGCTCAATCCTGGAAATGCATGCTATTATGCACTGCAGAGACTTTTGATGTCCCAACTCCTTTCAAAAAACGTTAAGCTGAAAATATATAAAACTATTATTCTACCAGTTATATTATATGGGTGCGAAACATGGACTCTTACTTTAAGGGAGGAAAGGAGATTACGAGTATTTGAGAACAAAGTTCTTAGGAAAATTTTTGGACCAAAAAGAGATGAACAGACAGGTGAATGGAGAAGACTACATAACAATGAACTACATGGTCTGTATAGGAAGCCAGATATAATAAGAACAGTTAAGTCTCGTAGACTGCGATGGGCAGGACATGTTGTGCATATGGGGAATGAAAGACGTGCATGGAAGCTTCTTGTAGGAAAGCCAGAGGGAAAACGCCCAATTGGTAGACCAAGAATGAGGTGGGAGAACAACATTAACTATGATTTGAGAGAAGTAGATTATACAGGGAATGATTGGAAAGCATTAGCTCAGGATAGGGATGTATGGAGAGCTTATGTCCGTGCGGCCATGAACCTACGGATTCGATAGTGCCAGTGAGTAAGTGAGTAAGTATAGAAATAAAGAGACCACATTCAAAGTACATTTATTACAAGATAAAAGTATACAAAATCTGTATCAGAATAGACTAAATGAACAATTAATATTAAAACCTACTTCCGAAGAAATAAACCGAGAATGGGATAATATAAAATAAAGCATTGATAAAGCAGCATATGAGGCATTAGGAACAAAAATATAAAATATATCACAAGAAGGGTTTAAGAATATGGAATGAAGAATTAGAGAGGATAATAAAAGATAAAAAAGAGGCTTATCACAAATATTTACAGAATAGAACACCAGAATTAAGAGCTGATTACAAACATAAAAGTGCAATAGCCAAAAGAGAAATAAAAAAAAGCACACAAAGTCAGTTGGGATAGATATATAAGCAGACTAGAATACGATATACATGGGCAGCAAAAAATAGCCTATAAAGTAATGAAACATCTAAATAAACAAGAAAAAGATACAATACAGATCAATGTAATTGAGGAGAAACAATGGGAAGAACATTATAAAAAACTGTGGTATAATGAAAAATAAAATAACTAAAGATAACATATATGAGTGTGAGACAGGAATAGATATGATAACAATGGAAGAATTAGAAGAAGTACTGAAAACAACCAAGAACAGAAAGGCAGCTGGAATAGACGGAATTAATATGGAATTAATAAAATATGGAGGATTTTTTTTAAAACTGAGATTATTACATTTTTTAAATTTATGTTGGAAACAAGCAACAAAACCAGAAAACTGGACAACAGCAATAGTACAATATATTTTTAAGAAAGGAGAACGTAACGACTGCAACAACTACAGAGGAATAAGCATTTTAACTGCAGGCTATAAAATATACTCAAGAATCTTAACATTTAGGTTAAAACAAATAGCAGAGGTAATGTTAACAGAAGAACAAAGTGGATTCAGACCAGGTCGTTCATGTATGGATAATATATTTACGATAAAAGAATTTATAAATAAAAGAAAAAAATATATAACAAGGAAACACACATGGCTTTTATTGATTTTGTCAAGGCATTTGATAAAGTAGACAGAGGAAAACTCTGCATAATTTTAAAAGAAAAAGGAATTCCGAAACACATAATAGCAGCTATAAAGAGTTTGTACTGGAACACGAATTTTGTTTATAAAAACTAGAAATGAAGTAAGTAAAAATAAAATTCATACTAATCAAGGAGTTAAACAAGGATGCAGTATCTCTCCAGTTTTGTTTAACCTATACATCAATGATATAATAAAAAAATGGAACGAAGAAACAAATAAAGGAATAAAATTAGATAAAACACACTACTTGAAAACATTATTATACGCTGATGACCAGGTAATAATAGCAAATACGGAAGACGAGCTTCAAAGGAATATTTTTAAATTACATAATATATGTGAACAATATAATCTCAAAATATCCATAGAAAAAACTAAGGTAATGGCATTCCAAGGGAAAAATCAAATCAGATCCAAAATAGTAATAGGAAACAAAATCATAGAACAGGTGAACCATCTCAATTATCTAGGATGTGACATTTCATTTAATTATGATAATGATATAACTAATAAAATAGCAAAATTCCAGGGAATATGTGGTACGATAAAACGATAACTAAATAACAAAACAACAAGAGAGACCCAATTGAAATTTTATAAAACATTGGAAGTACCGGTACTGCTCTATGGATCAGAAGCCTGGATACATAAAAAAACAAGATCTAAGTAGGATAACGGCGGCAGAAATGAAATTTTTGAGATCTGTTAAAGGGTGCACTAAGGAAGACAGAATCAAGAACACAGAAATAAGACAAGAACTTGAAATATTTGCAATAACTGATAAAATAGATACATATAGACAAAAATGGTAGCAACACATAGACAGAATGAATGAAGATAGATATCTAAACAAATAACAAAATACAAACCTAAAGGCACCCGAGATGTGGGCAGACCTAGAAAGAGATGGGCTGAAGTCGGAACGGGTCAACAGACCTAATGCATGAATGCAGATGATGATGATGAAATAGTCCTAACAAATGCCACTCTTGATTTCCAAATTCTGTAAATAAATTCATGAGTCACTTAATGAGTCGTGAATTTATCGGTAATTTAGAAATCACTCGTGGCATTACTTATGATAAATTACACTAGCCAACATTATTTTTGTCTCATTGGTACCAATAGATGTACTTAATGCATTTTTTTAATCGTGTTTTCAAATATGTATTCGGAATTTTTCCACCACCCACTGTTTTTCTTTATTTCAATTTCAATTAATGGATTTAAATAATTATTTTTTAATAAACGTTTTTTCGTCCATTTGTCCATTGTAAAATAAAACCAAATGAGCTCACTCAAATGGTTTCAGCTATGGAAAAGAGATATAAAGGCAAATGGAATCCTAATATGCAGGCCGATTATTGTTGGGCCATCAAGAGGGATGCTCCACAGGCGAAATATAGCATAATATCGTCATTTCTTACTTTCTAGGTGAGTCCGAATGTTCGAGTATTATGTAGTTACGAATGTAGAAAATATTAAAGTGTTTGAAATTATAAATTCCTGTCTCTCGGAAACCTTGCGTGATGGAGAAAAACCGATATCATATTTGAATTCAGGAGGAAAAAATACTATCAGAATCACATATTTTTCTTTCTGAGACGATTTTTTGTTTTTGTTGATCAGTGTTATTCATTTAGATTTAATATTCAGAAAGAAGGAACAGACTTCAAACATTTATTTCTTCCAAACTACAAAATACACCGTGCCCACAAATATAGTAACACACTTTAAACTACTACTACTTCGCTTTGGATAATCGTATCTAAATGAAATTAGTGACAATCAAAAGAGAAACTCAAAACGTTTTGCTATATCTCAGACATTGGATGTGGCCCCCACGAGTGACGCTGCAGACA
Organism: Diploptera punctata; assembly: GCA_030220185.1. Classification (NCBI taxonomy): domain Eukaryota; kingdom Metazoa; phylum Arthropoda; class Insecta; order Blattodea; family Blaberidae; genus Diploptera; species Diploptera punctata. Next base: position 110,860 of record JASPKZ010008867.1, on the reverse strand, counting down.
TCGCTGTCTGCTAAATATCCAACAATGAACCCATATCGATCACAAAAAACATGATTAAATTTAATTTAGTTTCTGTATTGTTGTCCATTATTCTCCATGTGAACATGCACAACACTTTTTGAGTTTCTCTTTTGATTTGTCACCAATTTCATTTAGATACGATTATCCAAAGCGACGTAGTAGTAGTGTAAAGTATGTTACTACATTTGTGGACACGGTGTATATAAACACAATTCCAACGTTCCTGGAAAGAGAAAAGTTTAAAATTCCGATCACGGCAAGAGAAAATCCTATGTCAGTTATTGAACATGAAAGAGATTCACCGAAGATTAACGTCTTCTGTGCCATATCTGTAAACAAAGTTTATGGACCTTTCTCGATGGAGAACTTTAATTAAGGGGAAATTTGTGAATGTTTGTTGCAAACTGATAGTCTATAAGCCCATAGTCATTTATTTTAATCCATGTTAATTTCTAAGATTGGTTGGAGAAAATCCTCAATCACGAGGAAAATTCTAAAAATTCTTTATGGAGAAAACGGTATCTAGACATGCTTGAAAACTGGTTATTTCCTCAACTTGAAGATGACTCAGATGACTTTATCTTTATGCAAGATGGTGCCACGCCTCATTTCACTAACCATGTCAGACGTTACCTGAATAACAACATTCCAGGACGTTGGATTGGAAGAGGAGGAGCAGAAGTTCAACTTCATCGCCGGTGGCCTCCCAGGTCACCAGACCTAACCCCATGTGATTTTTATCTGTGGGGTTGCCGTGTTTTTTATCCCCCCAATGCCTAACATTCTTGAAAATCAGCGACATCGAATTGTTGAAGCTGTGAATTCGATAACTAGAGATCAGTTGATTCGTGTGTGGCAAGAGATCAACCATCGTTTTTGATATTTGTCATGTAACTCATGATGCTCATATTGAATGCATAACATAGTGAAATTTGAAGTTTTCTCTTTCCAGGAACGTTGGAATCGTGTTTCTATTTTTTTGTAGTTTGGAAGAAATAAATGTTTGAACTCTGTTCCTTCTTTCTGTATAGCCCTGTATTCTAATGTAACATATGTTCTAGTGAGTGGAAAAGAAGGCCACGTCGTCTTAACTCCATCAGGCTAAATAAATAAAGTAAGAGTCTATGTTTCACATCCATGTATAACTGGGAGAATAAGTTTTATCCAAACTAAAGTCAAAAATTGTTATTTATAAAAATGGATTTTTAAGATCTTCTCGATGCTTTAAATTAGGCAGAATCAGAAAAAGTAATATCCGATAAAAAAATAGCTTTAATGAAAAAAATTGTGGAAAATAAACAATTACAATGGTTTGACCCGTGAAGAGGATGAATGAAGATAGATTGTTAGTTAGTAGTTTTGAGTGGGTCCCAAATAGAAGGAAAAGAAGAGGAAGACCTAAGAAGACACGGATAGAGTGAATTATGAATTTGATGAAGGACGGGGTCTGCAGGATGGTGACTGGAAGGAAAGAGATGAATGGAGGAAAAGAATCAAAACTTAATATTGGACACAGGAAGTGTATACATACAGTAAAAGCTCCTTATTCACGGTTCTCTTATTCGCGGGTTAAAAAAATTGAGTCACAGTTCCTGTATTCGCGGTTAAAAATTTATTTATTTGCGGATCCAATCGGTATATTAGAAGGATTAGTGTCCTTTATTAACGCATCGGTAACTTTTTTTTTACAGCAGGCACGTGCCAAGGCGGGTTTTACAAAGAGTGATACAAACCAAATGGACAAATTAATATCAAAGTAAAACAAACCTTATTGTCACTAAGCCTAAAGTTCGTTGTTAAAAGCCACCGCTGCAGTATTTCACGTGCCGCTATGTCCTTTGATAAATGCCGCCCTCGCCACGTTCAGTGTTTTATTGTTTCAACTTGTTATTCGTTGCAATAATTTTGATTGAATAGCACGTGTCTCTTCTGCTTTGCTGCCTATTTATAATGTCGAGTAAAAGGAAAGAAAATTAGTTCAGAAGCGGAAAAAAGTAGTTTTGCCGCTTAAAGTAAAAATACAAATGCTTGACTGTTTACGCGTTGGCGAGTCGTTTGCGTATGTACCACGCTGTTTCAAAGTTAATGAGTCAAGAAATCCGAAGAAAAAATAAGGAATTCTATCGCAGAATTCACAGCTGAATATCAACCTTAACTGAAAGATATTTTAAAAGCGGCAAGAAGGAAAAAAATATTAAGTTCTTTAAGTCCTTGCCTAAACCTGACACTAAAAACACTGGTCAACATGATTTTTGTCTCATGAGTACCAATAGTTAGTTATACTTAATGCATTTTTTATCGTGTTTTCAAATATTTATTCGGAATTTCTCCATCATCCACAGTTCTTTATTTCAATTTCAATTAATGGATTTAAATAATTATTTTTAATAAACGTTTTTTCTTCCATTTGTCCATTGTAAAATAAAACTAAATGAGCTAACTCAAATTGTTTCAGTTAGGAAAAGAGATATCAAGGTAAATGGAATCCTAATATGCTGGCCGATTATTGTTGGACCATCAAGAGGGATGCTCCACAGGCGAAATATAGCAGAAATCGTCATTTCTTACTTTCTAGGTGAGTTCGAATGTTCGGATGTTGTTACGAATGTAGGAAATATTAAAGTGTTTGAAATTATAAATGCCTGTTTCTCGGTCACCTTGTGTGATGAAGAAAAACCGATATCATATTTGAATTCAGGATAAATAATACTATCAAAATCACATATGTTTCATTCTGAGACAAAAAAAAATATTTTTTTGTTGCTCAGTGTAATTAATAGAAATTGTTCAAAATTCCTCATTGATTGATTTTATTTCGATAATTTTTATTTTATTTTTTAACCTTGGAATGTATCCCCTATATACCCATACAAATTACCATTCCATATTCGAGACATATTTGGGGGACTTATCTCCCGCGAATAAAGAGCCTTTACTGTATTTAAGACCCGTTAAATAATAAATAATATATTTTTCAGTTTAACGTTTTTTTAGAGAAGTTGGGACAAATGTCTCTGCAAAGCATACAAAATCTAAATTTCCAGAAGAAATTACAAACATCGACAAAAATAAAAACGTCATTAACTCGGTTTTGCAGAGTCAAATGAAATGTTACAGAATGTGAATGCTGATTGGATATAAAAGAGATAAGATACAACCAAGTTTGATTACATATTTTAAATAGATACGTACATCCATTGAATATCAGAAATGCCAGTGATAATGTAAGCTACATACACGCACCGTGCGTTTACCATCAATCACGCGCGTGAATAGAATCTAAAATCATTTCTTCTCTCTGACGTTGATGAAGCAATCATAATTATCCAAACTAACATCGCTTCCAATGAAACCAGTTCCCTCACAATATTTTCCTATTAGTAACGCAGGTTGGTCACTCCATACACACTCAACTGCCACATAAATAATAGTTTACCGTATTATAATAATAATAATAATAATAATAAAAATAATGATAATGATAATAATAATAATAGATAAATAATAATAATGATAATAATAACAACAACAATAATAATAATAATAATAATAATGATAATGATAATGACAATGATAATGACAATGATAATGACAATAATAATGACAATAATAATGACAATAATAATGACAATAATAATGACAATGATAATAACAATGATAACGATGATAACGACGACGACGACGACGACGACGACGACGACGACGACGACGACGACGGCGGCGGCGGCGGCGGCGGCGGCGGCGACGGCAACAACAACAACACTAGCAACAACAACAACACTAGCAACAACAACAACACTAGCAACAACAACAACACTAGCAACAACAACAACACTAGCAACAACAACAACACTAGCAACAACAACAACACTAGCAAAACAACAACACTAGCAACAACAACAACACTAGCAACAACAACAACACTAGCAACAACAACAACACTAGCAACAACAACAACACTAGCAACAACAACAACACTAGCAACAACAACAACACTAGCAACAACAACAACAACTAGCAACAACAACAACACTAGCAACAACAACAACACTAGCAACAACAACAACACTAGCAACAACAACAACACTAGCAACAACAACAACACTAGCAACAACAACAACACTAGCAACAACAACAACACTAGCAACAACAACAACACTAGCAACAACAACAACACTAGCAACAACAACAACACTAGCAACAACAACAACACTAGCAACAACAACAACACTAGCAACAACAACAACACTAGCAACAACAACAACACTAGCAACAACAACAACACTAGCACAACAACAACACTAGCAACAACACAACACTAGCAACAACAACAAACACTAGCAACAACAACAACACTAGCAACAACAACAACACTAGCAACAACAACAACACTAGCAACAACAACAACACTAGCAACAACAACAACACTAGCAACAACAACAACACTAGCAACAACAACAACACTAGCAACAACAACAACACTAGCAACAACAACAACACTAGCAACAACAACAACACTAGCAACAACAACAACACTAGCAACAACAATAACAATAATAATTTCAGTTTAAAAATTATTGTCTACTGAAATTGATTGCTTTAGAAGCTCAACTAGACATTCTAAATTGGAAAAAATCAGTTACATAATGATAAGACAACAAATGAAAGTTCAAAATTCAATATTAGATTTTGTGAGATACAGAAAACTAAAATGGAGTGCTCTTATACGTAGGATGGCAGAGACAAGGTTACCCAGACAAGCTTTGGAATGGGTTCCACCTGGGAAAGGAAAGAGAGGTCGACCTATTTTTAAATGGATGGATGATGTAAGAAGAGGTATGAGGGAGATAGGTCTGCAAGAATTGGAATGGAAAGATAGAGAAGAATGAAGAAATTACATATTAAATTAAAACGCATTGGGCACAGGAAGATGTTTTATTACATTGTTTATAAATAAATGAATTAATAATAATAATAATAATAATAATAATAATAATAATACTTACTTACTCACTGGCACTATCTAACCCGTAAGTTTATGGCCGCGCGGACATAAGCTCTCCACACATCCCTATCCTGAGCTAATGCTTTCCAATCATTCCCTGTATAATCTACTTCCTTCAAATCATAGTTAATGTTATTCTCCCACCTCATTCTTGGTCTACCAACTGGGCATTTTCTCTCTGGTTTTCCTACAAGAAGCTTCCATGCAAGTCTTTCATATCCCCATACGTGCAACATGACCTGCCCATCGCATTCTACGAGAATAATAATAATAATAATAATAATAATAATAATAATAATAATAATAAACTAACTCACTGGCACTATCGATCCCGTAGGTTCATGGTCGCGAAGACTTAAGCTCTCCATACATCCCTAACCTCAGCTAATGTTTTCCAGTCATTCTGTATAATCTACTTTCCTCAAATTATGGTTAATGTTACTCTGCCATCTCATTCTTGGTCTAACAATTGGGCGTTTTCCGTCTGGTTTTCCTGCAAGAAACTTCCAAACCCATATTTCATTCTCAATTTGTGCTACATGCCCATCGATGTCTATGTGAATTATCTGTTCTTATTATATCTGGTTCCTATAGAGATCATGTTACATAGTCTTCTCCATTCACCTGTTTGTTCATCTCTTTTTGGTTCAAAATATTTCTTAAGAACTTTATTATCAAATATTTGTAATAGTTTCTCTTCCCTTAAAGTATGAGTCCATGTTTCACATTCATATAATATAAATGGGAGAATAACAGTTTCATAAAATGTTAGTTTAACGTTTTTTTAGAGAAGTTGAGACAAGACACATAATAGCATGCATTTCCAGAATTGAGCCTATGTTTAATTCCTTTCTGCATCTCATTCCTGTTTAATATTGTTCCTAGGTATTTGAATTCATCCAAATCTTCAAATTTCCTTAATCACTACTGATTAAAAATTACAAATCATCTGTTTTTGTCGTTATTTCTTTCGCTAGAACGAAGTTTTATAAATTCAGTTAAAAAATAAATATCAAATCAGGTCGTGTCACTTCAATATTTTTTTTATTACAGGAACGAGCTCAAACTCGATTTTTATCCAGAGAAGAGAGCGAGAACTCGTTGATAAAAAGAGAAGATCTGAAAGCCAGAATATCGACGAAAAATTCATATATTGTCAGAGGAATTCAAGGAACACACCAAATTGAGTACAGAAAAATTTAGATTTCAAACACAAATAGTATAATTGTCCATCGCTGTGGTCTCGAGGTAGCGTGCTGCCTTGTCACGCAGCGGGCCCAGGTTCGATCCCCGGTCGGGGCAGTTTTTCTGGGTGAGGTTTTTATCGGGGTTTTTCCTCACCTGAAAGACAAATGTCAGGAAAACTTTTAAGGCCCAAACGGTCGCCGAAATCATATGGCCATCATCATCATTATCATCCTTATCATTATCATCTTCATCATCATCCTTCACCGGTGTGGAAAGCAACGGGAAGCTACCACACCTACATTTCCCTAGTAAAGCTGCAAGCATAGCATGAAAATGCTATGATTGCAGTGAAGGACCTGCCTTCGGGCAGAATTACTACGGATGGACGGATTGTATAATTTTAGTCACATCAGCTCTGTTAGTCTCGGAGATCAGAGGCCAGCAGAAATAATGAAAAATAAACAAAGATTCACTAAGCGCTTCAATTAAATTCGTGAACTTTTATAAGATTCATGATGTGTTCCGTAGAGGTATCATTCAAAATTAAAATATAAAATTATGGAATATTCACCTGAAAGGTCCGTCTCCTCAACTTAATTAATTATTTAATTGTAGCGCTTTCGGGACTTGTCCCATCATCAGGAGGATTCAAAACTGGTGTTTCATTGAAGATCTGGTAAAGGGGGTTACATGTATTGGGTTAGTTTTCGTTTATCAGATTGTCGTTGTTGTGAGCTGCTTTCATGATTTCCATCTCTTCGAGTTCGTTTATCTTCGCTGGATTATTTTCTCTGTGCATTACGTTATTCATGAAGGACATCGCATGTTAAATATTGAAAACACCCTAACAGTAATGCACAGAGAAAATAATCCAGCGAAGATAAATATACTCGAAGAGATGGAAATCATGAAAGCAGCTCACAACAACGACAATCTGATAAACGAAAACGAACCCAATACATGTAACTTCCTCTACCAGATCTTCAGTGAAACACCAGTTTTGAATCATCCTGATGATGGGACAAGTCCCGAAAGCGCTACAGTTAAATACTTAATTAAGTTGAGGAGACGGACCTTTCAGGTGAATATTCCATAATTTTATATTTTAATTTCAAATTCGTGAAATATTCCATTCCATTGCCGCAGTTTAACCTATCACCTTATACAGTAAAACTTGTTCAAAGCGGAATCGCAGGGGACCAATTTTTATTTCCGCATTAGACAACATTCCGCATTATAAGAAACAAAAACAATATTAACCAATCTTAGATTATAGAGCACCGTAGGGTACATCTTTTTTATGTACACCCTTCGACAAAAAAATGAGTCATCTCTTGAACGCACATTTCTTTTAAGTCATACTCGGCACAGCGCTGGGTTCAAACTAGGAAACTAGTCATAATTGTGCAGTCCCTGAGCTACTACGTTATGTGGCATGAACTGAAGACTCTCCTACGTGTCCCGATAGCTCAGCGGTAAAGCACGCGGTCACTGGTTCTGTTAATGAAGATCGCAGGTTCGCGTCTTCAATTACGCAGTTTTTTTCGTGATATTTGTATTAAAACGTTTTATGAATTAAATACATTTTATTTCGACATTTGAATTAATCTATACTTTTTAAGTTCATAATTTTTTTTATACCGTTGAGGATATAACAATGTTAAATTATATATTTTTACACGCTTTATATTAGTTTGTTTTGTATCTGTCTATGTAACGAACCTGTATCTATGTAACGGAATCTTTGAACACGATTTTCATCCACTTAAAAACATTGGATCGACTTGAAACTTTGTATACTTGTAAAGGACCCATGACAATACAATAATTTCATAGTTTTTTTCTAAAATCCTGGCCAGAATCATCGGAAAATCAAAAAAATAAAAACCTGTGTAATAGGTTGCGGACTTATCGACTTTTTAGTCAATCGTTGTAAGAGCTCAGTTAGTAGAGCGGTGGACTGTAGTGGTATATAATTTCAGCAATCAATAGGTCGCTGGTTCAAATCCGGGCCGGAGGTTTTTTTTTAGAAAAGTATTAAGCAATTAAATTTTCATGGGATTCCGGTTTATGACAATCAATTAAACTAAAAATTAAAAAAAAATAATAATATTTTAAAAACTGAAACAACACGCTTTATTAGATAACCAAACTAAAAAATAAAAAAATAAATAATAGTTTAAAAAACTAAAACAACACGCTTTATTAGAAAACGAACTAAAAAAAATTTATTTCCAACACGCTTGGGGAAAAAAATTAAAGTGGTCAACAAAAAAATCATCTCTAACACATCTAGAATAAAACTAGAGTTATCTACAAAAAAATATAATTTTACCATCAAAAGCGTTGGGTGATTTTTATGGTTTTTACGTTTTCTTCTTAGAGACTTTACTTTTACCAATATCTGTTTATTATCAAATATAAGTATTAATTGATATAGAGCACCCCACGCTTTTGATATTAAAATTATTGTTTTTGTAGATAACTCTAGTTTTATTCTAGATGTGTTGGAGATTATTTTTTTGTTGACCACTTTAATTTTATCCCAAGCGTTTTGGAAAATAAAATTATTTTTCATTTTTTAGTTCGGTTTTCTAATAAAGCGTGTTGTTTTAGTTTGTTTAAACTACTATTTATTTTTACCTTGTATACTACCGTCTTCCTCAACTATCTAAAATTTTCGTTGATTTCACTCTAGGCCTTTCGATGCATGCTTCATCTTCTGGAGTTGTTGTAGTAGTATTGAATTAACTGTATGTCTAATAGAGGGTTTTGCTTATTAGGCACATTTTCGTTGAGAATGTTTGTATTCTTGGCCTTCTTGATAATTTCGATTTCTTGTAAAATGTTAATTTTGTGTCTGTTGTTTTCTCTGTGTATAATTTACATTGTATTATCGATATTGTTGAAACTGTGGCCGCTTTCTGAAATATGTTTAGCGAAATTTGATTTCATTGTTAAAGGAGAAGGCAAATCAAATTTCGCTGTTCACCAGGTTGAATCCAATCGAAAATGTATGGGCTAAGATGAAAATAGAGATGAACTCTAATTGGCCTGCAGATGCACGAAAAACGAAAGATGGCTTATGGGCACAAATTCAAGACGCCTGGGATGCTCTAGCCGATCGTCCACGTGCCTGTAGAAATTTGATTGCATCAATGTCCCGCAGATTGAGGGCGGCAATAGATGCTGAGGATTCATACACCCGATATTGATTTTGTTTTTGTTAAAGTTTCATTTTAGAAGATATTATTTCCTTTCTTCATTTAATTATTAGAAGGTTTTCATTTATGTGTTTTGTGTGTGCATTAAAGCCATAAAACTCAAATATAAAATTAAATATGAAACTATATTACAGGCGAAATGCTATCCTAACATTCAGTAAAAAAAATAAGTAGAACAGGAATCGAACCCGAGAGGTTACGAACGCAGATGTTGTGTGTTAAACCTCTCGATCACGGAAACACACAAAGGCAAGCTCTATCTTTTATGTTACTTGAGTGTGCACTACGTTAACTAGCAAACACCACAGTACAATTACTGAAAACTTGTTAATGTGAATAAGGCTTCTGCGAGTGCTCACGAAGTTCCCCGATCGGTTGATAGAATCAAGAGATGACTCTTTTTTTTTGTCTAAGGGTGTACCTTGGATTAATTGTAGTTCTACTGCAGTTGGAAGTATAGTATGTACGAGTGACTTCGACGGTAAGGCGCGAAAAAAAAATGTTTCGTCAGCGTTAAAAATGTCTCTTAGGCGCGTATCCTAAAATTAAAGTATGCAGTTTTGGTTTCCATTCATTAACTATACTTTCGTCTACATCCTTTGATTTCCCGCAAATTTCATTCCACACTACAGTGTGTTGTCTTTTAAAACTGTACAACCAGCCTGAAGATGCCTTGAAATCGTTATTCTCTAGGGATATAGCAACAGCTAGAGCTTGACTTGGGGTATCGGTACGGAAATTTGGAAATCTTTTGATGGTGGAGTTGTGTAAAACACTCCCACATCTCTTGATTTCTTCATTCCCCTTTTCTTTTTTTCTTTTTCTTCATTTGACCGTATCCTTCCATCCATTCATTCATTACTTTTTCTTTGTGATTTTAAATCTCCTAATCTTGGGTTTGTCCACATTTAAATTTAGTCATTATTTCCGGTACTAAGAGTTTCTTTTTCATTATCTTCAATCGCTTTCACTTTTTCGTTTAATCACAATTATACATATGATTTAGCCATCTTTGTTCCGTAAATTCAGAACGCTACCTCTGAAAGATACGTACACAATCGGTCTCAGATCTTAAACAAATTTAAGGTTTTACAGTACATTGGATACTTGTAAGACAGATGTCACAGACCAAATATTTGTTAAACGAACCTGTATTTCGCAAAACGGGTGTGCAGTAAGGTCGAAAGAAAATTCCAGATACAGGTAAAAACTCCACTTCACCCGGCGGCTGAAATCATCACTTATTGTTAATTCACCTAACGAGAATTCAATGAAGTGGAAACTAATTTATTTCTATCTTTCCGCCTTATAGACTTTTTTCATGAATTGTCTAGAAATATCCTTCCGTTTCCGCGTTGGGCAGATTCCGTTTTATACAAAATAAATACACGTAAAATTACTATTATTTTTCCGGGACCAATAAATTTGTTCACATTGGACAGATTTCCGCATTATTCACGTTCCAGATTAAACAAGTTTTACTACTTTTACATGCCACACGCCACCTGGGCCTTACATCGTAACGTGTCGGGAGAGGGATTTTGACTATGGATCATACACATACCTTTTTACTTTACAAAGACATGGAGAGTCTCTCCGAATGAGGGATCAGCTCAATGTCAGGATCTACTTTTCGACTTTTGCGAGTACAAACAGAGCAGGTGAATTGTTATAGTCTATGTACAGTTAGAGCAGAAAATATTGATACACTTAAAAATATCACAGAGAGAAATAAATAATTTAATTATTTCTTCATTATATACAAAAACGAAATGTTACAGCTTTACATTGCACTCTATAAAGTTAAATTAATGCAGTTTACTCTGTTTTGACATAACAATTAACAAGTAAAAAATAATTTATACACGAATAACAAAAATTAACAAACAAAAAGTATTGATACAGTCTCATATTATGACTGTTTTGACTCTTTACTTTTTGAGTTCAATGCTTGGTTGGGAGCTCCTTTGATTCCAAGATGACTTTAAGACGACGTAGCATCGACTCGACTAAATTTGAAGTTACTATAGTATTTATTCATTCTTCTTCCAAAGCGTTTCTCAGGTCTTGCTTGTTGGAAACCCGCCTTGAACGAATTCTCCTTTTCAGAGTTTCCCATAAATTCTCAATGGGATTTATGTCTGTTGACTGTGGAGGTGTTTTCATGTACTTCGGTGTGTAATATAAAATCCATAAACGTGTATTGTAAACGGTGTGCTTGGGATCATTATCTTGCATAAATATAAAATCTTGTTCAGTCCCCATTTCCTCTGCAGAGGTATGAAGATTGGTCTTCAGTATGTTCATATACTGTTTGTGATCCATCACACCATCGATAAAATGCAAGGTCCCGACTCCAGAGATACTCATTTATCCCCATACTAATAAAGAACCACACTATGTTTCACAATGGGTTGGAAAGTTTGCTGTTTGTATTTTAATTCCTCCACATTTTTCTTCTTCCATCTGAACAGGAATGTTGATTTTATAGGCTCGTCAGTATAAATTACTTTCTACAAAATTCTTTGGGGCTCTTTATGTTGCGTTTTAGGTAAGTTCAAATTTTTCTTTCAGTTTTCTTCACTTACTAAGCATTTTCTACGGGCTGTTTTCCCATGTAGTTCGTTAGCCCATAGACTGTTACGAACATTGCTAGCAGAAATACTAATATTAAAGTAATTTTTTATACTAGCTGCTAATTTAGGGGCACTACTTTGAGGTTTTTGCTTTACTTTTCTCATTAATGATTTTTCAACATTAACATATAGTTTTTTGGACGTCCTGATCTGAGGCTATTTTCCAAAGATTTTCGTTCGCCAACTCTATCAGTTACATGCTGCATGTTTAGTCTTGCCTTCCAATTATTTCACTAATTCCATTTAGCGATTTACACTAATTATACAAACCAATCATTAATTTCTTCTATTGTAGTCTTTATACCTTTGCGCCCCATTCCAGCGTTAATCTGCAGCCAAAATACACACAACCACACGGCAAAGTACTCAAGGCTAGAATTGAATAACAACACTAACATGCCCACCCCCTCTCGACTTCATGTGAACATTCTGTTGACCAAATCTTAGTACTGTATCAATACTTTTTGTTTGTTAATTTTTGTTCTTCACATATGTTATTTTTTACTCGTTAATTGTCATGTTAAAACAGAGGAAATTGCGTGTATTTAACTTCATAGAGTTCAATTTAAAGGTGTAATTTTGTTTTTGTATATAGTGAAGAAATAATTAAATTATTTATTTCTGTCTGTGTTATTTTTAAGTGTATCAATACTTTCTACACTAACTGTAGGCCTATGGATTGCTATGTGGTATCATATACAGAGTGATTCAAAAGGTTTTTCACAAATTTCAGGAGCTTTTAGAGGGGTCGAAATACAACAACTTTTGATTAGTAACGTATGGTGTGGAAAGTAATCCTGAGCCAGACAAGTCCTGGAATGTCTGGATAGAAGTCATTTTGTGCACACACTTAAGCTAATGTAAATTTATTCACTAATTTGGTTTTACAATACTAGGTGTTCAAAATGCCTACCACAACATTGAATACAGGCATGTTCTTCCACGTGAGCAAGAACTTCCTCTTCCATAGGGACCGTTCCAATCGTACGTGGCCGCCTGCATGATACCATGAATGCAAGGAACCTGTCTCCCGAGTCGGTAGTGAACGTTTTGAAACGTTCGAGGATGTGGTTGACGTCTGTTTGGATATTGTGCGCTGTACAAGCGTTCAGCTTCTAATGCGTTACCATTTGCTTTACCATACATGAAATGCAAGTCTCGAAGTTCTGACAACGTGTATTCCATTTCACAAAAATAACAAATCTTCAAAGTAATGCTGTAGTGGACCACTACAATACACTGCAGATACCGTACTGAAGTGAAAACAGCCTACAGAGTGACTATCAGATGTAAATAGAAGAGTACACAAGTACTGTACTGCACTAAACGGTATGACAACATAAATTCATAAAGTAGTGTTTCGAATCCAGTGCCTCTCTGAAAAGTAAGCCTAGACCCATATTGAAGTTCCCGACATACCCAGGATTACTTTCCAGATCATAAGTTACTAATCAAAAATTGCTGCATTTCGGCCTCTCTACAAGCTCTTGAAATTTGTGCACAACCTTTTGAATGACCCTGTATTTAGTTTTATTGGTGTTTACGTCCAGTCCCAATTTCTTAGTGTTACACAATAGAATGTGCCCTTGATATCTCCTCGTTATTGAAGAGAGTTTCAAAATTGAATCACATACCTCATTTATTAAAAAATATATGAAAAACTGTAGGTAAAATTTGTCGTTCGTTACAGAAGAATGGCTCGTACGCACATTTGTATTTTATAAGCTACGTAATCTCATAAAAAAGTAATGTTGTCTGTATAAATATTATAACGTCACGCGTACATGTAATACAATAAAATCATATTAAAGAGCTCGGAAGAACACGTCCCGTCTAATAATTCCATTAAATCTGTTTTGTGCACAGATCTTTATAAAAACAACATATAAGCATTTTTAGTAATTAAATTTCCTTTAGAGACATTCTCCATAAAACATGCTTCAATTAAGTTAATGTATTTTCAAGCTTTCGTGATTCATAAGCACAATGACGTCATTATTATTAAAAGCTTCTTGAAAATCTACTGGAAACAATACGATTTTCATAACAAAAGATAGTGCCTATAGTAAACATGTTAATATCATGCAGAAAAGTTAGATTAATGAAACAAGGACGGACTAGAATTTACAGTTTAAAGCCTATTTTATTATTATTTTTATTATTATTATTATTATTATTATTATTATTATTATTATTATTATTATTATTATTATTATTATTATTATTCAGAACAAAGAAATGTATTTGCAAGGCAATTGTAGAGAATATTATGTTCTATAGATCAGAGACATGGACAATTAAAAGGTGACAGCTAACGAGTTATTAGCAACAGAGATGAATTACTGGAGAAGATCATCGTGGAAGTCCAGATTAGAAAAAAATTAGAAACATTGATTTAGGAAAATTACGAAAGTTGAAAGAAATGTGATGTAGACAATTGAAGACAGACGATTAAGATTGTATGCACATCTCAAGAGGATGACATCTCAGAGAATCCTTAAAAAGAACTTGGATGGAAAATAAATGGGAAAAGAAAAAAGGGAAGACCTAAAGAAGATTGGATAGATGGTGTGAGAAGAAGTATGAGTGATCTAGGACTTACAGATGAGGATGTTCAGGACCGCTACAACTGGAGAAGGAGAATTTCTTGAGGGTGACGGAAAACCATTGTACTGTCAATAAATTCCGAAATAATAATAATAATATATGAATATATTATATAATATTACTATATAGTTATTGTTATTATTATGATTAACTATTACTATTACTATTTTATTCTTATATTATTATTTATTATTACTTATTATTATTAGGATTATTATTATTATATTATTAATTATATATTAATTATTATTATTATTATTTTACTTACTCACTGACATTATCGAACCCGTAGGTTCATGGCCGCGCGAGCATAAGCTCCTCCATACATCCCTATCCTGAGCTAATGCTTTCCATTCATTTCCTGTATCATTATTATTATTACTAGTGTTCTTGATTATTATTATTGTTATTATTATCATTATTACTATTGGTATTATTATTATTATTATTATTATTATTTATTATTATTATTTAGTTATTATTATGGGATTATTATTATTATTATTATTTATTATTATATTATTATTATTATTATAGTACGGATATGTGTGAATGGAGTGTATCGTCTTAATTTTGTGTCATCTCAGAGGAGGCCCTGACATTGAAATGATCTTTCGGACAGGACCTCCATGCCCTGTGTCGTCAAAAAAAGAATGTGTGTGAACTATAGTTAAATCCCTCTCCCGACAGGCCGTGTCACTGTAAGGCCCGGGTGGTGTGTGGCACGTAAATGTGGCTACAAAGTGAGAGGTTAAACTTCGTTAATAGAATTGAATTTGTTATTATTATTATTATTATTATTATTTCCATCGCTCTCCATGGCGCAAGCGGTTAGACGCTTGCCTCTCCATGTGCGTTTCGTGGTGGACGAAACGGAGCTTGGGCAGGTTTTTCTCGGAGGTTTCTCCGTTTTCCCCTAACACAATTTTATTCCACTATTTCTCCATACTCATCCCATCCATTTTATTTCATTTCGTTCATCTGCCCCCGTGATGGTGCGTCAGGCGTGGTCTGCCACTGTCATTCACAGACCTCTATATAGGGGGCTCATCTCATCGGACCCTGAGCTAGACACGAGTTGAGCATATTTATTTATTACTAGCGTACCCGGCAGACGTTGTCTTGCCCGAACGTTCAATTCTCATGTCATGGGCGGACGATAAAAATATGTCACTTTTTTACCATAACATTCAGAAATTAGGACATAATTAGATATTATTAAATAAGTTCGCAAGAAAATCTCTTACAGCCTTCTGTTGTGGCTCAAGAAGTGTGAATGATGACGTCACAGTCATGAATATTAGAATTGTACCCTCCTTTGCAGATAAGCTAAGAACCGTCATATAACAATTATATTAGAGTGAAAAAAACAAGATAAATTGATGAGAGTGAGTCAAAACAGTTTTTTTCCCCAGCTAGATTTCATTTTTGACCCATAATGGCCGACATTCCATAAGAAAAATGTTTTCCCCCGTAGAGACTCAAACCAGCGTAAGTCCCGTAGTTCTGCGCCAAGACTTCTTGCCTTAACCACTCGGCTACGGCGCGAGACTCTTTGTATCAATGAAAGACAAAAATGGTTATTGTGAGTTATCCGTAAGAGATAAGGGACTCGTGGTATCAATGAAAGACAAAAATGGTTTTTGTGAGTTATCCGTAAGAGATAAACATATGCTGTCGCGGACTTTTTTGTACAGCTTTTTGAGATATTCAATTCTGTGTACATTAATTTTTTGTATTTCTTATGGTTTAGGCAGCGTAAGCCATTTAAGCGTCCAACGAGCTACTTTTTTCACGTTTTCCACTACAAAGGGCGATTTTTAAGGGTGTAGGAGTTGAGTATCACAACTCTCTTATGTCCTATGTTCATCCCGGGAACCTCCTGAACATTTTGCAAAAAAACCCCATCACAATCGGATCAACGGTATGGCCGCGCATAAAGTACCAACAAACAAATATACAAACAAACAAACATTAATTTTTATAATAATAATAGGTATAATTGCAGCCAATGGCCATGTAGAAAGAACTGTTTTCATGTCTTACAAAAGTCTGTTATCGATGTTCCTATGTTTTTACACTGTAACAGGTGATATCGGTCGCAGTGCGACCCACATAGTTTGCACTTGCACTTTTCTTCTGGGTTATGGCGCTTCACTGTTGCGCATATCCTGTGGTGGAAACCATGGACTGCGACTCTCGTCACGGTGTGTCTGAGGTCGTATCTGGCTGCTGTCCATTCCCTGTAGATCATCGCGTCCGTTGCGTAGAACTCAGGCCATATCTGTTCTCTCTTCTCGTTGAGTTCCCACAGCAGTTCTTTGTAGGCATCTGTTGCCGGCACGAGAAGGTCCAGGTGGAGCTCTTCAATGAAGAATGGTTCCTTTGTCAGTATGTATGTTAGGCGTGAAGGCGTGTATTTTGATACGCTTAGCGCTGTCTTTAAAAAGTGTGCTTTGACTTTCTCTATTTCCTCTAGGTTTGCCTTATTTAGGTTCTTCCAAATCACTTCTATTCCATAGGTCATGATTGGTGCTATTTTTAAGCGGAAGATGGTCATTGCTGTCTCCAGGGATAGTTTACTCAGGCTTTTAATGCTGTTCGTTGCTATTCTGGCCGCTAAGGCGCGTTCTTTGATGTGCTTATCGAAGGTGTCACCTCGGCTCTGCAGTGTGATCCCCAGATATTTGAACTGGTTTACATTTTGCAGTGGGTCTCCCTTATACCGAATGCAGTCATTCGCTGCGAGTCTTCCTCCTTTCCTGAAGGTCATTTTTACTGTTTTCTTCTCATTTATTTCTAGGTCGTTCTTTTCGGCCCATGCTACGAGTTTGTCGAACGCTGTTTGAGCTTTTTCGATGTCTTGGGATGTAATCACCATGTCATCAGCGTATGCCAAGATTTGGACGTTTTCTGTTTCTATCTCTGTGGGTATTTTTGCTGTTGCTATTATGAAGAGTAGGGGACTCAACGGGTCACCTGTGGAGTACGCCGTTTGTTTGATCTATTTGCTCTGTTTTGAAACTCCATCGTCTATCTGCACTTGGTTTCTGGAGAGGATGTTCTCAATTAATCTAGTTACTTGATTTCTCCCTGCTGCTTCTTCTATTCTTCTCATTATCAGCTGCCTGTTTAAGAGGTCGAAAGCCTTCTTGTAGTCTATGAAGATGGCATGTAGTTTTCCTCTCGGTTGTTCTAAGGCTATTTCGATGCTCTCTTGTAGACATTTAATTGCTTGTGTCGTCGATTTCCCTTTTACGAACCCGAACTGTTGTTCCGGTATGACGTGGGCTGTCATCGCTCTTAATCTCTCTGTGAGTATGCTGGTCATTATTTTTAGTGTTGTGCACTCTAGGGCTATTCCCCTGTATGAGTTTGGGTCCTTCGTGTCTCCTTTGGCTTTGTACAGCACCTTCAGCGTTGCTATTCTCCACTTGTCCGGAATGCTGCCTTGCCTTAGGCATTCGTTGAAAAGCTCTGTCCAGGTGTCTGCGAGAGCTTGCTCTGTTTCTTTGAGGTGTTCGAAGGCAATTTCGTCAGGTCCGCAGGCTTTTCTGTTTTCGAACTTGCAATGTGTCGTCTTACTTCCTCTCTGGTGAAGAGGCAGGATTTCTCCACTTCTTCTTTTCTTCGTATGGTTTCTGGGCGTGTTTCTTTGGCCTGCAGTACTTCTTTAAAGTGTTTCTCCCACGTATGTATTGATATATCTCTTGGAAAGGATGGCTGTTTTGGTGAGGTCACTTTATACCATTTTTCCTCTGCTTTTTCTATTATTTTTTTCTCTTCTTCCGCCTGGTACGTTTCTTTATACCTTTCCACTGTTTGTTTATAGGCTCTCCTGGTATTTTGGTATTCTTGTAGGTCTTCGCGTGTTTTCGATAGTTTTGCCTTGTGGAGTGCTATGATCGCGGCTCTCCTCGCTACGTAGCATTCTTGTTTGAACCATGGCTTTGCTTTTCTTCTCTTCCATTCTTTCTTTACTGTCGCTTGTTTTATTTGTCCTTCTATTGCATCGACTGCCTGATTTATTTTTCCTTCTTTTATTTCTTCTGATGCCTTTGTATCGTTTCTGTGTTTAGTTTCTCTCTGTCAATCTTTCTCGATAGTTTATTTGTTGGTTTTCTGGAGTTTTTTCTTTGTTGTGTGTCTTTTATATATATGTCGGTACTACTGGTATATGTTTCCTTACTGGTATGTCTCTTCTTATCTTTTGGTGGGTCTTGTGGCTGTTTGTGAAGACAAGGTCGATTGTGCTGGCTCCATTTGGTCCCATGTAAGTGTATTCTTTCTCTTTGTTTACTAGAGTTAGCCCTTCTTTTTCTATATGACCGACTACAGTTTTCGCTTTATATGTGGCTGTGTCAATTCTGCAGTTAAGATCGCCCATTATTATCACATTGTCTGTTCTGTTCGTCTTGCTTAGTGCCTGGCTTATCTCCTCCTGGATTTCTTCTGCCTTGTGTTCTGACTGGAAGTAGACATTTAGTACTGTGCATGTGTTTGTCTTTACTAGCAGCATGTTTTCTGATTTTTGAAGTATCTCGAACGGCGCTAATTTTGGTTTTATTAGCATTGTTATCCCTCCTTTAGGTCTTCCTCTTTCCCCTTGGCTGGCATATGAGTTAATTGCGTAGAAGTTTTCCGTGCTCCATTGGGTTGTTAGAAATGTTTCTGTTTATATATATATAAGATTTCCATCGCTGTGGTTTTGGGGTAGCGTCGCTGCGTCATAAAGCAGCGGGGCAGGGTTCGATCCCCGGCCGGAACAAGTTTCCTGGGTGATGGTTTTCTTTGGGATTTTTTCTCACCCGTAACGCAAATATGAGGATACGTTAAGGACTAAATGATCCCCGTAGAACATCATCTGGCCATTATCATATTCGCCATGTTTAGTATGAATGTGTGTGTAAATGGCGTGTTTCTTCTTAATGTTGTGTTGTCTCGGAGGGGGTTCTGACATTGAGCATTCATAATAAAGTGGACAATGGACATAAAGTGAAAGACAACTCTTGCGATTGACTAACTTACATGTCCTAAGAACTCCCCCTTTATATATGTGAGGGACGAACAATATGGACGTTAATCTAGAATCCTCTATGGAGGACTCGAGAGGAAGACTCCTCCAGAAAGTGAATCAGAGACGCATGAAGAAGCTCCCTGTGATTTTTTTAAAGCTGGCCCAACAATTGGTCACAATAAAATGGACACTGGACATAAAGTGAACTTAGCACAGAACATGAAACAATTGAATAGTTGCCCCGAAAAGAGATCTGACCCACAAACTACAAATTGTTGGGAAAAGAAAAGAGACGTATAATGTTAATTTTGAGGTGATTACCTTCATTATATTATATACATTTTATTCTCTCATCCAATTGGAATCATATACAGCCAATTTGAATGCCAAATAACTTGCTACTAGCTAAATATTAACAATTTAATACAGAATTGAGTACAAAAGTGATGTAACTCTATAGAGTGGAAAAATTATCTAACACATATTTAACTATAAATTCTATAATACGAAATATAAAATACATATTGAACACTGATTCAGTTAGAAAAATGTTTAACTTAATCAGTTTTCAGTATTTCTTTTCCAATTAATGTTATTTCATTACATTTTTTGTGTCTTTCTTATTTTCACTGAATTTCTTTAAGATTCTGATTGGAATTGACGGAACTGTGATGGAATGAATTTGCACAGCATGTGCAATAATTGTTTTTCTGCTCTACTGTTAATGTCTTGACTGACTCCGCCATTTTGTTACATATAGATCACTATTTGCTTCAAAGCCAACTTTTGCAAATAAATACAACAGTTCTGGAAGGGAGTATGGATAATTTTACATGCACCATCCCATGATACTCTCCGGATAGATCGCTAATCCACTGAAAACTCAACATTCGAATTTTTATAGGTTAGATCTCATCTCAGGGCAACTATTCAATTGTAGAAAGTTAACACATGTCAATATGTATTGGAGCTGGATCACCTGCCCGGAAATTAGTGTATTAATATTTAATGAAATGTTAATTACTACATGTTCAATGGATTTACGTAAGCAGCGATAATCCTGATATTAATAATACAAATTATCCTAATACAAACATTAGCTAATTATTACTGACAGAATCTATCTTCTTTTTGTTTCACATCCAATCCATCCAATACAAGTTCTCATATTATTGTTTTTAGTTAATATATGATACATGAAATGTTGGAAAATAGCATACAGCAAATTGATTTATTTATTATTAAAAATGAAACTTATGGTAAGGGATGAAAAGTAATTTACTTTCATCAAAATTTGGCAAAACTTCAGTTTGATATACAGGATGCAAGGGGACTATAACTGCTATTATTTTAACACGAATAATATTGACGTCATCTTTATCTAATAT
Source organism: Diploptera punctata (assembly GCA_030220185.1). NCBI lineage: Eukaryota > Metazoa > Arthropoda > Insecta > Blattodea > Blaberidae > Diploptera > Diploptera punctata. The sequence continues at coordinate 89,774 of JASPKZ010008867.1, read as the reverse complement.
ATAAAAATGTATGTTTGTTTCTTTGTTCATACTTTATGCGCGGCCATACCGTTGATCCGATTGTGATAGGGCTTTTTGCAAAATGTTCAGGAGATTCCCGGGATGAAAATAGGCTATAACAGAGTTGTGATAATCAAGTCCTACACCCTTAAAAATCGCCCTTTGTAGTGAAAAACATGAAAAAAATAGCTATTTGGACGCTTAAATGGCTTACGCTGCCTAAACCATACCAAATACACAAAATTAATGTACACAGAATTGAATATCTCAAAAAGCCCTACAAAAAAAGTCCGGGATACCTTATGTTTATCTTTTACGGATAACCAACAATAACAATTTTTGTCTTTCATTGATGCTAAGAAGACCGAGACAAGTACATAGATTCCTGTGCAAGCATAGCAGCACATGGCAGATATTCTTTTACGGATAACTCACAATAACGAATCTTGTCTTTTAGCTCATTTATGCCAAGAAGATCGAGATAAGTAGATTCCCGGGCAACACCGGGTAATCAGCACGGGGAATATTAAAATAATTACGATATATAATTATAATTATTTTTCATTTTACTTATTCAACTAATCATAAGAAGTACATTAATTTTTGTCTTTTAGCTCATTTATGCCAAGAAGATTGGGATGAGCAGATTCTGGGGCAACGCCGGGTAATCAGGACGGGGTATCTAAAAATATAAACTGATAATTATTTTTCCGTTTACTTATCCAACTAAATATAAAAGCACATTAATTTTCATGTATTTAGGCGTAGCAGCACACGCCGGGTATTAGCTAGTCTAATACAAAAATGAGTGTGGGTCTCTTTGTCTGTCTTTTATGGACTAAAAAAACTACTTGACCGATTTGAATGGGATTTCTATCATCATTTAGAGATTTTTTTGGGATATTTAATATATACAACATATTGCCCTATGCACTATAGGACCGGAGCTAAATAAAGGGGATATCGCTGCACTAAAAAAGTCGCTTTTGGACAGTTAAATTGCTTACGCTGCTTAACCATAACAAATGCACCAAATTAATGTACACAGAATTGAATATCACAAAAATTTCTACAAAAAAATTCCGCGACAGCATATGACTATGTTTTACGGATAACTCACAATAACCACTTTTGTCTTTTATGTCAGTGATACCGAGAAGATCGGGATTAGTAGATTCCCGGACAACGCCAAGTAATCTACATGGGGTATCTAAAAATAATTATAATATATATTTATAATTATTTTTTTTATTTATTCAACTAAACACAAAAACACATTTCATTTATATAGGCGTAGCAGCACTGGCCGTGTATCAGTTAGTAAAGAACATAAAATGAACTCGCTTTTTTTTCTAATTGAAATATTTAACGAATATATTACTTTTACTTTATATCAGTTTTTCTCAAAAGAAGAGGATGCATGAAGTTAGGATTTAGGAATTTGCCAGTTAGGAGTTTGGTATGGAGTCCAAATCGAAGGAAAAGAAGAGGTAGACCTAAGAAGACGTGGGTACAGGGAATTATTAATTTGATGAAAGGACAGGGACTTTAGGGTAGTGACTGGAAGGATATAGATGAATGGAGGAAGAAAATCAAAACTTAATATTGGACAAAGGAAGATGTTGTATACATTTAAAACCCTTTAGATAATAAACAATAAAAAATATTTATTTGTTCCACTTTTGCTCTGTACCCTTTATTTGTTTTTAATATTTTCATAGTTAGAACCTCAATATCTTCATTTCTTCGGAAATCTCTAAAATAACTTGGACATTTATCAAGTTTTGCTTTGTCAAAGAGACAAGAGACCATCCCCCCCTGTAATTCCGCTCCACAATGGCTACAACATGCGGATCGAAGTCCCAGGCCAGTAATTACAATGCACGTGTCCTCCAGCGATTAAAAAAAACCTTCCTTTTTATCAAACAATAACGCTAATTAGGATAATCTTAGAAATCTTGATGAAGATATAACTGCTGTGCCTCGGGGGTTCCTCCACTCGCTGTGAAATAATTGCTAACTTCTTTCTCATTCCTCTAATTGTTGTTTCCACCCTCTGCAGGCCACAAAAATAAGTTACATTTTGTGTTCTTTGTTCCTGTGATTTGTTCTTTAAATAAAAACTCATTTTAAAATCTCGCGTGAAACATTAAAAAAAAGTCCCTTTATATCAACTTTATGAACTGTCTATATTTGCGGTTGTGTTGGAAAACAGAGAATATCTTTCATTTCACCTCACGTGGTTTACACAAATATTTATAATCTTCTTTATTTCATTCACAATTTTACACTTATTAAATAGTTATGGAAAAATAATTACAACAAAATATTAACATCGTTAAAATATAATAAAATTGGCTATTATCAAATTACAAACTTTGTACAATGCAGTCTAAATTGTATACTTACAACATTTGATTTCCCGAGTATACAGGCTGTTTCAGACTAAGTATTACAGACTTCTAGGGGCTGTACATACTACAAGTGTGGATCCACGTGACGACCCGTTGTTCGTTGCACCTGTGACGCAAGTTTTCATACACACGCCCCACAATACTTGTTATGTGCTCAATAATTTCTGCTGCCGCCAGAATCCGTGCAAAAAGATCTTCCTCTAACTCGACAGGTGCAGTACAACCCCTAGAAGTCTGTAATACACAAGGCACACGATATCAGCCCATTATGTCTCGATCTTCAGTCTTATTTTACATCAAAATGGTACGTTTCCGGACATAGGTTCCTCATGAAAACTTTATCTACTAAGACCCCTCTACAACCCGTAGAAGTCTGTAATACTTATTCTGAAACACCCTGTTTAATGAAAATGGACAGTTAATTACAAATGAGGGAAATTTTGAAGAATGGCTGAATTCAAATAACCTTAGAAGAATAATTACGAACATGAATGAGGTGCACAAAGAAATTAAACATAGGCTCAATTCTGGTAGATTAACAGTTTTATATGTTTTATGTATTCTTTTATATGGATCTGAATCTTGGGTACTTACAAAAAAGAATCTCACACATTAAAGCCACTGAAATGAAATTTTTAATATCCGTAAAACGATGCACACGCATGGATAGATTACACAATGAATAAATAAGAAATGAACTGGAGATATTTTCAATACTCGATAAACTAGACGAGCATAAATACCAATGGAAAGAACATTTAGACAGAATGGACAATACAAGATTACCCAAAAAGATCAACGCCTACAAACCACATGGAAAAATATATTTGGGACGGCCAAGGAAATGATGGACTTGAGACCGGAACAGGTCGCATTGACCTAATCCTGGAAAGAAAGAAGAAGAAGAATATATTTTATGTTTTCTCTTTGGTTTACCTACAAGAAACTTCCATTGGCGCTACATACCTTCGGTATTAGCTAATAACTATTTTATTACTATTGATTTTTGTTTGAAAGTGTGAGGTCAGTGGAGATGAAGTATCGCACCTTCGTAATATCCTCATTTCAAATTCTGTTTGTGAGATTGAAATGAGTTCAGTTCTTGTTAAATTCCAACAAGTTGAGCTACAATGTCTCTCCTGCTTACGTGAACTTTTTTTGTCAGATCTAATTTATTAAAAACAGCTTTCCTTTGTGATAATTGAACTCTGCAACTACAAAGCTACTGGATCCCTATAACTTTTTATGACACTGCAAATTGCTAGCGTAAGTCCACAGTTTTTTTACTAATTCTGAAGCAATATACTGTAATCCCAATGAAAGAAAATACCCTGCGTAGATGACGGTTTACTGGGGACTGGAGGGTATTGAGCATACATGCAGGTGGATTCCTCGAATACCACTGGTTCGAGATGGCATGTACTGTTGTATTGAATGAATGTGTCCCATCAATGGCATCTTATAAGAGGGATGAGCTCAAATATCATATGGTCAATGTGGTGAGCAACTCCAAATGAACGGATATCACTGTTCTGAGTCTAATCTTGTGATTTAATAGTATATTACGATGCGAGGTTGGGAAGTGGTGTTTACAGAATCGATGAAAATGTTTAAAAACCGAGCGATAGCAAGGTTTTTAATTTCCGTGATTCAGTAAAACACTTCACAAACGTGCGTTGTATATTATTTTTAGCGCGATGGTGTTTTCAAAACAATAAATAATAGTAAAATAATCACATCTCTGTTGGAAATATTTGCGTTCATTATAAACAACTGACTAACGTTAACAGTGTGGACAATGTTTATTAGTTGAAAAAACGGGAGGTCGTGAGACCAATTTAGTGATAAAATTAATATTAGTAAAATTCACATCAAATTCCGTTGAGGTGAAGTCATATGATGAAAGTTAAAAATTAAATTGTACCTATTGGTAGGTGCCATCGTCCTCAACTTTGTTAATATATTGTATATAAAATTAACTGGAGCGCTTTCGGAAGTTATATTTCATCTTCTGCAAGTTGAGCTTCCGCTACTCGTTGTTGTGTACGGTGATGTATACAAACTCCAAACAGTTGGAGTATACATCGCCGTACACAACAACAACGAGTAGCGGAAGCTCAACTTGCAGAAGATGAAATATAACTTCCGAAAGCGCTCCAGTTAATTTTATATACAATATATTAACAAATTGAGGACGACGGCACCTACCGACAGGTACAATTTAAATTTTAACTTTCATCATATGATAAAATGGCGCCAAATAATTATGGTTTTATATTGTTTCAAATAAAGTACAGTCCATTTAAAATGCAGTGATTTGTTTCGTATAACGTAGGCTATATTAACACTACCTTTTGGATATTTTTTGTATATACATCGTATATAGTATATATAGAGGGCAGTGGTTTTATTTCCCACACGCGTATTTGTAATATGTAATATTACAGTATAATTATTTTTATTACAGTATAGTTATTTAGGTTGGCAACTCCAAAATGTAGGAAGTTGAACTTTCAATCATGGCCGCCATTCCTGTAAGTACAGCAAAATGCACTATCGCGCAAAAAGTACATTTTAGCTTGATAATATCGTGCAGTTTGTGATTGGACTCAATGTTTTTGTCTTTTTAATGGTGCACTTTTGTCTTATTTCTCGCAACTTATGAATTGGATTCGCTAGTATGGTTGGTACTTATGTTTAGGTACTGAGCGCTCACACTTTTTTGATGTTGCGCACTGCCTCTTACCACAAACTTTTATTGTGGGCGGTGCTGGACCATTGGAATCCAGTTCTTGCTTGAAATCGTCTCCATCTGCGTCTAGATCTGCCTTGTGATCTTCTGCCTGACAGTTGTATTACACATAACACATTAAATTAGATATTTTAATATTGAATTTATCACATATCACTCAATGACAAATTAAATATGAAGAGAAAAATATATGCCTAAATCGGGATTTGAACCCAATATCTCTGGTTCTGTACAATAGTGCTTTAACGATTTAAGCTATTAGGCATCACGATTTAAAAATATATTTTTCTCTTAAGAACAAGAGATACTGGGTTCAAATCCTGATTTAGGCATATATTTTTCTCTTCAAATTTAAATTAGATTAATTGGTACAGATTACTGCTATCGAGCGAGATTTAATGTGTTAATTTTATTTATACAAGAAAGAAGAACAGACAGATGAATGAAGAAAACTACGTAACAGTAAAGTAATCCCACTACAGGGGTAGTGGGAGGTTAGAGCTCCCACTTTTTCTGGACAATCGGCACTTGATGTCAGCCGGGTTGTCAGCCCTGCGTGACGGCCGCCTTTACCCCCAGAACAAGCGTCTGGTACTCATTTCCGTTAGAGGCTGAGTCGACCCCAGGGCCAGAAGGTTTGTCGCAACAGTATGCTACGTAAGCTACATGCCCTTTATAAAAATCATATATAATAAGAACAGTTAGGTCTCGTACAGTGCGAAGGCCATTTGGCATGAATGGTGAATGAAAGAAGGGCTTAGAAACTCCTTGTAGGAAAACCACAGGGAAAATATCCAGTATATACCTCAACAGAAAACCTCCGGTCCTCTAGGTTGGGGTTGTGCGTCGGGCTGGAAACTCACCACGTAAAACGATATTTCTCAAAAGTCCCACACGATTAAGCCGGACGGAACTATAAGAAGACGACGACTTGGATATACGAGTATTAGAGAGGAACTAAAAGTACAACCACTTCTTCAACAAATAGAAGAACACAGGAACAATTGGATAGAACATCTGCAAAGAATGACAGATGGACTGATGTATAATCCTCGAGGACGAAGATAGGTAGGAAGACCAAGAAAGCGCTGGGCTGAACAGGCAAAGACCTAATCCGTGAAGGATGGTGATGATGAGATGGGTCAAGAAAGAAGTGGGGGGAATAACATTAACCATTCTCTGAGCGAGATGAAATTATATAGACTATTTAAATCATGCCACAAATGGGAGTCAATGAGCAGTCATACTTCAATGATTTTCGATTTACAACCAATCACAGTCGTGTTTCGCCTAGAATTTACCAACTACAGTTTATCATAAGTAATGCCACGAGTTACATCCAAATTATCGATAAATTCACGACTCACGAAGTGAGGAGTGAATTTATCTAGAGAATTTGGAAATCAAGAGTAGCATTTGTTAGGACTATTTAACGAATAAAATTAAGCTGTTTATTCACAAATCATTATTTAAATATAATTATTTTTAAATATTTATATATTTAATGTAAACGCGATGTTTGAAAACAAATGAGAAACGATTGGTACGCTTCATTTGCTTCTTTTGTTTATCACTGCAACCAGATCATATTATTTATTGCCAAAGGAACATAGAGAACCGAGCAAAGGAACACAATATTGTAATAATGCACTCTAGTGGAGAAAAAATGAAACACATCAAACTGTATATTAATTAATTTCTGATGTCGTATGATATAAATATGATAATTATATTTTTCCGGATTATTACCTGGGAAAAAATACATTTAAGAAAGTGCAAACAGTGGTTTCATTTTTTGGTGGTATAATCAATTGCTACAAATGTTTTTATATTACCACCTGCATGCGATATGTGTTGACATTCATGCACTATATATACAATCTGGTAGCCGTATTTCTTGGGGAGTCGGTCACTGCAAAATAATGCTATGACCTATTCAGAACGTTAAAAATTAAAGTGCTTTCTTTATTATGATAAACTTTAGTTGATAAATTTTAGGCGAAACACAACTGTGATTGGTTGTAAATAAAAAAATCATTGAAATGTGCTTGGTCATTGACTCCCATTTGGGGCATGAGTTAAATAGTTTTAATAAAGAAAGCACCTCCTTTTTAACATTATGAATAGGTCATAGCATTATTTTGCACTGACCGACTCCGTAAGAGATACGGCTACCAAAGTGTATATATAGTGCATGAATGTAAACACATAGCGCATATGGGAGTTTATATAAAAACATTTGTAGCAATTGATTATACCACCAAAAAAAAAAAGAAAACCACTGTTTGCACTTTCTTAAAAGTATTTTTCCCCAGGTAATAACCCAGAAAAATATAATTGTCATATTTACATCATACGACATCAGAAATGAATTAATATACAGTTCGATGTGTTTCATTTTTACCCCATTAGAGTGCATTCTTGCAATATTGCGTTCCTTTGGCAATAAATAATAAAATATGGTTGAAGTGAGAACAAAAGAAGCAAATAAAGCGTGCCAATCGTTTCACATTTGTTTTCAAACATCGCCGTTTACATTAAATATATACATATTTTGAAAAAAAAACTATATTTAAATAATGATTTGTGAGTAAACGGCTTAATTTTATTCGTTAAATAGTCCTAACAAATGCCACTCTTGATTTCCAAATTCTCTAGATAAATTTGGAAATCACTCGTGGCTTTACTCATGAGAATGATTGGGAAACATTAGCTCAGGATAGGGTACGGCCTTGAACCTCTGTGTTCGATAATGTCAGTGAAATAGTTAGTTACGTATTATTTGGTTTATATTTTACAATCTACTCCATCGCTGTGGTTTTGGAGTCGAGTCGCTTCGTCGTAACGCAGTGGGTCCAGGTTCGATCTCCAATTGGGACAAGTTTCCTGGATGAGGGTTTTTTTTGTGGGGTTTTCCCATTCTGTAAGACAAATGTAAGGATACTTTTAGGCCCAGACGGTTCCCGAACATCATCTGGCCACCATAATCACCATCATCATATTCACCATGTTTAGTAAGAATGTGTGTGTGAATGCTGTGTTTCTTCTTAATGTTGTGTTGTCTCGGAGGAGGTTCTGACATTGAGCTGGTTACTCATTCGGGGAGGACCTCCATGTCCTTGTGTGGTCAAAAAAAGTATGTGTGGGATCCATAGTCAAAATCCCTCTCCTGACAGGTCGTGTCACTGAAAGGCCCGGGTAGCGTGTGGCACGTAAAAGTACCTATAAACCGAGAGTTAAACTGCGTTAATGGAATAGAAAAAAACACAATCGTTTGACCTTAACTAGCTAATACCCAGCATGCGCTGCTACGCCTAAATAAATGTGTTTTTATTGTTTAGTTGAATAAGTACAAAGAAAAATAATTTTAAATTTATAATGTAATTTTTTTAGATGCCCCGTGCTGATTACCCGGCGTTGCCCGGGAATCTACTTATCCCGATTTTTTTGACATCAATGAGCTGAACGACAGAAATGGCTTATGTGAGTTATCCGTAAAATATAGATATACTCTATGCTATCGTGGACTATTTTGTAGAATTTTTTGAGATATTCATCATCACCATCAACATCAAGGATTAAGCCCAATGGCCTGTTCCGATGTTATAATAGGTCGAATTGGTCCTTCCATCTCTTTAATGGTCTTCTCAACATTCTTCTTCCTTTTGGTTTATAATTTTACATTCTTCTTGGTACGCGCTGTTCATTCATTCGTAATACGTGCTGAAGATACGCATTTTGATAATATTTTATTCTTTCACAGAGATTAAATATATTAAGTTCTGTTCTTATATCGTCGTTTTTCTTTTTATCGGTCCTTTGGTATCCTGCTATTGCTCTCAAAATCTTCATTTCAGCAGCCTCTATTTGTTTACTATCTGCCTTTGTTACTGTCCAGATATTCAATTGTGATTAATTTGGTGTATTTGTTATGATTTAGGCAGCGTAAGGCATTTAGACGCCCGAAAGCTACTTTTTTAGTACACCGATGTATTTTTTTAAACTCCGGCCCTTGAGTACGTAGGGTAACGCGTTATATACGTGGTACAGTCATTAAGTTTTGAGACTGAGCGCGTAGGTGGCGCCGTGGTATGGTACCCTGTCAGTTAGTCTCTCGTCCCATCAAGAGACAGTTGAGTGCATGCGCTGATAGCAGAACTGCGGTCTTTGTTGTGACGGTGATTTGAATGCGCACGTCGGAACTCGAGATGTCACAGTTTGAGCAACGGGTAACATCAAGTTCTGTCAGAAATTATGCAAGACCGCTGCCCAAAACGTTTCAAATGATGCAGCAAGTTTACGGTGAGTACGCATTCAGTTGCAGTGTTGTGTTTAGGTGGCACCGACGTATTTGCAAGGAATATAATAATAATAATAATAATAATAATAATACTTTATTTATTCTGGCAGAGTTAAGGCCATAAGGCCCTCTCTTCCACTCAACCAGCACAAATACAAATAAATATTCGACAAATATAGATATACACTGTACTAATTATAAACAGTTAAAGATACAATAAATGTAGCAATGTAAATGTCATGTACAAACAACATTTCATAGGGTAATAACAATAATGATACGATAATAATAATAGTAATAATAATAATAATAATAATAATAATAATAATAATAATAATAATATAAATATGATACATTATACGGGAAACACCAATTAATATATATATATCTTACACTGGATAATAATGAAGTCGAGTTTAGAGCAAATATAAATTTAGATTTCTTTTAAAAGATGTCAATGTCCGGCAGCCCCTTATTTCTTGTGGTAGGGAATTCCAGTTGCGAGAAGTTGAGATGGTATATGACATGGAGTGATGTGATGTCCTATGTTGCGGTATATTAAGTAAGAGACTATGTTGTGATCTTGTGTTTAAGTTATGGTTTGAGGATAGATACTGGAAACGGGATGATAAATAATTGGGAATCGAGGTATGTAGGATCTTAAATAGGAGAATTAGACAGTGCGATTTTCTTCTCTCTTTTAGATGTAGCCATGACAATTCGTGGAATAATGGAGAAATGTGATCGTATTTTCGAACATTAAATATGAATCTGATACACATATTATGGACACGCTGCAGTTTGTCCGACAACCCGTCACTTATGTCAGTTAGTAGAAGGAAGAGCAGTTTGGAAGATGATGTGCGTACTGGTCGGCCACAAACAATTCGAACTAAACTCAAGACCCTGAACATGTCTCGTGTTACCCAGCACAGTGTGCCAGGAATCCTGTCGCAAGACCAACGTGATGATCACATGACGATTTGTGGTGACCTAATCAGTAGTGCTGACGATGATCTGACGTTTCTCAACCGGATAAAAACTGGAGTCGAAACATGGTGTTTCCTTTACCATCCGCAACTGAAACGAAATCCGCTATCTGTAAAACGCCATTATGACCATGGCAGATAAAACCGACACAAGACAGGTCAAAAGGCAAGCTGATGCTTAAACTGTATTTTGATTCAAATGCAATTGTTCACATGGAATTCATCCCAGAAGGTGCAACTGTAAGCAAAATCCGCTACAAAGAGATCCTTGACCGTTTACGCGATTCAATTCGCCGTAAGCGATCTGAGATTTGGCGTTCAAAGAATTGGCTATTGTTACACGACAACGTCCCCGCACATCGTTCTGTCTTTGTACAAGAGGAACTTGCAAGGCAACAGGTAACAGTTTTGCCAGAACCTCCGTACTCACCTGATCTCGCACCCTACAATTTTTTATCTTTCCTCTCAGGAAAGCAATCCTACGTGGGAGTAGATTTCATTCTTCCGAAGAGGTCATGACTGCTACAAAAGAAGCCATACAGGAACATTCCTGCCAACATCTTTCAGCGGTGCTTCCAGCAGCTATACCACGTTGGCAAACGTGCTTAACGGCCAAAGGCGACTATTTTGAGGGAGGATATGGTTCTGTTTAAGTGTACGCCTAGTTATCGGCATCTTGTGAGATATTCAGATTCTTGTGGGTGCCTACCCTCCAGGCGTAAAGTCCCAGAACTTAATGACATTATCTAAATTACGGGGGGGGGGAAACATTCAAATCGGTCAAGGAGCTTTTGAGCCCATAAAGGACAGCCAGATTCACACTCATATATATATATATATATATATATATATATATATATGGTATGATAAGAAAAATAAATGCCTGGACGGGATTCGAACCCGGATCTCTGAGTATATATATATATATATATATATATATATATATATATAGTAGTAGTAGTAGGATTTTATTTGACTAAAGGTAAGATACATGCAATGTTATTTACAAATATGGGTCGCACGGGTAGTAAAGCGTACGTGCTTTTGACAGTATGTTACAATAACATAATGTTTGGTAATAATACAACGTAAAACAAAAAAAGAAAACACAATAATATTACAATTAGATAATAATACAATAACATTATACATTAATTAAGTTGTGTAGAATTATTAAGAATTAATGGTATTATATTTTGATAACATATTGATTTATTCATGAATGACTGTTGTTCTTATTTTACGCGTTTTGACCAGAAATTTACCCAGGTTTATCCAGTTTTCTGGATTTACCATTAACTGGCAGCATCCCAATCTTTCACGATTTGAATTTAGAAATATTTCCGGTAATAACTGACGCCCCCAATATTCTAAATTGTTACATTTTCCTAATATAATATGTATCTTCAAATCTCCCGCTCATTGGACATATTCGCATATCGTGAAAGTCGCTAATTTTTAGAAATTTCAATGCCCCTAGCCTAAACCAAGCAAGCCCTGATCTCTCTTTAAATTCAAGGTTGAATAAATATGATTATTTTTCCCAAACTTGTTTTAGGTGAATATATATATTAAGAAGATTATGTCATATTAAAGAAAATATTAGATTCTAAATAACCATTTTTTCGTAAAAATGTAGTGGGAAATAAGACAATGGAGTAAACAGATAGAAGCATTCATTTGTTCTATAATGCTGTGGTTTCATGTTTTTATATAAACGGAATATAATTACATCAGAATTCAATAATAACAAAAGTTAGGTTAATTAAATATAACATTACAATGAGCATATTTCTTCTTTGTATTATATTCCTCAACGATCCTGCTTACCAACATGCACAAAACAAAATTGTAACATCCAAGCTGGTATTACTGGTTAACGTGGCCAAAGAAAACAAAAACCAAAATAATAATAATAATATTAATAATAACCACACAGATCTCATTATATAAAAAACAATTATACTAAAAACAAAAGCCAACAAACAAAATGGCAGAACATTGTTTAAATTCAGTGACCTTTTAATGGTGAAAATTCGCTTCTATTTTGATAAAAAGCAACATGGAAGCTGTTTATGGTTTTATACAATGGAGCAATCGATGTGTAAAGAAAGAGGCAAATGTGCAAACAATGAAATGTACAGTAAATTAAAATGTCTGCCTGTTGTAATAATAATAATAATTTAGTATTATCATGAATTCAGTTTATCATATAAACTGTAGGCTATCCTGGGCTTTTGTTCGTAATCTATTTTTGATTCAAAAGTTATATTCTCTTGATGCTGGACAGTTATTATGCGAATCCACAATGCAGGGATTATGTATAGAACATGTAGTCCTTTGTAGGATTCCCAGGCATCTCAAATGAACCTGTTGAGGTTGTTCTCATAAAAATATATTTGAAAAGAAATACTTGCAATTGTTGAAAAAGAAGATAAATTACAATACGCTTATATAAGTTGTCCACCGCTGTGGTCTCGAGGTAGCGTGCTGCCTTGTCACGCGCGGTTCGATCCCTGGTGGGGGCAGTTTTCTCGGGGTTTTCCCTCACCTGTAAGACAAATGTCAGGAAAACTTTAAGGCCCAAACAGTCCCCGAAATCATATGGTCATCATCATCATCCTTCACCGGTGTGGAAAGCAACGGGAAGCTACCACACCTACAATTCCCTAGTAAAGCTGCAAGCATAGCATGAAAATGCTATGATTGCAGTGAAAGACCTGCCCTCGGGCATAATTACTATGGATGGATCAAAGAAAATGTAAAGAGCAAAAGTTTCGATTTTTTAAGCCATTTTTCGAAAAATCGTGCATTTTTTCGAATTTTCGAGTGCATCATCAGTCCTATCAGAGATTCTACGTTTTGCAACAAGCTATGAAACCAGATCTTTATAAATGCTAATATAAATTTTGCATCTTGCAGATAAGCGCCAAATGTCCCCGCTCTTTGATTGTTGATGTAATATCCAGTTAGTTTGGCGCTACATTAAATAGTAAAGATTGGTTTAAACTTTAAATGCATTTTTTTTCTAAACTTACATAATGGCGCATAACCGGTTGATGCATAAGCCGTTCAATTTCATATAAGGGAAGAAAATCAATGCTTGCTCTATGAGCCTGAGTGGTGTAATGGTTAGCTCACTGTTATGTAATCTTCTCCATTCGCCTGTCTGTTCATCTATCTTTGTTCCAAAACATTTTCTATGAACTTTATTCTCAAATACTCGTAATATTTTCTCTTCCCTTAAAGCAAGAGTCAATGTTTCGTAGCTATATATATATATATATATGCCTACAGGCTATATATTGTGTGTGTGTTTGAAATTTAACGAAGTAATTAAGAAATGAGTTTAGTTAGGCCTATACGTGGTTTCAGAATTATAAGAATATCATGAATGGAAATACAGAAATTTCGTAGAATAAAGAGGGTATATATATAGATGACGCAATAATATAATTTGAAATAGGAAGGAAAAAACAAGGAATTCTCCGGGGATGATGGCAGAGCTGTATTAAAATGCTGCAGATGACCGGTATTCATTTAAAATTCAATTATCTGTCTCTAAAATTGCGGACGCAGCTTCTGTCTGCCTGAAAATATCAATCCATATATCTCAAGAGGTTCAGTATCATTCAATAATGGAAGCGAGCTTCTATCTCTCCACTACACTACTGGACACACAATGTCGTCTTGTATCCGTGTATAAAACATTCTTACAGGACTATATTCTAAGAATTTATACTAAAATAATACATAATTGTCTGTTTATTAATGACTATCTAATTCCCGGCGTGCGCTACTATGCCTAAATAAATATAATAGGCTATATAAAAATCAACTCCGGAGATACTAAAGGACAACACGCACACACTATTGAGTAACACTAAGGAATTAGGACTGGAAGTAAATATCAATAAAACTAAATATATGGTCACACGTAGAAATACATTATATAATGGAAATGGACAGCTAATGACAAATGAGGGAAATTTTGAGGAAGTGGCTGAATTCAAATACCTAGGAACAATAATCACAAATAGGAATGAGATGCACAAAGAAATTAAACATAGGCTCAATTCTGGAAATGCGTGCTATTATGCATTGCAGAGATTTTTGATGTCCCAACTCCTTTCAAAAAACCTTAAACTGAAAATAAATCATCATCATCATCATCATGAACAAATTCGTTTTAGGCCATGTGGCCTGTACGGTAATCCTAGCGAAGATGAAAATAAATAAAACTATTATTCTACCAGTTATATTATATGGATGCGAAACATGGACTCTTACTTTAAGGGAGGAAATGAGATTACAAGTATTTGAGAATAAAGTTCTTACAAAAAATGTTGGACCAAAGAGAGATGAACAGACAGGTGAATGGAGAAGACTTGATAACAATGAATTACATGGTCTTTGTAGGAAGCCAGATATAATAAGAACAGTTAAGTATCGTAAACTGCGATAGGCAGGACATGTTGCGCGTATGGGGAATGAAAGACGTGCATTGAGGCTTCTTGTAGGAAAGCCAAAAGGAAAACGCCCTGGTAGTAGACAAGAATGAGGTGGGAGAACAACATTAACTATGATTTGAGGAAGTAGATTATACAGGGAATGATTGGAAAACATTAGCTCTGGATAGGGATGTATGGAGAGAAATGTCCGCGCGTCCATGAATCTACGGGTTCGATAGTGCCAGTGAGTAAGTAAGTAAGTACCGGTATATAAAATCAATGTTTGTTTGTTTGTTGGTTTGTTTGTTCGTATTCTATGCGCGGCCATGCCGTGATCCGATTTTGCTGGGTCTTTTTGCAAAATGTTCAGGAGATTCCCGGAATAACATAGGCTATAAGAGAGTTGGTGATATTTAACCTCTTCACCCCTAACTATCACCATTTGTAGTGAAAACGTGAAATAAAGTCCCTATTTTGACGATTAAATGGCTTACGCTGCTAAACCATAATCAAATGCACAAAATTAATGTACACAGAACTGAATATCTTAAAAAACTCTACAAAAAAGTCCGCGACTGCATATGTTTATCTTCTACGGAAAACTCACAATAACCATTTTTGTCTTTCATTGATACCAAGAAGATCGGGATAAGTAGATTCCCGGGCAAGCGTGCTCTGTCATACAGTTCATCCGATTGAGATGGGGCATTTTCAAAAATGTTCTGGAGATTCCGGGGATGAACATAGGCTATAAGAGAGTTGTAATACTCAACCCCTTCACCCCTAAAAATCACCCTTTTTAGTGAAAAACATAAAATAAAGTCCCTATTTTGACGCTTAAATGGCTTACGCTGCCTAAACCATAACAAATACACCAAATTAATGTACACAGAATTGAACATCTCAAAAAACTCTACAAAAAAGTCCGCGAAAGCATATGTTTATCTTCTACGGATAACTCACAATAACCATTTTTGTCTTTCATTGATACCAAGAAGATCGGGATAAGCAGATCCCCGGGCAAGTAAAATAGCGCATGGCTGGTGGTAAAAACAAAAAATAAAAAAATAAATAAAATAAAAAATAAAATTCCTGGCGCGACAGGCCTACCAGCCGGATGTGTAGCATTTATTTAGGAGTAGCAGCGCACCCCGGGTAATAAATAATAGAGATTAAATAAAGTCCCTATAATTGGTACATACCACGACGAACCAAACATGGCGGTTGCTAGAGTCAATTTTTAATTTCGAATTTCAGGTAAACGCCCACTTTTAATAGCCGGATCTCGCTGATGTTTTGATAATTCCTACCTCGGTTTATTGTAATAGGATATACTGAGCTACGTTGTGCCCCACGCCATAGCCGAGTGGTTAAGGCAAGAAGCTTTGGCTCAGAGCTACCGGACTTGTGCTGATTCGAGTCTCCGTGGGAGAAGATATTTTCTCGTGGACGTTCGGCCAGTAAGAGACCGGTGCCCACCCAGCATCGTGAGGCATTTGGGTAGCTACAATAAGAAGGGCTCCAGGTTGAGAAAACCAGCTCTAACGGCTAGGGGACCCGACATGCTGACCACATGTTATCCATACACTGACTAGATGATCGTCTGCCTCTGTGATTAACACATATGGATGTGAGGCCAGCAGACGGTTGGTAGGCCAAGGGCCTTCTACGCCTGTCACGCTTGGAGTTGGAGACTTACGTTGTAGAAAATCGTAATATTTAATTTAATATCCCTGGTCTATTTGTTGGAAGGCTATATCTGAGATTAATGTACTTCTAAACTGCTCAACGCTCAACCGATTTTCATGAAAACTTGTAAACCCTTCGACAAAAAAAAAGAGTAATCTCTTGAACGCACATTTCTTCTAAGTCATATTTGGCACATCGCTGGGTTCAAACTAGGAAACTAGTCATAATTGTGCAGTTCCTGAGCTATTGTGTTATGTGGCATAAACTGAAGACTCTCCTACGTGTCCTGATAGATCAGCGGTAAAGCATGCGGTCACTGTTTCTGTTAGTGAAGATCGCAGGTTCGCGTCTTTAATTACGCAGTTTTTTTCGTGATATTTGTATTAAAACTTTTTATGAATTAAATACATATTATTTCGTCATTTGAATTAATCTATACTTTTTAAGTTCATAATTGTTTTTTATACCGTTGAGGTTATAACAATGTTAAATTATATATTTTTATACGCTTTATATTACTCGTATCTCCTCGCTATCGGCCAATAGTACTACATCATCAGCATAAACTAACAGCTTATTAATACCATTGAGTTGTAGGCCTTCCCCATCCTCTAAATATTTGATGGCATGTTCTAGTACAAAATTAAATAGTAGAGGAGATAGTGCATGTCCTTGCTTCAACCCATTCTGGATTTCAAAAGTGTCCGAAAACTGTTTGCCTACACGCACCCTACTCTTTGTACCATTTAGACACATTCGTATAAGTATTTATTATTATTAATGTTATTATTATTATTATTATTATTATTATTATTATTATTATTATTATTATTATTATTATTATGTATTTATTTATTTACTAGCGGACCCGGCAGACGTTGTACTGTCCGAACGTTCAATTCTCGTGTCATGGCCGGACGATAAAAATATCTGTTACGTTTCTACCATAAAATTAATTAATTAAGACGTATTAAATAAGTTCGCAAGAAAACTCCAGGATACAAGATTGAAGTTCTACAAAACAATGGCTGTACCGATACTTTTATACGGTAGTGAGTCCTGGGTAACAAATAAGAGGAGCTCGAGCAGAATACAAAGTGCAGAAATGGCCTTTCTAAGAAGGACCAAAGGGTGCACAAAATTGGACCACATAAGAAATTAAGAAATAAGAAATGAATTAGAAATATGTATTCAATAAATGACAGAATTTAACAACAAGTTCAGAGAATGGAAGAAACAAGATTGCCCAAGATAGCATATCGTTATAAACCAAAGGGATTAAGGGATATAGGAAGACCTAGGAAGAGATGGAAGGAATCATTGTGAATTCGGAACAGGCGAATCACCTAAACCTTGAAGTGAAGGTGATGATGATTGTTATGATAAAATATGAATATAACAAGAAATTTCCATAACAACTTATATCCGAGGGAATGAAAATAAGTGGAAATTTGACATATAAGTATTTGTTCCTCGGTAACTGAATTGCAAATAAAAATGTAAAAAAAACATTATAAAATTACGTAACAATGGAAACATTTCCTAGCAACTGTTATTTCAGATTGTATTTTATGGACGAAATCACGAAATGGAAGTGCATCAACGAAGAAGATATTAACAGAAGAATGTGGGATATATTTACACAGGAATGATTTAGATTAGGATAATTTAGTTTTAAGAAACTGTGAGATAACATCTAGTTCCGGTAAAGGCTCTGACCGCAGGGCGGGACCAGCAAATTGTCTGTGGTGATCTCGGTTTATGAAGTGGAGTCATCTTCTTCCACAGAGGGGAATTAAACGCACCGCTGATGTTAATTGACATGTGTGGTGTGGGGATAGATGCTTATCATGAGATAGGGTTAGTTCCGAGTATCTGGCTGCTGTCATTGGCCAGTGAGTCCCCAGGATACAGTCAGTGATCTTGTGGTTATCTCAGCGCGTTGGCGCAGCCCACTTATTGAGAGGCTCATGTAAAACAGTGACAGGCGGGCACTGCTGGGCCACAGATTGCGAAATTTCCCGGGTCTTGCCACAACAGGTCGGCCAGGAGTTTATATACTCGCGAGTGTAACAGTGTCCGTAAGTTAGGTTTACTACAGAATTGAGATAGGGATTCAGGTTGTTATCTTAACAGTTTAAAACGAACGATCTTGGCCTAATTAATTATGGTATTTGTTAATACTCACATTTTCTAAATTTGACGCTTATGTCGCTGAAGATATTAGAAACCAGCGACAATGACCAATCGGCGGATTGGGATACCCTTCCAATGTCAAAGGCAACGGAGTAATACGGTTCATTTCTTGATACTTGGTAAATATCCAGAAATAAACCGGGGGACTGGGCGCACTACTAATCTTCAAGCGACTTTGAGAGAAATGAAGTATACACCAAATTATATTACATAAAAACTATACTTATTATGGAATATTAATTACATTTATATGTATTCTCTCTGTCTCTCTTTATCTTAGTTTTGTTTCTCCATTTATAGGTACTTTTACACTATTTGTAATTATTTTTTCTAGGTATTTGAAAACTGGGGACATGTTCCCAGAAACATGGAATATTAGGACTTTATACAATAGCGGGGCACTAGAGATATTAACGCAGGAATTAGATAAATTGCCCTTGGATATAGTCACTTTACAGGAAGTTAGATGGCCAGGAAAAGGTAGTCAGGAATCAGGAAGCTTTGCATTATACTACGGGGGTGCAGAGAGACCTGAATTTGGAAAGGGTTTTTTAGTCAGAAGGAGGATCCTGTCCGCTATCCGAGATATTAAATTTGTCATTGATAGGGTATCATACATAATTCTAAAGGGTAAACGACATGATTTTATAATCGTAAATGCACATGCTCGCACAGAAGATAAAGATGACAAGATCAAGGATGAGTTCTATGAAGAAATAGAATGCTTATTTGATAGCCTTCCACGATATCATATGAAAATTGTATTAGTACGTAACTTGACCTGTATCTGTCTATGTAACGGACCTGTATATATGTAACGGAATCTTTGAACATCATTTTCACCCACTTAAAAACATTAGATCGACTTGAAACTTTGTATTCTTGTAAAGGACTCATGACAATACAGTAATTTAATTATTTTCTTAAATCCTGGCCAGAATCATCAGAAAATAAAAATAAAATTAAAACCGGTGTATTTTTTTTATTTATTTATTTAGCCTGCCGGTGTAATAGGTTGCGGACTTATCGACTTTTTAGTCAATCGTTGTAAGAGCTCAGTTGATAGAGCGGTGGACTGTAGTGGTATATAATTTCAGTAATCCATAGGCCGCTGGTTCAAATCCAGGCCGGAGGATTTTTTAGAAGAGTATTAAGCAATTAAATTTTCATGGGATTCCAGTTTATGACAATCAATTAAACTAAGAATTAAAAAAAAAAATATTAGTTTAAAAAAATCGAAACAACACGCTTTATTAGAAAACCATACTAAAAAAAATTAAAAATAAATAATAGTTTAAAAAAACTAAAACAACACGCTTTATTAGAAAACCGAACTAAACAATGGAAAATAGTTTTAATTTCCAACACGCTTGAGATAAAATTAAAGTAGTCAACAAAAAAATCATCTCCAACACATCTAGAATAAAACTAGAGTTGTCTACAAAAGAAAAATAATAATAATTTTACCATCAAAAGCGTGGTGTGCTTTTTATGGTTTTTACGTTTTCTTCTTAGAGACTTTAATTTTACCAATATATGTTTATTATCAAATATATTAATTGATATAGGGCACCCCACGCTTTTGATGGTAAAATTATTTTTTTTGTAGATAACTCTAGTTTTATTCTAGATATTTTGGAGATGATTTTTTGTTGACAACTTTAATTTTATCCCAAGCGTGTTGGAAATTAAAACTATTTTTCATTTTTAGTTCGGTTTTGTAATAAAGCGTGTTGTTTTAGTTTTTTAAACTATTATTTATTTTTACCTTGTATACTACCGTCTTCCTCAACTATTTAAAATTTTCGTTGATTTCACTTTAGGCCTTTCGATGCATGCTTCATCTTCTGGAGTTGTTGTAGTAGTATTGAATTAACTGTATGTCTAATAGAGGATTTTGCTCATTAGGCATATTTTCGTTGAGAATGTTTGTATTTTTGGCCTTTTTGATAATTTCGATTTCCTCTAAAATGTTAATTTTGTGTCTGTTGTTTTCCCTGTGTATAATTGACATTGTATTATCGATATTGTTGAAACTGTGGCCGCTTTCTGAAATGTGTTTAGCTAAATTTGATTTGATTGTTAAAGGAGAAGGCAAATCAAATTTCGCTGTTCACCTGATTTGAATCCAATCGAAAATGTGTGAGCTAAGATGAAAATAGAGATGAACTCTAATTGGCCTGCAGATGCACGAAAGACGAAAGATCGCTTATGGCACAAATTCAAGACGCCTGGGATGCTCTAGACGATTGTCCACGTGCCTGTAGAAATTTGATTGCATCAATGCCCCGAGGATTGAGGGCGGTAATAGATGCTGAGGGTTCATACACCCGATATTAATTTTGTTAAAGTTTTCATTTTAGAAGATATTATTTTCTTTCTTCATTTAATTATTAGAAGGTTTTCATTTATGTGTTTTGTGTGTGCATTAAAGCCATAAAACTCAAATATAAAATTAAATATGAAACTATATTACAGGCGAAATGCAATCCTAACATTCAGTAAAAAAAAAAAAAAGAAGTAGAACGGGAATCGAACCGTGAGGTTACGAACGCAGATGTTGTGTGTTAAACTTCTCGACCACGAAAACACACAAAGGCAAGCTCTATATTTTATGTTACTTGAGGTGTGCACTGCGTTAGCTAGCAAACAACACTGTACAATTACTGAAAACGTGTTAATGTGAATAAGGCTTCTGCGAGTGCTCACGAAGTTCCCCGATCGGTTGATAGTATCAAGAGATGACTTTTTTTTTTGTCTAAGGGTGTACATGTTTTCAGGTTCAGAGAGTGATTATCTACCATCTATTATGCTCTGAAGCCATAAGGTGTAGGAGTTCACCTGAAACAAAAATTTTTAAATCACTCTATACTGGTTTCGGCCTTAGTTTATGTTGTAATGTAAACAGAAGTACGTGGTTAAGTGTGATTTCATTGTCCACATGAACCTAATGACAACGTTGTCCAGCGACGTAGATGAGAACTTACTTCCCTGATAAATCTACATTTTGTATAATATAATTACTATGTATCAACAAAATTACTGGAAAAATAATAATAAAGTAATAAAGTACAATATAATATACGAAAAAATTGACAATGGTGAACAATAAGTATAAATTTATATAAATTTAAATATAACACCATTTCGCGAATGTCAGTTGACGAAGAAGGATATTCAGTTATTTCAACATGACCGCTCGTGTTGAATACATTAAACATCAGTTGTCGCGTAAAATAGTACCAACGCTCCACCAATCACAGATGCCTGCGGAAGGATACATTTTGCGACTTTGTTTACAGTACAACATAAACTAAGGCCGAATACGGTATAGCGGACGAAATTTTCATGTTTCACAACGAAACTCGGTATATGCTATTAAAATAAATCTTGGTAAGTATTAACAAAAAATCAGTGAAATCCGATGATTTTAGTTGATATCCAAATTAAAAAATGACTAGCAACTGCCATATTTGGTTTAATTTAATTAGCATGTAATGTTCTTTTCACCTATTCATCTACATATGAAGAATATTTATTTAATTAGGCGTATTGTAGATTTTCTCGGTTATAAGTATGATTAAAAAAGGTTTCCTTGATTTTCCGCGTCTTGGATTCAATGTTGATCTCTTGCTACTGACTGGACATTTCGACGTGATTCCACATGTCATTATCAAGTAATCAATAAGTATATCTAATGTATAAAAATGTTTGTTTGTTTGTTTGTTTGTTTGTTCGTACTTGATCCGATTGTGATGGAGCTTTTTGCAAAATGTTCAGGATATTCCCTGGACGAACATAGACTATAAGAGATTTGTGATATTCTACCCCTTCACCCCTAAAAATCACCCTTTGTAGGTGAAAAACGTGAAATAAAGTCCCCATTCTGACGTTTAAATGGCTTACGCTGCCTAAACCAAAACAAATACTCCAAATTAATGTACACAGAATTGAATATCTCAGAAAACTCTACAAAAAGTCCGCGACAGCATATGTTTATCTTTTACGGATAACTCATAATAACCATTTTTGTCTTTCATTGATGCCAAGAAGATTGGGATAAGTAGATTCCCGGGCAAGTGTGCTCTGCCATATTGTTCATCCTATTGAGATGGGGCTTTTTGAAAAATATTCAGGAGATTCCAGGGATGAAGATAGGCTATAAGAGAGTTGTAATACTCAACTCCTTGACCCCTAAAAATCACCCTTTGTAGTGAAAAACGTGAAATAAAGTCCCTATTTTGATGCTTAAATGGCATACGCTGCTAATCCATAACAAATACACCAAATTAATGTTCACAGAATTGAATATCTCAAAAAAAAAGTCCGCGACAACATATGTTTATCTTCTACGGATAACTCACAATAACCTTTTTGTCTTTCATTGATGCCAAGAAGATTGGGATAAGCAGATTCCGGGCAAGCATAACAGCGCACGGCTGGTGGTAAAACACATTAACATTTATATGGGGGCACGCCGTAGCGTAGTGGTTAAGGCACTGAGCTACAAGCCGGAGGGTCGAGGGTTCAAGTCCCGTTGGGGGTCAGGATTTTTAAACTGACCCAAACCCTCTGGCGGCACTATGACCCTGGGGTCGACTCAGCCTCTAACGTAAATGAGTACCAGACGCTTGTTCTGGGGTAAAGGCAGCCGTCACGCAGGGCTGACAACCCGGCTGACATAAAGTGTCGATTGTCTAGAAAAAGTGGGAGCCTTAACCTCCTACTACCCCAAGGGCCTCCTGAGGCCTGTTGTGGGATCACTTTTTAACATTTATATAGGAGTAGCAGCGCACGCCAGGTATTAGGTAGTAGTAGTAGTAGTAGTAGTAGTAGTAGTAGTAGTAGTATATATATATATATATATATATAAGATATTAGATTGGAATATTGATAATCTTAACACCATATTTATGAAACAAATTAAAAATAAAGTATTAATTGTAAGAAGGAATACTATTAGTGAGATATTTCTGTTAGTAAAAATTCATCAATTTATTTCTGAAAGATGTAGTTTAACAATCTCTGACACAGAATGGAAGGGGGTACCATCTGGTAAGAGAAACTGTAAAATATTGTGAGAAACAATCAGTGTGACGAGAAGGGATATAAAGGTAGTCTAATGAAGCGGTGTGATAAATAATTAGGTAATGATGTGTGTAATATTTTATAGAGAAGAGATAGGGAATGGACGTTCTACGATCTTGTAGACGAAGCCATGACAATTGTTCCAGGGATGGTGTAACGTAATCAAATATGAGAATACCACAAATAAAACGTTCACAAGAATTGAGACGGTCAGAGGACAAGGGGTGCAAGTGACTTTTTTTTTAATGAGTTAAGTGCAGGAATGGTTAGCTAATATGATAAACTGTTTGGTGCCCAGGAGGTATATGTGTGAGTTTCACAGGTTCTGACACATAGTGGAGTTTTAGAAAATCACTCAGAGAAACAACTCTCCTACCTGGAGGACAAGGGGCACGTCTGTAGTTGCACTCCTTGGTTTCCAACAGTTAGGTGGACTCAAGCTTAGAACGGTGTATTTTTTAATGTTTTTAACAAATCTTACGTATTTTATTGTAGTATTAGTGTTTAATATAGTGCTGATGAGTCTTCGAGGTTTGTTGATTTATCAAATATTATTATGTCTGAATCAGAATGTGATGAATATGAGTATGGACATAACCTCAGCCTTCATGGTAAGTAAAATATGTTTACTACTTTATCTATATTTTCACAATTGTATATTATAAAATAATACTTTCTAGCAATACATTTTGAGATAATTGGAAATTATTTAACAATCTAAAGATATAATATGATTCAGATCTACAGGATTTGCAATCTAATAATGTTTATAATGAAGGTATGTTTTTTTAATATGAAGATTATTCATTGGTGTTGTTTTTGTTTTCTTGACTGATTCCTATGATGATGACATTCAAGAACCTGGAATTACAGGACCTACAAAAGAAGAAGAAGAAGAAGAAGAAGATGCTCCAATATTGCACGTTGGCAGAAAGGGGACTAGTAAATCAGGAAATTGGGTAAAGAATAAAGCAAAAAGAGGAAGGAATGAAGGCAAACAGACAGGAAGAGGAACATTCATGTGGAGAAACGGGTAAGAGAATGTATCCATGAATGCAGGTTTAAGTGCAATGAACTTATTTTGTCAATAATTAATCTTATCGTAATATGTAACTCTTTGGATAAGTACTTATTTCCAAACATAATAAAAAAAATATTTGGTATGAATCTACTTTTCTTGGATAATTTATTTCAAAATATTGCTTGGCGGTCAATGGCTACAAGTGACTCTAAATGCAAAAATAATAATAATAATAATAATAATAATAATAATAATAATAATAATAATAATAATAAATAATAATAATAGTAATGGTTTCAAAAACTAAAACAACACGCTTTATTAGAAAACCGAACTAAAAAATGAAAAATAATTTTAATTTCCAACTCGCTTGGGATAAAATTAAAGTGGTCAACAAAAAAATCATCTCCAACACATCTAGAATAAAACTAGAGTTATCTACAAAAAAAAATAATTTTACCACCAAAAGCGTGGGATGCTCTATATCAATTAATATATTTTATAATAAACAGATATTGGTAAAAGTAAAATCTCTAAGAAGACGTAAAAACCATAAGAAGCACCCCACGCTTTTGTTGGTAAAATTATTTTTTTTATAGATAACTCTAGTTTTATTCTAGATGTGTTGGAGATGATTTTTTTTGTTGATCACTTCAATTTTATCCCAAGCGTGTTGGAAATTAAAATTATTTTTTATTTTTTAGTTCGGTTTTCTAATGAAGCGTGTTGTTTTAGTTTTTTTAAAGCTATTATTTATTTATTATTTTTTTAGTTTGATTTTCTAATAAAGCGTGTTGCTTTAGTTTTCTAAACTATTTTTTTTTTATTTTTAATTTAATTGATTGTCATAAACCGGAATCCCATGAAAATTTAATTGCTTACGATATTTGTATTGTCTAACATTATTGTAATATGTCCACCACTGTGGTCTCGAGGTAGCATGCTACCTTGTCACGCAGCGGGCCCGGGTTCGATCCCTGGTCGGGGCAGTTTTTCTGGGTGAGGTTTTTATCGGGGTTCTTCCTCGCCTGTAAGACAAATGTCAGGAAAACTTTGAGGCCCAAACGGTCCCCGAAATCATATGGCCATCATCCTTATCATTATCATCATCATCCTTCACCGGCGTGGAAAGCAACGGGAAGCTACCACACCTACAATTTCCTAGTAAAGCTGCAAGCATAGCATGAAAATGCTATGATTGCAGTGAAGGACCTGCCTTCGGGCAGAATTACTATGGACGGATTATAATATTTATTGTAGTATGAGCTAAAAGTAATACTCTTCTAAAAAATTCTTCGGGCCGGATTTGAACCAACGACCTATGGATGGATATGATATTAATTCCTTACAACGATGGACTAAAAAGTCGATAAGTCCGCAACCTATTATACCGGTCTTTACTTTTTGATGTCCTGATGATCCTAGCCAGGATCTTAGAAAATTATTGTATTGTCATTAACCCTTTACAAGTATACAGAGTTTCAAGTCGATCCAATGTTTTTAAGTGGGTGAAAATCGTGTTGAAAGATTCCGTTACATAGATAGACAGACAGACACAGGTCAAGCTAATATAAAGCGTGTAAAAAGAGTTATAGTACGGGCTAATGTTTATATTGAATGTGTTCATATTTTGCGGGCAAATGGATTCATATATACGGAACATAAACAAAATTGATGAGACTTGTCAGTTATTCCTGGGATTTTATTTCACATTGATCTTTAAACTTCATTTCCTCCAAACTAATTTTTGTCACTTGTACCCCTTGTCCTCTGACCGCCTCAATTATGAACACGTTGACTTCTTTGAGAAAAATCAGTGTTTAGCTCTATAAAAAGTGTATCAGAATAATCATTAGCTAACGTTCGTGTAATGATTGACAGCAATCCTCCTCAACAATCATTTATGCTGCTACCTGATATTAGAAGTTGCCACAAAATGTTGGCATTACAGTAAAATCTCCTTATTCGCGTTTTCATTATTAGCGGGTTAAAAATTTGCAACACATTTCCTGTATACGCGGCCATTTTTTTTATTCGCGGATCCAGTCGTTATATTAGGATTTGTATATTTGATTAATACATCGACAACTTTTTTTTTTACAGCAGGCTCGTGCCAAGGCAGCTTTTATACAAGGAGCGATTCATACCAATTGGACAAATCAATATCAAATATAAACAAGCCTTATTGTAACTAAGCCTAAATTTCGTCGTTAGAAACTACCGCCGCCATATTTCACGTGCCGCTATGTCCATTATAAATGCCGCCCTCGCCACGATCGGTGTCATATTGTTTCAACTTTTCATTCGTTGCAATAATTTTGATTGAATAACACGTCTCTTCTGCTTTGTTGTCAATTTATAATATGGAGTAAAAGGAAAGAAAATTAGTTCTGAAATAGAAAAATGTAGTGTTGCCGCTTAAAGTAAAAATATAAATGTTTGACTGTTTACATGTTGGCGAGTCGCTTGCATCTACATCACGTGTTTCAATGTTAATGAATCAACTGCACGATTCATCAAGAAATCCGAAGACAAAATAAGGAATTATATCGCTGAATTCGCAGCTAAATATCAATCTCAATTGAAAAACCTTATAAAAGCGGAAAAACAGGAAACAAATTACTAAGTTCTTTAAGCCCTTGCCTAAGCCTGACATTAATAATTAATAGAAATTGTTCAAAATCCCTCATTAATTGATCTTATTGTGATAATTTTTACTTTATTTTGGAACCTCGGAACCTATCCCCGATGTAGGTCTATCCATACAAATAACCATTCCATATTCGCGGAACATATCCCCCGCGAATAAGGAACTTCGACTGTATTCTCTTTCCAGTAAGAAATATTTTTGAACATTGGAGCCAGTAAGATCGCATACTTAATTCTCACAAACTATGCATTCCCTTCGAATTTGCTAAAACTGAACAATACTGTACCATGAATGCACGTGGATAAACATCAGACTGTATTCAATGCAATTACAAACAAAAATGTAAACTGAACATTGAATGTTGAATCACAGATTGTTTTTACAACTACATCACAATCACAGTGTGTACATTTGTCAATATTTGTCACTCTGCAGACGTTATAAAACGTAATAATCGATCAATTAAATGTTTTAATTCAAAACATTCATCACCCGTTCTATTCATATCCTATGTGGTACATGACAAGTTGAAATTTAGCAAATTACGAAGGAATTTTGCTATTGACATAGTTCTCAATTCTTTTTTAAATTACAAATCTTCATCGAATCTACATTCAGCATAAATAAATAAATATCCTCAACTCGTGTCCAACTCAGGATCGGGTCGAGGGATGAGATGAGATGAAGACCAATCCTGACGCACCGTCACAGGGGCGGATGAATAAAATGAAACGAAATTGATGAGATGAGTATGGAAAATGGTGGAATGAAATTTGTGGTAGGGGGAAACCTCGAGAAAAACTTGCCCAAACTACCAAAAATTGACATGACTAAAAATAATATATATTTTGCCACGACTGTCTAGGAAAATACCTTTACAAAATCTATGTTCTGCCTTCACCGAAATGCAATTAATGCAATCACCCTGATGAAGAAATGGACGAAGGTCATCTGAACAACTGTATCGCTGTCAAACATAAAGATTCTAAGACCTCAAAGTATTGGAGAGCAAGACTGCTAATGACTTCAGTGTTAGATGCAACACATTAGACAACAACAACATATACAAGGGTAATTTCATAAGTCATGGCAACTATTTTTTAACGGCTAATAAAGCTGCTGGAAACAAAATTCAGTATATACAAGTGAGAGTCACTGGAATGTCCTTCACAATGGTGGTACAAAACTGGGATCCAGATACAGGAAGATATGGGTAACGGACATTGAAAGATGCATACATAGAAATCATTGTTTTATTTCTATTACATGTGAATAAATATAATAATATTCATATAACCCACAGCTAACATACTTCAAAATTTTAATTGAAGATGCTGCTGCATTTGAAGCAGTTTACAAAGAGGGAGGATATCTTAACAGTGTTTCAACGAAGAATGGTGCACATAACAAACAGCTAATGGTATTCAGCACCTTCCTCATCATTGACAAAAATGTATGTAAGCCTTGGGGGATTATTTTGATGTGAGTTAGTTGTGGGTTACATGAATATATTTTTCTTTTCATGTAATAGAAATAAAACAATGATTTCTATTTATGCATCTTTCAATGTCTTTTACCCATATTCTCCTGTATCTGAATTCCAATTTTGTACCACCATTGTGAAGGACAAACTAGTGACTCTCACTTGTATATACTGAATTTTGTTTCCAGCAGCTTTATTGGCTGATATAACATAGTTGCCATGACTTATGAAATGACCTTCGTATATATATAGTAGCTAATATCCGACATGCGTTGCTACGCCCAAATAAATTAAACATGTTTTATGTTTTTTTCTTCTTCTTTCTTCTTCTTCTTCTTCTTAACTTTACGGGCTAGGCAAAAATTGCCTGTTCCGCCTCACAGTTGTTCTGTCCATCTTTTCACTGGACTTCCTACATTCCTTGAACCTCTTGGCTTGTTGTTGAATGCTGCTCTTGGTAATCTTGTTACATTCATTCTTTCCACATGTGTAAACCATTTTTTTACGTTTTATGTTTAGTTGAATAAATAGAAAGAAATACTATTATTAAAAATGTATATCGTAATCAATTTTAGATACCCCGTGCTGATTACCCACCGTTGTCTGGGAATCTATTTATCCCGATCTTCTTGGCTTCAATGAACTGAAAGACAAAAATGGTTATTGTTAGTTATCCGTAAAAGATAGACATATGCTGTCGCGAACTTTTTATAGATTTTTTTAGAAATTAATTCTGTGTATATTAATTTGGTGTAGGGTTTAGACAGTCTAAGCCATTGATTGGTCTAGAAAGCGACTTTTTAGTGGACCAATGTCATTTTTTTTAGCTCCGGCCCTACAGTATGTATTGGTAATATGTTATATACTTTAATTGTCCTAGAAAAAATTCTCTAAATGATGGTGAAAACCCTATTCAAATCAGTCAAGTAGTTTTTGAGTCCATAAAGCACAGACAGACAGACTCACATTCATTTTTAAGATAGTTATACAGATTGTTGATGCATTATTAGGTGACAGCGAGCAAATACACACACATTCTAAAAAAATAATACTAAGAAATTGGGGCTGGAAGTAAATATCAAAGAAACTAAATATATGGTCACACGAATAAATACTTTATATAACTGAAATGGGCAGCTGTAGACAAATGACGAAAATTTTGAAGAAGTGGTTGAATTCAAAT
Organism: Diploptera punctata; assembly: GCA_030220185.1. Lineage (NCBI taxonomy): Eukaryota > Metazoa > Arthropoda > Insecta > Blattodea > Blaberidae > Diploptera > Diploptera punctata. The sequence goes on along the minus strand of JASPKZ010008867.1, from coordinate 59,558 downwards.
ACTTGCAAACAATAATTACAAACAGGAAACAGGTGAAGTAAGAAATTAAACATATGCTTAACTTTGGAAACGCAAGCTATTAAGCATTAGAGGGACTATTTCATCTAATTTATCTTAAAAACGTTAAACTGGAAATATATATAAAATTCTATTCTTCCAGTTATATGGAAGGGATATATGGAATTTTGACCTCCGAAAAATTTTACCCCAGTTGAACCCATGTCCGTATTTCTTGACGGTTGTATTTTTACGGTGAAAGATCGTCACTCTTTCGACCAAGGTACTTTTTTTTCGTCTGGCTTATCACCTTCGACCAGTCCGGCATGGGTAACCCTATCGGCAGCAATGCTACCGCCGGCATAGCTCTCGGGATCATTTAAGTACGCAAGCCACTCCACCACGACAAGGTAAAGTGAGGTGGGAGAATAACATTAACTATGATTTGAGGGAAGTATATTATACACGGGATGATTGGAAAACATTGGCTCAGGATAGGGATATATGGAGAGCTTATGTCCGCGCGGCCATGAACCTACGGGTTCGATAGTGCCAGTGAGTTAGTTAGTTAGTTATATGGAATTTTACTTCAAAGGAGGAAAAATGATTACGAGTATTTTAAAATAAAATTCTCAGGAAAAATTTTGGACCAAAGAGAGATGTACAGAACAGACAGGTGAACGGAGAAGACTACTAACAGCGTGCTATGTCAGATTATTAATTAATAGAAAATTTGTCCCGCGCCGTAGCCGAGCGGTTAAGGTAGGAAGCCTTGGCGCAGAGCTACGGGACTTGCGCTGGTTCGAGTCTCCATGGGGGAAGAAATTTTCTCATGGTATTTCGGCCAGTATGGGACCGGTGCCCACCCAGCATCGTGAGGCAATTGGGTAGCTATCAATAAGTAGCGGCTCCAGGTTGAGGAACCAGCTATAACGGCTGGGGGACTCGACATGCTAACCACATGTCACCCCTACACTGGCTGTTGATCATCTACCTCTGTGATTGACACATGTGGATGTGAAGGGCCAGCAGCCGGCTGGTAAAAGGGCAACCGCTGAAAAGTGGAAAGACCCTCAATCGGAATCAGAAAATTTGTTATTTCTTGATTATCAATATGGGAATGGAAATATATTGAATAAGACTTGTATAAAAGGGACTAGAATAAATGTTAATTTGGTTGATAAGTTAAATATTTCATTTGAAGCTAGTCTTATGGGAAACCAGATGTAATAAGAAGAGGCTGTGATGGGCAGGACATGTGGCACGAATGGGCTATGAAAAAGGGGCATGGTATCTCCTTATAGGAAGACCAGAGAAAAATCGCGCAGTAGATAAGCCAAGAATGAGGTAGGAGAAAAACATTAGACTTCATTTGAGGGAGAGAAATTATACAGGAGATGCCTGAAAACATTGCTTCAGGATACGGATGCAGATAACTTATGTCCTTGCTGCAACGAACTTACAGAGCCAGTGAATTAGTTAACTAACTCAGTGGAACTATCGAACCCGTAGGTTCATGGCTACACGGACATAACCTCTCCATACAACCCTATCCTGAGCTAATGTTTTCCAATCATTCCCTGTATAATCTACTTCCGTCAAATTATAGTTAATGTTATTCTCCCACCCCATGTTGGTCCACCAACTAGGCGTTTTCCCTCTGGTTTTCCTACAAGAAGCTTCCATGCACATATTTAAATCCCATTTGTGCCACATGCCCTGCCCATCGCAGTCAAAGAGTGAATTAGTTATTATTATTATTATTATTATTATTATTATTATTATTATTATTATTATTATTATATAGTAGTAGTAGTAGTAGTAGTAGTATTAGTATTATTTTCATCGTTGTGGTCTCGGGGTAGCGTCGTTAACTCGTATGCAACGGGCCCAGGTTCGATCAACTGTCGGAACAAGTTTACTGGCTGATGGTTTTTCGGGATTCTTCCTCACTTAGAAGACAAGTGTCAGGAAACTTTAAGGCTCAAACCGTCCCCGAACATCGTCTGGCCATCAAATCACCATTATCTATTCGCTATGTTTAGTATGTATGTATGTATGTGAAAAGTGTGTTTCGTTTTAATGTTTTGTTATCTCGGAGGAGGCATTGACGTTGAGCTTATCACTCACTTGGGAAGACCCTCCATGTCCTTGTGTGCTCAAAAAAGTATGTGTGCGAACCATAGTTGTAATCCCTCTCCTGTGATGTGTGGCATGTAAAAACTATATATAAGGTGAGAGATTAAACTAACAAGTGAACTGTCAACTATTGCATGCTGAAACCTACCTTGAAATTTCTCCCAGGAAAGCGTTGTGATGTACCAAGGCCGTGTCAAAAAAATATTCCGTTTTTAATCCAGCAATAGCAGCCCACTGTACGGAGCAGATGTACATCCTTGCATGAGTTAAGAGCGAAGTGAAGTTAGGCGGAACACGTCACGGATGGCGGGTAGTGAGGGTTATCCAGTCTGCCAATACAGGAGTTGTATTACCTCCCTGTATTTAAGTGAGAGATTTGGAGCTGGATTTTAGTGTTTTGCAGTTAAAATCACTGCCTTTGTACATCACAGCGTTTCTCTGGAAGAAATTTGAAAATAGGTTTCAACATGCAATTCTTGGCAGTTCACCATTTAGTTAAAGCAGCAGTTCCCAACCTTTTTCGACTCGCGAACCCTTTCCACAAACATCTGAGTTTTAAATATACATACAGTAGACATGCATAAAATTTAATTCCAAGAAAAAGGCTTAATTAACCTTAAATTAACTTAACCCTTAACTGTTAAAACCTAAAGTTACTCCAATTACGGCTTAAAAGTTACTCAACGTGTAGGCCTAGTTGTTGTGAAATCAAATGCATTCCTAACGTTGTTACATAACTGTAAATCAGGCATTCGCGGTTAATATTAATTTATTGTGGAAATAATGTGTTAAATTCCCGATGTTTACACATATGCAACAAGGAGCATTATAGGGTTAATTTAATTATAATTATAATAATAATAATAATTATTATTATTATTATTACCATCATATAGGGGAGTAAAAGTAGATAAAGAGGATAAACAAGAAAGTGATATTAAGAACAGAATACATAAAGATAGAGCAATAACAGCAATGTATGAAAAAGACATACATCCAGAAAAAATAAGTTACAAATATATAATTCAATACTGAGAAGTACTGTTACATATGGATCTGAAGTTTGGAAATTCAACAAAAATTTAGAACAAAAACTTATGTCGATGGAAATAGATTTCTTGAGGAGAGCATCAATATGTTCAAAATTAGAAAAAAATAAATACTGTCATATGAGAAAAAATGAATATTAGATATTCAATAGTAGATTATATAAGATATAAGCAATTAAATTGGTATAGGCACGTAGAACGAATGCAAGAAGAAAGGTTACCCAGGAAAACATTGGAATGGTGTCCACCTGGAAGAAGAAGGAAAGGAAGGGCTCGAAACTCGTGGATCCAAGAAATAAAAACGGGAATGAGAACAAGAGGACTGGAGGACATGGAGTGGATGGATAGAGACGAGTAGAGAAGAAAAATTCAACTTTATGCACAGAAAGGTGTGTAAACATTAAAAATCTGTATATAAATAAAATTATTATTATTATTATTATTATTATTATTATTATTATTATTATTATTATTATTATTATTATTATTATTATTATTATTATTATTACAATGCTGCAGAAATGCAGGAAACAATAATGGATCTAAACTCGAAACCCGCTATTACAGAAAAGTTTTGGCGAACTCCTTGAAATATTTGGCGAACCCCCTGGAGGTGAGCGAACCACAGGTTGAGAAACGATGAGTTAAAGGAATGGAATGATATCATAACACGATGTCGTATGAAATATCTTATGGTTATAAATCACAAGTTTGTTACAATTCTAAACTTGTATTTACTTATAAAGAAAAGCATGTCTTGTTTTGAAAAGAGAATTATCACAGTTTGTGCAAATAAATTAATTTAGCTGTTTTGAATGCTGAGTAAGGATTCTTACTTAAGTAATTAATTATCAAGAATCTGAACAAATAATTCGTGTTGTACAAGTTGCATAACATTCCACATCAGGATTGTATACACACTTAATTAATTATTTAAGGTTGTCGTCAGCTCCATATTGTGTTGCACAGAGCGTCTTGATGTGGTTACCAGGTATTGTATCAGCTTCATGTTAACAAGAAAATACTTTGCTATAAAAACACCACTTCAAGTCACTTATCTATTCTTTACTCCAAATAATTTTATACCTCAATTCCTCAACTCTAGTTTACCTTCCCCTTCATTTTCCGTAGTAAATTCTTGTAATACTGTTGCTCTATTTATTTCTTCTATCTTTACAAATTTCTATCCTTACATTTCGTAATGTTTTTAAAACTTTTGCAACGATACTTCTAACATTTTTTTTACAATTATTAAATATTAATCATCAACATCATTTTGAAAATTTCCCTCGTCATTGAGGGTTTTCTCCAACCAATCTCACTAATTAACTAATTAACCTTATGAGTTTTTATACATAACTTTAAAGTTCTGTGAAGATATGTCAAATAAGATCGCTACAATAAAATCATGAAATCGCTCCAATCATTTGTAATCACCGTGTATATAAAGTCCATCGCTGTGATCTCGAGGTAGCGTGCTGCCTTGTCACACAGCGGGCCCGGGTTCTATCCCCGGTCTGGGCAGTTTTTCTGGATCAGGTTTTTATCGGGGTTTTTCCTCACCTGTCAGACAAATGTCAGGAAAACTTTAAGGCCCAAACGGTCCCCGAAATCATATGGCCATCATCACCACCATCCTTATCATTATCATCGTCATCATCCATCACCGGTGTGGAAAGCAACGGGAAGCTACCACACCTACAATTCCCTAGTAAAGCTGCAAGCATAGCATGAAAATGCTATGATTGCAGTGAAGGACCTGCCTTCGGGCAGAATACTATGGATGAACGGATATATATATATATATATATATACACACATAAATGACTACGGACTTATAGACTATCAGTTTGCAACAAACATTCACAAATTACCCTTAATTAAAGTTCTCCATCGTTCCCTGTCCTCTGTGTCTTCATCTGTTAAAAAATGTTACAGCGGAATAGAAGAGCAATGTAGATTTACACAAGGTCGATATTGTATAAATAATATATTTGTAATACGACAAATCGTTGAGAAATGTGAAAATAAATCAAAAGAGGTTGGATTGGTTCTTACAGATTTAAGGGGAAAAAAATCATCTACGTACTCAATTATTTCTTTCGAAGTTATGCAGAATCGTTGTGCGCATGCGCGAACTCTTAAAGAAACTTCTGCTAAATGGTGGACATATCTGTGAAATTGGAATGACCAACATTCGAAAATATATTTTAGTATATTATTGTTCACTCACCTAATTTTGTTAGGTTCCGTTGGGAAAAGTTAGTGTACACTTCATTAAATAATATTCATGTAAATTATTTTGTTAGGTAAGGAAGGGGTAAGTTGGTGTACATTCATTTCTTTTAAACGTTTTGGAATTTGCGGAGGTTGGTTATATCGATTTCACAACTATGTGGTTCATCTATCGACAGCTCTATAAACTTTCTGTAGGACTTCACAGATATGTGGTTCCATCTACTGACAACTCTATAAACTTTTTATAAACTTTTTCGCATGCGCAGTGTTATTCTGTAGGAGTTCGGAAATGTATTGGGAAAGGTAAACTAAAGTTTTTCCAATTATTTAAGGTTGTCATCAGCTCTAGATTGTGTTGCACAGAGCGTCTTCATGTAGTTCCCAGGTATTGTATCACACGCACAGCTTCATGTTTACAACAAAATACTTTGCAATAGCAAAACAGCACTCATCTGTTCTTTACTTCAAATATTTGTGTACTTCAATTTCATCTTGAGGCGCTTCAATATCTATTATCATTTTTGTATCTTTCAAATTTTGTTTTCATGGTAAGAATTCTAAAAAGAGAAAAATATGGAAGGCATTATCATAGTCCATTCACGAATTTAGGTAATTTGTTGTCCTGTTTAGGCCTCAAAAGAAACATCATTCGAAAGTTTTTCTTAATGGACGTCGTGGTCTTCTTCTTCCTGCAGATTGATAGCTTAAAATCTGCTTGAGTATCCTGTGATCCTCCATTCGATGAACATGTAGCATCCATCTTGACTTATAATCGGAAAGCATGTTTTCTACAGGTTCCATGTGCAATTCTTCTAAGATGTCTTCAATTTGTTTATGATCTAGTAGTGTGTATCCTGCAGTCCTTCGAAGATATCTCATTTCAGGAGACCTAAGTCTCTGTATATCCTTCTGTTTCAATGTCCATACTTCGCTACCATACAAAAGAGTTGAAAGAGCCAGTATTTTATATACTTTTAATCTGGATTTTTTTTACTAACAGTGGGTTGAAGATATAATTTATTAATCCTAAAACCCTTAAAAAAAGTTGATACTTTTGCATTTACAGCCACTTCTTCTTAATATCAGATACTGTATCCTAGATATGTAAAATTATTCACCTGCTCCAAACAACAATAAGAACAGTTAAGTCTCGTAGACTGCGAAGGGCAGCATATGTGACACGTATGAGGAGTGAAAGAGGTTCGATATTGCCAGTGAGTTAGTTAGTTAGTTTGTACAACGAAGTATAATTCTTCTGTACGTGTGTATGTCACTGAACTCCTCCTAAACGACTGGACCGATTTTGATGAAATTCTTTGTGTGTGTTTGAGTGAACCCTCTGAAACCATTAGGTATAGGAGTTCATCTGAATGAAAATTTAAAAATCACTCTAGCGGTCAAAATTTTCGATATTTCACAACGAAACTCAATATATTCTATTAAAATAAAACGAGAATGAATTATAAGAAATGAGCGAAATACGACAATAAGAAGTGGAGGTTTATCTGAAATCACAAATCATAAATTAAAAACTAACTAGTAACCGCCATGTTTGGTTAATTTAATTAACCTTTAATATTTCATTTATTTAAGTGAAGTAACGCACGTTGGGTATTTGCTAGTGCAGCGGTTCCCAACTTTTTTCCACTCGCGAACCCCTTCCACAAAAATCTGAGTTGGATGAACCACTGAATTTTAAACATACATAGGTAGACATGCATAAAATTTAATTCCATGCAAAAGGTTTAATAACTTTAAATTAACTTAACCCTTAACGGTTAAAACCTAAAGTTACTCTAGTTACGGCTTAAAAGTTACACAACGTGTAGGCCTAGTTGTAGCGAAATCAAATGCATTCCTAACGTTGTTGCATAACTGCAAATAAGGCACGGTACATATTAATTTATTGTAGAATTCAACTTAGAGACGCACATGCTCTTTATAGATTATAAGAAGACCTTTGATAAAGTGTCTAGACCAAAATTATGGAACATATTAAGTGAAAAAGTAATTCCACTACACTTGATAGCAGTAATTAAGAAAATGTATGAGAAAACAAAAATAAAAATAAATCAAAGGAAACCAATACATATAACAGGAGAAGTTAGACAAAGTTGTCCACTATCAACCATTCTTTTTAACATTTATTTTGACGACATGATAAGATCATGGAAGCAAATGACGACTGGGGGAATTAACTTAGGAAATACAGTAATAAAAACAGTAGCCTTTGCAGATGACCAGATTTTAATAACAAAAACAGAGGACGAACTACAAAGAATGCTATACAGGGTGTCCCAGAATTAGACCGACAAACTTTGGGAGCTGATAGATAACATTATTTTAAACACTTTTTGTTAAGGTAGGTTTTTGCTGAGGTGCTTCGTTTAAGCGGTGGACGAGTTAATGTCATTACTGCCTCCCACCCATTTGGTTAAGATATGTAAGTTGCATTTGTGTACGGTATCTTTTAAAGGAAACACACGAAGGAATCAAAACAAAGACGCTTAAATTCGTTTGGCATACATGTTTACTTCATGAGCTCATCGTTGTGTTTCCTTGATATAGTGCATTACTTTGCTGGAATGCCTGCTGCATACTACTTTATTTACAACATGGTAAGGTACACGTGGAGTGAGATGACGGACATGCTGTTGGTGTATGGAAAAGCTGGTTCGGGTCGTGCGGCTGTAAGGCTTTACCAAGAACAGTTCCGAAACCGAAGAGTTCCTCGTCACACTACATTTGCCAACATTGAACGTAGACTATGTGAAAGAGGCTACTTGGATAGGCGAGCAGAAGGTCAAGGACGGCCACGTTCTGTACGGACTCCTGAGAATGAGGAAGATGTGTTGCGGTGCATTGAGAACAATCCTGCAGCTAGTACTCGCGCCATCGCTCGATAATTGCACATAAGTCGTAGCACTGTGGGAAGAATTCTGCAGGAAATGTCGTTGCACCCTTTTCACCTTCAAAAGGTCCACGCAATGAGGCCTCAAGTCTATCCTCTGGCGACAGCAATTTTGTCAATGGTGTCTGGACAAAATTGAAAACGAAGTACTGTTTGCATCCCATGTCATGTTCACAGATGAAGCATGTTTCACACGTGAGCAGTTATTTAACAGTCGGAATTCACATGTTTGGGCCTTCAAAAATCCCCATGCTACATTTCAGAGGTCACATTAACTGAGGTTTGGTGTACACAAATGTCCGATTGAGGGTCTTTCCACTTTTCAGCTGTTGCCCTTTTACCAGCCGGCTGCTGGCCCTTCACATCCACATGTGTCAATCACAGAGGTAGATGATCAACAGCCAGGTACACAAATGTAATTTATCTAAACCAACTGGGTGGGAGGCAGTAATGACATAAACGCGTTTAGCGCTTAAACGAAGCACCGCAGCAAAAAACCTTCCTTAACAAAAAGTGTTTAAAACATTGACATCTATCAGCTCCCAAAGATTGTCGGTATAATTTTGGGACACTGTATAAACTAAATGAAATATCAAAAAAATACAACATGGAAATATCATCACAAAAATAAAAAACAAAGGCCTTCAAGGGCGGACAAAGATAACATTAGAAAATAAACCAATAAAACAAGTGGTAACATATAACTTCCTAGGTTGCGAAATATCATATACAGCGGAAACAGATATAAATAACAAACAAAATAAGTTTAATTATATAACAGGTACACTAAAAAGAACTCTGAAAAATAAAGCCAGGAAAGACTCTATATTGAAATTGTACAAGACAATGGCAGTGCCTATTATTACTTATGGATCCGAAACATGGGCAGTGACAACACAATCATCTGCCAGAATACAAGCTGCTGAAATGAAATTCCTCGGACCAATAGCAGGATATCAAAGAACAGACAAAAAACATAACACAGAAATAAGACAACAACTAAAAGTAGAGGAATTAAACACAACAATAGCGAAATACAGAACAAACTGGAAAGAACACTTAGCTAGGGTGACTGAGAATAGAATACCAAAAGCAGCATACAGCTATTCACCACGAAGAAAAAGTTTGAGAAGATCAAATAAAAGATGGAAACAGCAGCAATTTGGAGCCGGAACAGGCTAGTAAATAAGCCTAAACCGTGATGATGAAGAAGAAGAAGAAGTGGAAATCATGTGATAAATTCCCGAAATTACATATTTGCAACGAAGGGCATTATAGGGTTAATTTAATTTTAAAATAATACCTCGAAACTCGCCATTATGGAACACCTTGAAATATTTGGGGTTCGGGAACCAAAGGTTTATATACGGGGTGAATCATAAATATGGCTATACGTTTGATCGCGTTGTGTGATGAAAATATTACCATTACAGGAAATATGAAATTACCGTTGGAAAGGCAATTATTCAAATTACAAAAATGGAATAAAACAAAATAGTGTAGAACTTACGTGATTAGTCAAAATGGCGTTGAATATGAAACAGCAAATTACAATTGCTGCATGGGCAATAACGTATGCTAATGATCGTGACGCCGCAAGATGGGCAAGACGTGAGTTTAACGTAGCATTGCAGCCGTCGACTGTGGGAAAGTGGAGAAAACGACTGCTGGAAAGGGAAGGATGCAGAAAATCAAACCTCCTGGAAGGTCTCGCATTAGCACGGATGCAGAAACAACGTAGAGAATTGTGGAGGCGTTCGACGCTAGCGCACTAAAATCAACCCGCCAAGCTGCACGTGAGCAGTGATTTGTTTTGTTTTGTTCTATTGTTGTAATTTAAAGGATTCCCTATCCAATGATAACATCATATTTCCTTTAATAATAATACTTTCGTCACAAAATGCGATCAAACGTATAGCCATATTTCTTAACCCTTAAATTGGCAAAACACGAATTTCGTCTATTAGATATTTGAATGTGGCGGACCGCAGTGAAAACGGAATCTTGTATAACTGTTATTATTACGTATATTGCATAATTAGACACACATTTAAGTGGTTTCTTTTAGTTCGTTTTATTCTGATTTATTTAAAATATTAAATTAACTAAACCAACTGATGTATCTAAAAGGATACATTTCGAATTTAAGGGTTAATCACTCTGTATATATATATATATATATATATATATATATAATTATGAGTAACTTTTTACCGCTGTTCACGACTAACTGATGTAATGTAAAGTCGACAATATGAAAGAGGCCAAAATATTACTACGTGTGCAACAAGTTACGTAGAATTTTCTGGAGGTCGCGTGCTTGTTAATTAGCTTATACTTAATTACTGGAAGGGAAAGAAAACGTGGATAATGCGCTAATGATGATAAAAAAGAGGCAAGTAAACTGAATCCTCTTAAACATAATCCTGACAAGTGACGCTCCAATTTAATTATCGATATCTTCTCCAGCTACACAGCCTCACATCGCCCTAGTGTATTACTCCACCAGGTTAAGTCTGCACAGCTAGAGAGGAAGTGTCTTAGAGCTAGTGTCGCCAAACTGCAGGATGTCCCATTCAAATCTCCCACATTTTAATTAATCATAACTAACAAAGTATGCGGAATTATTAAATGAGGCCGGTATTAAACGAAACAGAAACTCAAAGAATTTTCATTGCCACACACTAAAACAACTCTATATCTGCACCATTAGTACTTACTTACTTACTTACTTACTTACTCACTGGCATTATCGAACCCGTAGGTTCATAGCCGCGCGGACATAAGCTCTCCATACATCCCTATCCTGAGCTAATGCTTTCCAATTATTCCCTGTATAATCTACTTCCCTCAAATCATAGTTAATGTTATTCTCCCACCTCATTCTTGGTCTACCAACTGGACGTTTTCCCTCTGGCTTTCCTACAAGAAGCTTCCATGCACGTCTTTCATTCCCCATACGTGCAACATGTCCTGCCCATCGCAGTCTCCGAAACTTAACTGTTCTTACTATATATGGCTTCCTATAAAGACCATGTAGTTCATCGTTATGTAGTCTTCTCCATTCACATGTCTGTTCATCTCTCTTTGGTCCAAAAATCTTCCTAAGTACTTTATTCTCAAATACTTGTAATATCCTTTCCTCCCTTAAAGTAAGAGTCCATGTTTCGCACCCATATACGAACAATATCAAGTCTGTATTCGATTTCTTGCCATGTTCTGTCCAACATGTCCGTTGATACTGTTGCAATTGTGTCAAGGATACGGGTTCGTAAATCATGAGGATCTTATACTGGAATCGCAAACACACGGTCTTTTACATACCAGAAAACAGTTTGTGCTCGTTGCTGAGGAGTCGCCATTTTGTTTTATGTAATTATTGTCCAACATGCGACAGATGAATTAACTACAATAATGAAAAGATAAATTATTTGAGTTTCTCTTTCTTTTAATACCTACCTCATTTCATAATTCTGCATACTTTGAGAGTTATGATTAATTAAAATGTGGGAGGTTTGAATGGGACACGATGTATTTCTCTATGGAAGGGATAGTTTTTCTGATCATTTTGACAAAATTATATTTTCTCTAGGATAAGTAGTTCTTTGGTTAGCGTCATTTTGTGATGGTCGCTTTTTTCAACGCAGACATATTGTCTCTTTCTCCTCTTCCCACACGCTCTCACCCTCCAACCTTCCAGGCAGCCATATTGTTCTCACTGCCTCCTATTACTCGTCTGGCTTAACTTATAATATTATAATGATATTGTGAAAAGAAAAATTAATGTCTGAACCAGGAATCGAACCGTGGACCTCTCGTATTCCGTACGAGCGTGGTCCAGACATTAATGTTTCTTTTCACAATATCATCGTAATATTATAATATGATCCATTATTGGAACTGTGTTAAAATAACAATATTGGAAAGTGTTAAATGGCTTAACGTTCCAAGAAATTTGTAGAAAGAGACATCTGCGCTCGCACCAAAGCAGTGTTGTCGATGCTTCTTCGCCAGATGTTAATATGGGTAAGGGGGAAGACGAAAACTGACAACGGGGTGGGTTATTTCTTTTGTAACTTATATCTCCATCTCGTCCACCGCTGTGGTCTCGAGGTAGCGTGCTGCCTTGTCACGCAGCGGGCCCGGGTTCGATCCCCGCTCGGAACAAGTTTCCTGGGTGAGGTTGTTTTTCGGGGTTTTTCCTCACCTGTAAGACAAATGTCAGGATACTTAAGGCCCAAGCGGTCCCCGAACATCATCTGGCCATCATTATCATCAATACCATATTCACCTCATTAGATTAAGTTCAGGTTTAAGGCCTCTCCTGGCGCATCATTACCCATCGTCATCACCCATCATATCATTGGAGCAGCGTAACCCCGCCTTCCAGGCGCCCCAACCGCAGAAGTGGGTTACAATACGTCAATGCCAGGAGAGAATACCTGAAATGTCGAATGACAAACGGTGGCATTGGAAGAAGATATCTCCATCTCTCTCTTTGCCAAGTTAAGCCACATATACTATAGATACTACTTCCTCTTCAACTCCTGAGAGCGTGGTCATCTTGAATAAGAAACACAGATATATAGTACATTCTAGCTCACATCGCTAAAATTATATAGGACTGTGTGTGAAATTTAAATACACATGTGAATTACGTATCTTTACATGTTTGTCAAATGCGTCATTCAGATGCTGTGCCACTAATATGAAATTCAGCACCGTCTGGTGGTAAAATTATGAATTATTAGATATAATCACTATGGCCCTGGGGCCGACTCAACCTCTAACGGAAATGAGTACCGGAGGCTTGTTCTGGGGGTAAAGGCGGCCGTCACGCAGGTCTTACAACCCGGCTGACGTCAAGTGCCGATTGTCCGGAAAAAGTGGGAGCCTTAACCTCCTACTACCCCAAGGGCCTCCTGAGGCCTGTAGTATTTTTTTTTCTTTTCCATATAAGTCTTGCAGTCTGTACAATATCATCATCATCATCATGTTCAAGGAATGGGACTATTGGCCCGTTCCGTTCCCCGATGCAGAATATATAACAAGTCGTGCTTCCAAGTCGTTTCTGTCTTCCTACATTTCTTCGGAATTGAGATTTATAATAAAGCATCTGTTTTGTTAAAGAATTATTTGGCATTTTCTGTGCATGTTCAAACCATTTACATTTATTTCTGTATAACTTATTCTCTCATTTATATTACATACTTCTAATTCATCTCTGATATCTTGACTTCTATTTTTGTCTCTTAAAGATACACCTGCAACGGATCTCACAAATCTCATTTCTATTGTCTCAATGTTATGTTTATCAGAGATCGTTAAAGGCCAAGTCTCAGATCCGTATGTTAAGGTTGAAACGGCTACTGTTTTGTAAAAACAATATATAATTAATTTTTAGCTCTTAAGATCCTACATACCTCGATTCCCAATAATTTATCATCTCGTTTCCAGTATCTATCCTCAAACCATAACATAAACACAAGATCACAACATAGTCTCTTGCTTAATATACCGCAACATAGGACATCACATCACTCCATGTCATATACTATCGTCACTTCTCGCAACTGGAATTCCCTAACACAAGAAATAAGGGGCTGCCGGACATTGACATCTTTTAAAAGAAATCTAAATTTATGTTTGCTCTAACCTCGACTTTATCATTACCCAGTGTAAGATACATGTATTAATTGTTCTTTCTCGTATAATTTATCATATTTATATTATTATTATTATTATTATTATTATTATTATTATTATTATTATTATTATCATTATTATTATCATTATTATTATATTATTATCGTAATTATTATTATTGTTATTATCGTATAAAATGTTGTTTGGTCATTAAATTTACATTGCTACATTTAATATATCTTTAACTGTTTATAATTAGTATAGTGTATATCTATAGTGTCAAATATTTATTTGTATTTGAGCTGGTTGCGGTGAAGAGAAGGCCTTATGGCCTTAAGTCTGCCAGAATAAATAAAACATTATTATTATTATTATTATTATTATTATTATTATTATTATTATTATTATTATTATTATTATTATTATTATTATAACACATTATTAGCGATTTATTTTTCAAAAGTTACAAATTATCTTTAACCATAATCTTGATCCTAATTTTTAATTTTTCTGCTTATCAGAAATTCAATTTACAAAATGGTCAATTTCCCATAATCCCGAGGCCTTGAATTTGTTTAATTAGTTACAATGTTTGTTACTATGAACTAAAAACGCTAACACTCCCTCGTTCATTTGTAGTTCCTCGCACATTTTAAGATGTCGCTGTACTCAGTTTCTCCTGTGGGTGTAATACTCTGTGGGCACACAACCATAGACAGAACACACACAATTTCAACCATTATAATTATTTTTTAGCTCAATAGAACACTTATTTGCGAATTATTTAGCTATTGATGTAACGAAACTACTTTTAAAAAGTTAAAAATTATCTTTAACCATAATTTTTATTTTTAAAATAGTAGATAAAGTGTTGGAACAGGTTTCATCACTTCCAGTATTTGGGCTGCGGTATAACTTCAAGAAGAACAAGGTATAAATAAGAAAATACAGAAATTCCAACACATTTGTGGAACAATCAGACGAACACTGAGGAACAAATTAACAAAGGATACGCTTCTACGATTTTATTCAACGATGGCACTACCAGTGGCGATGTATGGAAGTGAGGCCTTGGTCCTGAAGGAAAAAGAAAAAAAAGTAGAAATGAGAATATTAGAGAAGAACTAAAAGTACAACCATTTCTTCAACAAATAAAAGAACACAGGAACAATTGGATAGAACATCTGCAAAGAATGACAGAGGATAGGATACCAAAGATAGCAGTGATGTATAATCATGGGGGACGAAAATCGGTAGGAAGACCAAGAAAGCGCTGGGCTGAACAGATGTGAGATTGGAACAGGCTAAGACCTAATCCGTGAAGGATGATGATGATTTTTAATTGTTTGCTGAAGATAATTTATATTACAGTGTTTGTCATTTCTCTGTTACCAGCCTTACAACACAACACAACACAACACAGGGGACGGAATTGACATATCCCAGTCAAATCCATTTGGTACCTGATAGTATGCCTCTGAAGGAGATTGATAAAAAAACAGGATACGACTCAGGCAAAAAAATCTAGGTGTGAGGAACAAGAAAAGCAAGACACTGGATAGGCAGACTTAGAGGGACTTAATACAGGAAGCCAAGGCCCGACATCGGACTGTAGTGCCATAAAAGAAGAAGAAGCAATTAGAATCAGAGATAGGCCGATGTTTTTTTAAATCGTAAGTTCTTCTTTACACCTTAATTGGAAGCGAAGAAAAATAAATTTGAATTTTACATACATTTTCTCCAGTATTACAAGAAAATTACTCTCCTGTGTCCTTAAAAAAACCCTTTTAAAATTCTAATTATTTTTCTTCCGAAATTGTGAGGGAATTTATGATTTTTTTTCTTCAGGGAGGTAAACCTAGTTCGAGTGTATTTTAAATGAACGTAATAATAGAATTGGTAGCCATTTTGTGAAGTTGAAACAATGGATGTGATGGACCAATGGAAAGTAACGGTTCATCAGGCATCCTGATTCAAATCCAATCGGATTGTTGAAGCGGACAGACTAACAGAAACGAGCTAATGGACGTCTATTCCCTTTGGATGTATATTTTTCATTTGGAATTGTTGTTCATGTTATGCTAGCATTAATGGTCAGTGAGCATAACGTGTAGAATGCTCTAATGTACAAGATACCACAGTTATCCCTTATTTACACGCCACACTGTTTTCTCCGAACTCGATACACCAATCTCGATTCTTATAATCGATATCCCCCTGATTACAAATTATAATACAAACTCTGTACACATACAGCAAAATATTTATTTATTTTATTTTGCCTGATGGAGTTAAGACCATAAGGTCTTCTTTTCCACTTCACTAGGGTTAAATTATAATATAATAACAATAAATAATAGTTTAAAACACTAAAACAACACGCTTTAATAGAAAACCGAACTAAAAAATGAAAAATAATTTTAATTTCCAACACGCTTGGGATAAAATTAAAGTGGTCAACAAAAAAATCAACTCCAACACATCTAGAATAAAACTAGAGATATCAACAAAAAAATGTACCATCAAAAGCGTGGGGTGCTCTATATCAATTAATAAATTTGATAATAAACAGATATTGGTAAAAGTAAAGTCTCTAAGAAGAAAACGTAAAAACCATAAAAAGCACCCCACGCTTTTGATGGTAATTTTTTTTGTACATAACTCTAGTTTTATTCTAGATGTGTTGGAGATGATTTTTTGTTGACCACTTTAATTTTATCCCAAGCGTGTTCGAAATTAAAATTATTTTTCATTTTTTAGTTCGGTTTTCTAATAAAGCGTGTTATTTTAGTTTTTTAAACTATTATTTATGTTTTATTTTTTAGTTTGGTTTTCTAATAAAGCGTGTTGTTTTAGTTTTTTAAACTATTTTTTTTATTTCTAGTTTAATTGTTTGTCATAAACCGGAATCCCATGAAAATGTAATTGCTTACGATATTTTTAGTGTCGAGGCACGAATATAATTATTTTTTTAAAAGTATTATCTAACATTATTATAATATTTTTTAATATTTTAATATATATTAATAGTTACAGTTAATCGTATCCTTCCCATATTTTTGGATAAATTACAATGTGGTAAGTTTACAAAATTGTCATTAATATTTTACAGAATAAGATACAAATGTAAATATCTTTAAATTCGATACTATTGTAGTATGAGCTAAAAGTAATACTCTTCCAAAAAAATCCTCTGGGCCGGATTTGAACCAACGATCTATGGATTACTGAAATTATATACCACTACAGTCCACCACTCTACCAACTGAGCTACCAGAGGATATAATATTAATTTCTTACAACGATGGACTAAAAAGTCGATAAGTCCGCAACCTATTATACCGGTCTTAATTTTTTTGATGCCCTGATAATCCTGGCCAGGATCTTAGAAAACATTTATGAAATTATTGTATTGTCATTGGTCCTTTACAAGTATACAAAGTTTCAAGTCGATCCAATGTTTTTAAGTGGGTGAAAATCGTGTTGAAAGATTGCGTTACGTAGGTAGACAGATACAGGTCAAGCTAATATAAAGCGTGTAATTATGAATTGTCTTCATATTGATTAATGATATATAATAGACATAGGCTACACAATATACAGTTGCCAAGGAAAGAACTAAAAAAATTAAAATAATAAAATAATAATAATAATAATAATAATAATAATAATAATAATAATAATAATATCAACATCATCTACAGTCACAGTTTAGACCACTTCTGATCTGTTCCGGCTCCATATTATAGTTGCTCGCTCCATCTTTTAAATGGTCGTCCACGACTTCTCTGTCATTGTGGATTGTAATTTAACATCCTGTAAGGTATCCTCTCTTCACTCATTCTACTAACATGTTCTCATTTATTTATATATTCTTCTGTTTTTGTTATCACACTAGTTATTTGTAATTCTTCACGAATATCTTCATTCCTCGGTTTGTCCAAAAGAGTACATCCTGTCACATATCGTAGGAATTTCATCTCGGGCTGCTTCCAGACTTTTTATTTAACTTTTGGCGAGAGTCCAACATTCCGAGCCATACAACAGAACAGGAACTTTGTAAAACTGTAGGAGTGTTTCTTCACGATCTTTCTTTGCTAATGTTATTCTAACTGTACAGCAAATGTGTTGAAAATAATAATAATAATAATAATAATAATAATAATAATAATAATAATAATAATGTTATTCTCCAAAGTATATTATATGGATGCAAAATATTGACTCTTACTTTAAGGGAGGAAAAGAGATTACGAGTATTTGAAAATAAAGTTCTCAGGAATTTTTTTGGACCAAAGAGAGATGAACAGACAGATGAATGGAGATGACTACATAACAGTGAGCTGCATGGTCTTTATAGGAAACCAGATTTAATAAGAACAGTTAAGTATCGTAGACTGGGATGGGCAGGAGAGGGGGTACGATTTGGGAATGAAAGAGGTGCATGGAAGTTTCTTGTAGGAAAACCAGAGGAGAAACGTCCAATTGGTATACTAAGAATGAAGTGGGAGAATAACATTAAACATGATTTGAGGGAAATTGGTTATACAGGGGACTATTGAAAAAACATTAGCTCAGGATAGGAATGTGTGGATAGGTTATGTCCGTGCGGGCATGAACCTACGGGTTCGATTGTGCCAGTGAGTTAGTTTAATAATAATGATAATAATAATAATAATAATAATAATACTAATAATAATAATAAGCCATAATTTGATTAAGTAATTCGCTTGGCAAAGAAGATCAAAAATATAAAAGAACAATATAAGTATACCTGGAACACGGTTATATATTATATTGTCTAAGGAAATATTTAGTGAGATTTTTTTTTAACTTTACTGAGTCGGGCAGTCCTTGATGTAGATCTATGAGGGAATTCCAGAGGCGGGTAGCTGAAACAAGGAAGGATGAGGAATAGTGAGATGTTCAATGTAAAGGAACAGTTAGAGTTAAATTTTCTCTGGAACGTGTGCTTAAGGTATGGTGGGAAGATAGAGAATGGAAGGAAGAAGTTATATAAAGGGGCGATGAGGTGGAAAAAGTGTTGCATAAGAAGCAGAGGTAATGTATCTTTCGCCTGTCTTCCAATCGGAGCCCAAGGCAACATTTCAAATACTGGAGTTTTGTGGTCTGGTTTACGGACGTTGCATATATGCATTATGAACTCGTTGCAGTCTTTGTACGAATGTGATACTCATGTCTGTTAACAGTAAGTCCTATAATCAAAATGCGGCATAATAAAAAAGTTGAGACGAACACTTTTTTCAATAAGGAAATTTTTCAAACGTTTTAGGGAATGTAAGATCAAATATATATACAGATTTTCTGAAGAAGGAATTATAAATTTTGGTGTGAGATAAGGCTGCCCCTTATCCCCAACGCACTTTGCGATTTATATCAACGAAGTAATATGTTGCTGAAACAAGAAATATAAATTTGGAATAAGAATATCAGAAAATATAGAATTAAACACCCTATTGTTTGCAGATGACCAAACAATAATTGCAAATTCAGAAGATAATCTGCAGAAAGGTCTGTATGAACTTAACATAATTAAGAAGAATATGGATTGAAGATATCTACAGACAATACAAAAATTATGGCATTTCAAGGTGTAGATCCGGTCAGAAGTAAAATTGCACTTGACAATAAATTTTGGAGCAAGTGAATAATTTTATATATCTTTTTCATATGAAGAAGAAAATAACGTAAATGCAAAAATATCTAAATTTTTAAGAATTTTAAGGTTAATAAATTCTATTTTCAAGCCACAGTTAGTCCAAAAACATTCAGGGCTAAAAGTAGGAAAACACTGGCTCTTCCAACTCTTTTGTAGTAGCGAAGTATGAACGTTGAAACAGAACGATATACAGAGACTTGGATCTGCTGAAATGAGATACCTTCGGAGGACTGCAGGATACACACTACTAGATCACAAAAAAGAAGGCATCTTAGAAGAATTACACATGGAACCTTTAGAAAACAAAATTTTTGATTATACGTCAAGATGGATGCAACATGTTCATCGAATGGAAGATCACAGGATACCCAAACAAATGTTGGTATCAACCTGCAGGAAGAAGAAGACCAGGACGTCCACTCAAAAGACTTCTGAATGGTGTTCCTCTTGAGGCCGAAACTGGTCAACAAATGGCCTAAATCGTGAATGGTCTATATATATATATATAGTTTACAAGTTTATCTTATATGTGCCTGCCAACTAAGATTTTAATCGAAATTTACACCGAGATTTATCGCGGAAGGTTTAAATGGCATTTCAGATTTTTTATATTTACAGAAACTATCGATGAATAATACATTTTAATATACTTTGATGACCGATATCGATAGCTTGCGATTTATCAGGATTTATAGTAAAGTCTGTCCACCGCTGTGGTCTCGAAGTAGCGTGCTGCCTTGTAACGCAGCGGGCCCGGTTTCGAACCCCGGCCGGGGCAGTTTTTCTGGGTGAGGTTTTTATCGGGGTTTTTCCTCACCTGTAAGACAAATGTCAGGAAAACCTTAAGGCCCAAACGGTCCCCGAAATCATATGACCATCATCACCATCATCCTTATCATTATTATGTCACCATCCTTCACCGGTGTGGAAAGCAACGAGAAGCTACCACACCTACAATTCCCTAGTAAAGCTGCAAGCATAGCATGAAAATGCTATGATTGCAGTGAAGGGCCTGCCCTCGGGCAGAATTACTATGGATGGATAGTAAAGTCTGTTATATGGGGTAGTGCACAATACATGTATTTTAAGTGGTCCAGGAATCCAGTTTTTTAACCTTATATATATAATTGTCGAGAGCGGTGATCTAGTTCCAAGGGTCTTCTTCTTCTTCCTTTCCAGGATTAGGTCAATGTGACCTGTTCCGGTCTCGATTCCATCGTTTCCTTGGCCGACCCAAAGGTCTTTACCCATGTGGTTTGTAGGTGTTGATCTTTTTGGGTAATCTTGTATTGTTTTTTTGTAAGCACCTAATATTCAGATCCATATAAAAGGACAGGAACAGCCATAATTTTATAAAACCTGAGCTGAGTTTCTCTTGGAGTCTTTCGGAGGTTTCTTCTTATGGTGCCACACATCATTTGATATCGGTTTAATTTATTATGTATATCCCAATCATAACTATATGTTATATCTGAACCAAGATAGTTAAAGTATGCTATCTGTTCTATTATTTCATTATTGATCACTATTTTTGCTCTAACTGGCACTTTGCCCTGAAAAGCCATAGTTTCAGTTTTTGAAGTTGAGACTTTGAGATTATAATAGAGCCCTAATTGATTCAACATGTAAATGGCTCTTTGTAAATCATCCTCTGACTTCTGAATAATTACCAGATCGTCTGCATACATTAAAATATTAATATACATTTCCTTATTAATTTGTATTCCTATTGGACTTGATTTTTTCATTTTCGTATAACATCGTCAAAATATATATTAAACAATGTAGGTGATAATGTACACCCTTGTCGAACTCCTTGATTTATTAAAATTTCTTCTCTGGAATAATTATCTAAATTAAGGATAATTTTCGTGCCATTATAAAGACTTTTTATTCCTTCCATCTACCTTCACGTGGTGGGGCTGTTTTTACTAAAGATGGAGGGTGAATGGCGAGTTTCTGGTGCCATAAAACCAGATGCTCAGGACAGACAGAGCTCTGCAGCCTTGTAAGGCAGTCTGTATAGGAGAAAGACAACTCCGAAATTAAACTCTGGTCCTCCAGGTTGGGGATTTTGCGGTTGGGCTGGTAACCCACTCAAGTAAAAAAATATATCACTCATAAGTCTCAAGTCTCAAGTTCCAAGGGTCGTGAGTTCAAACCCGGCCGGAGTCGATGAATTGGCTATTCAATGCCACCTTGAAACCAGTGAATATTCGATCGGAAAACAAATGACTTACAGCGTCGTGTTGGGCAACGAGATAACACATGTTCCTCTAGAGCCAATTTCCAACATGTTTACTCGCATATAAGGGGATTCTATCCCAAGAGTTCACCTACACTCGTGGACAAGTTAGGGCGAGAAAATTGGCGAGTTAGTACACAGGATTAGTTTAGTGTTCGCTTGTTTGTTAGCGGATTTTTGTGACAAGTTGGCTACACTATCTGAGAAACGAACTATACAGATTTTACATTGCAAATTTGCTGATTTTACGTTAGTTTGAGATCAACTTCTCACTTTACTTCAAGGCTTTCTTTCACAACTTACATATTATTATCTTTGGTTCACATACTGAAATAATAAATCGTATTTATTTAATAAACTAATGATCTTCTTGGTGACTATTTAACTCATGCCCTAAATGACAGTCAATGACCAATCACATTTCAACGATTTTTTTATTTACAACCAATCAAAGTCGTTTTTCACCTCGATTTTATAAGAATTGATTTTATTAAACACAATGTGTACATTTAGAATTTTCACCAGTCTTTTGTAATTTTGGTGAGAGGCTGAGTTTTGCTTTGGCATTTCATTAGGTGGTACCTGGAGCATGGCTCGTCGCAAAGCTTACATCTGCAGTCCGCCTAACCTTCGGGCGTGGTATGACTGATTCACAAGAACATCTTTTTCCAGTGGAACCATGATGCGCGGCGAAGCGTGTGTAATAGGTGGCGAATTTGGAAGTTCGGTTTCCTTTTTCCACACATTCGTTTTCATTGTTTTCTGTGTCCATTATTTCCATCGGTATTGCATTGGCTTTGTTTTGTCTCTCTTTGATGGCGTCTTTCTATGCCTGGGTTTCTGATAGATTGCAAGCGAAGCTTGATGTTCCTCAATGAAGTAGGATTCATGTGTCTATTCTGTAGGCGTAGCTGTTTCGTGTGTACTTTGAGAGTGACAAGGCCCTCTTGAGATATCTGGCTTTGAACATTCTCCAAATTTCTTGAGGTTTTTTCGCTGTTAGGTGAATCCAAATTATCTGAATACCGTATGTAGCCGCTGGTGCTACCTTGAGTTGGAACAGTGCCATCGCCGTTGGCAGGGACAGTCTCTCAAGCTTGGGGATGTCGAACATCGAATTTATTTGCCGCTGTGGTCCTGTCTTGTATATGCATGGTGAACGTGGTTCCAGTGGTCTGCAGCGTCACTCCCAGGTACTGTAAAGTTGGGGACTATTTCTAGGGCAGAGTCGCCGCACATAAAGTGGTCCATTTTTTGATGAATCTGCCTCCTCTTCTGAACTTCATTGCTTTTGTTTTGGAGCCATTTATTTCCATTGAATTTTCTGACGACCATTTTCTGATATTCTTCATGGCCTCCTGCAGATCTTCAGGACTCTTGGAAAGGATGGCCATGTCATCGGCATACATTAATAGCTTTGTATTTTCTTGCGTTTATAGCTTGTCCAATATCGGCCGTCATAATGTTAAAGAGGACTGGGCTCAGTGGGTCTCCTTGTAGGACTCCTCGTGTTTTGAGCAATTTCTTTTGACATTGATATGCCATCGTAGATTGCTACATAGTTGGTGCTGAGAATCGATTTATTGTCTCCAGTTCGCGACTTGACCTGCCCAGTGCATTCTCCAGCTTGTGGCAAAGTAACTTTCTGTTAATGCTGTCAAATGCTTTTGAATAATCTATGAATATTGCATACAGGGGGGTGTTTGGTTGTGCCATGCTATTTTCTATCTCAACTAGGATTTCTTGTACTGCATGTAAAGTCGATCTGCCTGGAGTGAATCCGAATTGATTCGTGGGGATGTTTGCTCCGAATCTTAGATCGATGCGCTCTAGTATGATTTTGGAGAATAGTTTGAACATTGTGTTCTCCAAAGCGATTCCCCTGTAAACTGTTTGGGTCGTCTTTCCTGCCTTTGCCTTTGTGGAGTACCACTATTATTGTCTTTCTCCATTGCTGTGGGATTGTGCTGTTCGTGAGGCATTCGTTGTATAGGAGGGCTAGCGGTACTGCCAGATCTTGAGACAAGGTTTTCAGGTGTTCCGCGAATATCCCATCCGGACCAGCGGCCTTGTTGTTTTTAGTATTGCTTGTGAAGCGGGCTACATCGTCAGGAGTGATTGGGTCGTCGAGTTCTGTTCTTGTATTATGCATGTGCGGCGCTGGATCAACTGCTGTTTCGCCCTTCTCTCCTAGTAGGTTTCTGAAGTGGGTTTCCCATTGCTCCAGATTCACGAGAGGAGTTGGGTGACGTTTCTTGGAAGTCCTTAATATATTATATTATATATATATTATATGGCTTAATTTCTGTTTCGGCGATTAGGATTTGTTCTAGGTGTAGATCATAGGCTGTCTTCTTTTCTTTTAGTGGGCGTTTGTACTCCCGGCGTTGTTCTGCGTAGTCCGTTAGTGCGATGTTTTCAGGTTTTCTGGCTTCGTGGAGGAGCTGTAGAGTTCTTTGCCTTGATAAGTAACATTCCTCGTCGAACCATGGCTTCGCCGTGTGTGTGTGGCCCTGGTTACCTTATTGGTGGCCTGTGCGATGTTCTCGGTCAAGGCTGCTGTTGCTCCGTCAAGATTTCCCTGTCTCATCATACTTATTATTGCCGGTATTTCTGCTGTTGCTTGCTTTCCATTTTTCTTCGTCGATATGTCGTGATATTTTTGTTCTATGGTTGCAGTTTGGTCTTGGCTGTCTTAGGTGATTCAGCTGGAGTTTAGTTATTACTGGTAGGTGTTTTCTAATTGCATATTTCTCTATTTTGACTTGGGCTTGTCCCTGGCTATCTGTGAAGACCAGGTCGATTGTACTCCTCCCGTTTGGAGCTATATAGGTAAATTCCTGTTCTCGGTTTAGGAGTCGCAGTCTGTAGTCTAGGAGGAAGTCTATTACCGCTTGGGTTTTTGTGTTCCACTTATCTATGCGACAGTTGAGGTCTCCCATTAGAATGGTTGGTTTTACCGTCGTCTATGTTCTCCAGAGCCCTTCCTAGGTCATCTATGATGCTCTCGGGTTCAGTGTTGGGCGCGAAGTATGCACCAATTATGTTTACTATTCTGGTGGATATCGTTAATGTGTTCTCGGTACAGATGATTCCGTTGAGGGGTTGTAGATGCGATTTTTACAAAGCAGCTTAGTTCCCCTGAGGACCGACCTTTATCTCCTTTTTTGGCTGGGGAGTGAATTCCATAAAAGTTGGATATTTCTGTGTCTTCCATGCAGAAAGTTTCTGAGAAACATAGTATATCATTTTCTTGAAATGTAATTATGGGCATCGCGGTTAATACGGAGTTCAGTCCTTCCACGTTCCATTCCATTATTTTGACGTGGTCATTCGCGTTATTGTTGTTGTTCACCGTTCGTAACGTGCTATCCGGAACACGGGGTCCCCTTTTCGGTACCGCGTTTATTACTTCCTTAAGTTTGCAGGGGTCTGTATTGTTGATGCTGATTTTGGATTTCCGTTACATGATTGTTTGTTATAGTCGTATACCTTGCCTTTGTTGTCTCCGAAAAATATACTGCCTCACGATAACTCCCTTCGGCCATAGTTGTGGTTGTTTTGCCTGGTCTTGTAAGTCAAAGGGGATTCCTACTCTGAATGCCTGTTACGGCCGATTACCTCCAATTTTTCACATTCTATCGCCCCATTTATGCCGTTAGCATTCATATAATTTATGAGGTCCTCACACTCGGTTGTCTGGTGGAGGCGGCCTATGTATAGCCACGCTGTCCGGTCTGCTGCTCTAAGTGTGTTCTCCCTGTTCTCTCTGGTCCCCGTGATGCGCGTATTGCCTCTGTGTCTTCTTCGAACTTCAGTCCAGCTCTCCTGGTTTTTCATGGTTATATTCATTTTCAATTATTCCTTGTGTTACGTCTCCATCGATCTCCTTTCCTGTGGTGACGTGTGTCAAAGGATGCGAGTTGAGGCTGCAAGCTGTGTTTTCCCCTTCTTGCCTTTCTTCCTTTATCATCTTATTGATGCTGGTTGTGATGTTTTGCATCATACTTTGCATCTGCTGGCTTATTTTGTGTATTATTTTTCTTTCTAGTTCTGTGTCTGTAAGTCGTGAGTGAGTTAAGTTTGACTTTTCCGGGCGTTGGATTTTACTATCATCTCCGTGTCTATCATCATTGTTTTGATCTTTCGTTCCTTCTTCGGTCGAAGCGCACTTCTTTCCGATGTGGCCGCCGAAGTTCTCATGGTTGTTCCGCTGGGGTCCAGTAGGTGGGGATGTCTGCTCGCTATGGAGCTTCCCGCCGTCTGCAGATTCTTCCACTTCCCCGACAGATGTCGCTAGTTGTTCCGCTATACGTGTGTCTTCTTCCTTACGCATGTCTCCAGCATTTGCCACTACATCGTCTCCTTGAATATGTTCTTGTAGTTTGTTTCCATTCTCCAAGGCAACTTTCATTAATGTAAAGCAATCTCTAATGATACTTACCGCTCGTTGAATGTCGTCCTTCATTTCCTTTTCAGATGGCCTCCTATTTTCACCACATTTAATATACTTTCTAGAGCACTTACACACCGCAATTCTGCCTCGTTCGCCATCTTTAATCTACTCACATAAGCTGCAGAGTTCTCTACCTCGATTTTATCACTTTCATTTTATCGCTTTAATTTTATCAAGTGGCTCTCAGATTGTACATATAGTGCAGGAATGTAACCAGATTCTGCTTCCGAGATATAATAGAAAAACATTCGTAGCAATTGATTATACCATAAAAAAAGAAACCACTGTTTGCACTTTCTTATGTCGTATTATTTCCCGGAACTAAAGTTGCAGAAAAATATAATTGACATATTTACATCATAGCACATCAGAAATTAATTAATAACCTGTAATGATGTGTTTCATTTTTTCACCACTAGGGTGCATTCTTACAATATTGCGGTTCTATTTGGGAATACATAAGATCTGGTTGCAACTTCTCATTTGTTTTCAAACATCGCCGTTTACATTAAATACATAAATATTTTAAAATAACTATATTTAAATAATGATTTGTGAGTAAACAGCTTAATTTTATTCGTTAAATAGTCTTAACAAATGCCACTCTTGATTTCCAAATTCTCTAGATAAATTCACTCCTCACTTCGTGAATCGTAAATTTATCGATAATTTGGAAATCACTCATGGCATTACTTATGATAAAATCGTAAAACATGTCAATGTACCCATTTCACCAATCAAAAATTAAAAGAATCAACATGTTTCAACAGCGAAGCTGTCAATTTCAAGACTAAATATTTGACTGAAATGGATACATTGACTACATGTTTACAATAAATTGTGTGATTTTCCTTTTTTTTTATTTGAATTTATGTTAGGTTGGAAAAATCCGAGGGACAAATCAACCAGGAGGGGGTTTTTACAGCCTAAATCTATATTTTTAGATCCTAAAATTCCTATGTATAATTATGATGATACAGGAAAGGAGATTACAAGTATTTGAGAATAAAGTACTTAGGAAAATTTTTGGACCAAAGAGAGATGAACAGACAGGTGAATGGAGAAGACTAAATAACAATGAACTGCATGGTCTTTATAGGAAGCCAGATATAATAAGAACAGTTAAGCCTCGTAGACTGCGATGGGCAGGACATGTTGCACGCATGAGGAATGAAAGACGTGCATGGAAGCTTCTTGTAGGTAAACCAGAGGGATAACGCCCAGTTGGGTAGACCAAGAATGAGGTGGGAGAATAATATTAACTATGATTTGAGGGAAGTAGATTATACAGGGAATGATTTGAAAAGCATTAGCTCAGGATAGGGATGTATGGAGAGCTTATGTCCGCGCGACCATGAACCTACGGGTTCGATAGTGCCAGTGAGTAAGTAAGTAATGATGATACAAGAAATCAATTGACTCACATACCAACGACACAATCTACTTGGTAAATCGTTATCAGAGATCGGAAACATCCCTCCGTATAATGATGATACAATAAATCAATTAATTCGGGAATCGAATACAAATCGTCTTCAGGTCGTATTCCTTGGGCACTAGAAACTTGACAAGGGTGAGATTAATATTAAATGTAACCAAAATACTAACTTGTTTTGTAATTATCCCTCTTAGCAGAAGCTCGTTTTAGTTGAAAACTACTAGAAATTTGTTAAGTCGCCTCTTCACAATAGTAATTAGTGTTTCAAGTATTTAATTCAAAGTTTCAAGTGCAAACCATAACTAATTTTTGTTACGATGTTCTAATGATACAGACACTTAACGCTCGAGACCACACTTTCTGGGAAGACGATTATATCCATCATTTTGTTACTGAGTATAACATATGTTTCAGGGTTTCCCACTTCCCAAATTTCTTCTCACCAACACTCTCCACTCTTATTTCCCTCCCCCATCATGTCATTTATAATAACTAACTAACTAACTCACTGGTATTATCGAACCCGTAAGTTTATAGCCGCGCGGACATAAGCTCTTCATACATCCATATCCTGAGCTAATGTTTTCCAATCATTCCCTGCATAATCTACTTTTAATTACAAGATATGTGGATGACGTCATGATTATTTACGAAAATGAGAACAGAAAAGAAAAGGAAATCTTGCTAGAACTAAACAATATGCATCATAAAATAGAATTTACGGAGGAGACAGAAATTGATAACAAAATAAACTATCTAGACCTTACCATAACGAAAAACATAGAAAATAAGAAACTTGAAATAATTATTTTCCGCAAATCTACAAATATTGCGCTCACAATTAATAACAAATCTAGACACCCATACCAACACAAAATCAGCATATTCAATAGTTTAATTAACAGAATGTTAAAATTGCCCTTAAACAAAACAAATTACAATAAAGAATTACAATATATTAAAAACATGGCAAAAAGCAACGGATTAAGCATACAAATCATTGATAAGCTTATAAAGAAACAAAAGAGAAAAAATTACGTAAACAATATAACAAAACTTGAAAGAGAATCCGATAATAATAAAACATGAGTAACATTAACATACACGGGAAATGAAACCACAAAACTAGGCAGAACTTTGAAAAATAAATAAAAACATCAACATAGCTTATAAAACACAAAACAAATTAAACAACATAATATACAATGACATAGAAGAACACAGCAAATTTAACAACAACGGAGTCTACAAACTAACGTGTAAAGAATGATCAGCCATTCGTCTTGGTTCCTTCCTACGGATAGCATCGCTTTGTTTACTACACAACTCAAGTGACGTCAGTGCAGCAGCAAAGTATTGATCGCCCAGCGACAGTGCGGTTTGCATCAGTGCGCGTGCGGCTTCACGGCCTCCTTGACTCCCTATAAAAACCACCTAGTGATTAACGTAGCGCCTCGGCGCTGATTCTTCAAGGTTTTCTGTGCTCTAAGAAAAACAGTGAATAAGTGTTGCTCAGTGCAAGTGTAAACCGAGTGCGGCTCCGGCGGCCAATAC
Organism: Diploptera punctata; assembly: GCA_030220185.1. Classification (NCBI taxonomy): domain Eukaryota; kingdom Metazoa; phylum Arthropoda; class Insecta; order Blattodea; family Blaberidae; genus Diploptera; species Diploptera punctata. The sequence goes on along the minus strand of JASPKZ010008867.1, from coordinate 30,205 downwards.
CCCTGTGCCTTGCGCTTTTTGCGCTCAGTGTTCAGTGTAGTGTTATCGAAGTGTGGTTTAGTTACTGCACAATAACTCTATAGACTGTGAGTATTGTGTTCAGCTTCTATTTAATTGGTGTTGGAGTTCAGCATATTTTGGTGAGTTAAAAGCCATTGGACTAAGCCTTGGTACAACCAAGCACCATGGCATCTAAAAATGAAATTCATGATGTTGACATGGAGGATGAGGTTAGGGACTACGGTCCGTTGGAAGTCTGGGAAAACAGCTTCCGTACAATTTGAAGCTTTTATAAACAGACAAGGTTTCAAAATAAATTCCAAATATGCAGCTGTAGCTGATAAAATTAGAAGCTTATTTCTCATAATAACCAGTTACTTACAAGCATACCCAGAATTCGAACGGACTGATAATGCAATTGACATGACACGCACTTGTTCGGCCAACATGAATAGTCTTAAAGAAACCTGTACAGAAAAGCAACAATACTTAGAAAGTATTCTTGCAGAAATAGAAACTATGGCTATGCACGTTCAGACATCATGTTTCTTCAACATGGCAGATGAACGATCAGAACTAAAAACTAACACTAAAAACGCTACTGAAACTCAAAACTATGAAACCCCCGAAAAGAAAATGCGAAAACAATCAACAAGCCGACCAAGAAAGCGTCGACTGTACCATACAATCCAATACCAGTTAGCAACCCTTTTTCAGTCTTAACTGAAGGCTACTGGTATTAAATTAGTCCCTGAACCTCAAGCTGGGACATCACGAGAGACTCAGGCTCCACCTGCAAGAGGCAATGTGCAGCCTTCTGGTGTGTCTACCCCTAAAAAAGACCCACGGCCGCCCCCTATCACAATTTTGGGGCATGGGGATCTGTTTAAAATGAACAGAGAACTTAGACCCAAACTTTCTAGCGATCCAAAAGTTGTGAGCACACCAGAGGGCTTGCGATATTATGCAGCCTCTGTGGCAGATCATAAAATTATCAAAGAATTTTTCACTGCTGCCGGTAAACAGCACTATACCTATGTCATGCGACAAGATCTGCCACTACGGGCTGTCTTGAAAAGACTCCCTGCCTGCACACCTACCGATGAAATACTTCAAGAACTAAAAGCTCTGAAATATCCTGTTCAAAAAATCAAACAAATTACTAAAAAATAAAATGAAAGTATCATTCCACTTCCCTTGTTCATACTTGAACTTGATAACAACGAGGCAGGCAGGGAAATATATAACCTAACACGGCTTCTATATGCAGTTGTTGTGCGGTGGAGCCATACAAACCCCGATCTGGCTTAAAGCAATGCTTCAAATGCCAACGCTTTAACCATACTTTTGCGGGGTGCAGCCTGGCGCCCAAATGCGTAGTGTGTGCTGGCCCACACAATCATGTAAATTGTCCTGTGAATAAAACTCAAGCCTTAACTGACAAGTCTTTACTCAAGTGTGCCAATTGTGGTGCGTCAGGCCACCCTGCCTCGTACAGAGAATGCCCGTCATTCGTTGCTGCAAAAGCTGCATTCTTAAAGAGAAAAGAAAATCCTCAAAATCAAAACTTGCAAGTACGACAACCACGTACGTTTACATCTAAACCAATAAATCCTCAAGTTTCATATAGTCAATCTATCAATACTACAAATACCCAATCAAAAAGCATTGCTAGCGGCCGATCAAATCACGTCTCTCAGCTAACCATTATCTAGTCATGGACATGAACTTTTAAATAACATAGGGCCTATGTTGGCTAAACTACAAACTCCTATGGAAAAGTTTGTCTTCATGACTAACCTGGTGAATATGTGTTTCGATGAACATGTGTAGGTTCCATATCGGAAGCTTTCTCAATGTTGCGGCATTTAATGCCAATGGTGTATTAAAGCAAGTTCAGGAGCTAACTACTTTTGTACAAGAGAGAGATATGGACATTCTTCTTTTAAACGAAACATTTCTAAAACCTGGCGATAAATTCAAAATTCCGCATTACTGTATATATAGAAACGACCGACTGAACCGTCCCCTTGGTGGCACTGCAATTTGTATAAAACAAACCATTGGTCACAGAGTGGCCCCTATACCCAGGCTTCAATTCATTGAAGCCACAGCCATATTCCTACCTATTTCAAATCGCGAATCAATTTACATAGCTTCTATTTACAAATCACCTACCAGACTCCTAACGCGGTACGACCTAAATGCTCTCACTTCCGTCTCCCCTAACTACTTGTTAGCGGGAGACTTCAATAGTAGACATATTTTTTGGAATTGTCGTACCCAAAATGGATCTGGTGTGTTACTCCAAAATTACTGCCAACATCATAACATAGAAATTTCTGCCCCAAGGGAACATACATTTTTTAGAAACACACGTTTTGGCCTTCTTTCTGACATACTAGATATCGCTCTCTCGAAGAATGTACCTATCTCTCCACACGTCACTACAATTACAGACATACTTAACTCAGACCACAGTCCTATACTCTTTAAAATCAGCCCCACATTTTTATTGTCCTCGCCCCCAAACATGTATCATGATCACACAGACTGGCAGAGCTACTCTCACATGCTTAACCAATGGGTTAAACCTACACTCTCTGTCCAGTCTACAGAACAATTAGAACACGCAGTCCTTAGTCTACAGGCCAGCATTTAAAACGGCCATTACACTTTCTACAACGCCAACAAATGACACTACACACACACGACCATACGATCCCACACTTCAAAATTATCTAAATGAAAAAAAGCGGTATCTCAGGTTATACCGTAAATTTGGCGCACCCCAATACAAACAGCTACACAATCGCTACACTCATTTGGTGCGGAATCGATTGCAAGAAATGAGAAATGCTGAATGGGACTCGTCCCTCCAGCGCTCCCTGGGGGTCCGTCGGGCCCCAGCTGTGCTCACAACAGCAACAGGGCGCGTCCCCGGGTGGCGGATAGGGGAACGGTCGGTGGTTTGCTTGCATTCTTCCCGGCTAGGTCCAGTCCGGACCCGCGGGCCATTTGTGGGGTCGTCAGGACTCGAGCGACCTGACGTACTATATAGCTCGTGCTGCGCCCACTCCAGCAGCAAAACGCGTCCCCTCGGTGGCGTAGTGGGGAAAAGGTCGGTGGATCTGCTAGTCAGTTCTCCCTTCCAAGTCCGATGGACTCGCGGACCATGAGTGGGGTCAGCAGGGAAAATGAGGGCCCTGCTGTCAAACCTTTGCGTCCCGGCCCACAAGCGGGAGCATGGCCCGCTGTTGGTGGAGCGGTGGGAGACTGGGGATCAGAAGCCCCTTTCTCTTGGTTCAATGGAACCCGAAACCATCTGTGGGGGCACCATGGGAGATGAGCACCCTGGATGCCTACATTGCTCAGTGCGCTGCCTCACAGCAGCTACACGACTGGGCCTAGTCATGCGAACGGGCTGGTTGGGACAATACCGGGCGTAATGCTGGAAATTACCACCAGGTCAATAAGCTCGGGAAATGAGGAAGCGCGGTCTTTGTTGGTGGGATTTAGCGTCGACTCTGGAACCGAGTGACCCAAGGACAATCTGTGAGGTCGTCAGGAGTTGAGCGACCTGACGTACTATAGCTCAGGCTGGACCCACTTTAGCAACGAAACACGTCCCCAGCTGGTGCACTGGAGGAAAGGTCGGTGGATCTGTAGAGAGTCCTCCCGGTCAAGTCCAAGGGACTCGTGAACCATTAGTGGGGTAGGCAAGAGTTGAGCGCCTTGTCGTACTATTTGCTCATCTGTTGGAGCTTGCGAGCTCCGTGCTGGCCCACAACAGCTGCAGAAGGCGTCCCTGGGGGCACACCAGGGCTCGTCTCGGACCAGTCCAGATGGGAGCTACTGTACTGATTCCTGGCTCGGCCTACGGGCCCGTCGACAAACTGTGGGGTCGCCAGGAGATGAGCACCTGGATGTACTAAAAGTGTCATACTGTTGGGCTTGTAGCCCTAGCCGGTCTCACAACGGCTGCAGGACACGTCCCTGGAGGCAGAACAGGGGAATGGTCGGTGGATCTGCGACAGCAGTCCTCCCGGCTAGGCTCATGGAGCCCGTGGACCAACTGTGGGGTCGTCAGAAATGAGCGACCTGATGTACTTTGTAGCTTAGCAATTCCAAGAACTTGCAACTCCAACACCCTCTCCCTGGGGTGTTGGTTTAAGGACCGTGAACTTGAACGTGGACGTGAACATAGGATAGGGAGGACTAGAGCTAGGACTTGGGAGTATGGTCATGACGACCGAGGTATCCCAAGGGGTGGACGGATGGGCCTAGATGTCGTCCCTCCAGCGCTTTACTGATCTTAAAACGCCCCCGTGGACGATTCTCAAAAGAATAAAACGGAGTCGAGCACCGCCTCCTCCTTCTGCAATTAATGATAATGGAAAGTTCTGGAGAAAATAATTTTGGCAAGACTAAAACAAGAGGTGGTAGAGAGAAACCTTATTCCTACTCACCAATTTGGCTTTAGAAAAACACATAGTACTCCGCTCCAGCTTGCTCGATTGGTTGACCAGGTTGTAACGGGATCCAACAACAAGAAAAGTACTTTGGCAGTATTCCTCGATATTGAGAAGGCATTCGATACGACTTGGATAAATGGTTTATTATACAAATTAATCAAATTTCAAATTTCGGCTGATTTAATTAAAATTATAGCTAAATACCTAACTAACCGACAATTTTATGTGTCGGTTAGTGGGTATAATTCTGACTGTAAGACCCTCTTGGCGGGAGTTCCACAAGGTGCAGTCCTTTCTCCCTTACTGTACACTCTCTATGTGTCAGATATCCCTACTTTCAATCGTATTCACCTTGCATCCTTTGCTGATGATACTTGTTTGTATCATCAGACACCTTTCCGTCTATTACCTCGCCGTATCCCTATATTCCAGTCTGCCTTGAATTCCTATCATTCCTGGTTTCGTCTATGGAACATTAAACTCAATGTAAAACAAAACTAAAGCTGTTTTGTTTTCTAAGTCTAGTAGACGAAGCCAAATCCAACTCACCTTGGGAACTCACCATTCCGACCAGAGCCTTCAGTCAAGTATCTTGGGATCCATTTGGATTCCAGGCTTACGTTCAAAATTCATATTCGGCATCTTATTCATAAATCAAATGCGGCAATTGCCTTACTTTATCCATTTTTCATGTCACCTACACTGTCAACACGGATCAAACTGACTCTTTATTCAGCTGTGATCCGTAGCATGTTGCTGTACGGTTGTGAAGCCTGGAGCATCCTCGCTTATTGTCACAAAAAGAAAGTCCAGATAATACAGAACAAATCTCTCAAAATTATTTTTTCGGCCCCTCTATACACGAGGATCGCAGAGCTTCACAACATATCACAAATGCCTTATATTGCGACTATAATTGAACAACGTGTGGATAACATGTTTCATGTTATTCAAAATCATACTAATCCCATTGTTCGCAATATAGGGCATGCGTTACAGCTGCGTGCAGTTCATCGGAACATATTCCCCAGACCTTGATGTCCCAGTTTCATGAAATGAGAGCAGTGCTGCAGCTGGAGTAGCGTGGCTCATTCCTCCTGGTCGGCTTTCGGACTCTCTGCTTGCCCGGCCAGGTGGTTTATGATGCCCTGCTCTAGCAAGGTAACAACTCATTTCACCTCCCGTCAACATCAATTTTTAGCTGAAATACAACGCCGCTAAATAAGGGCAGGCTAAGTGACTAAACCCCAACTCGATAGTCACAAAGGTATTCGCCGCCAGGGAGCTACTCCTGGTTCCAACGCGGCACACTGGGTGGCGCTTCATGCGCCCAAAAAAAAAAAAAAAAAAAAGTCGGTCACCAGATGAACACAATAGAAAATACTCACACGATAATGCACAGAGTAAACATATTTGAAGACCTTGAGATTACAAAATAAATAAACAACACCTTACTTTTTAATGAGAACGCACCCCAGTCAAACACCCCCTTATACGAGATCGTCAAAAACAAGTCAGTTGCTGCTACAGACACTTGGAGTCTACATCGCCATAAACAACAACTAGTAGCAGAAGCTCATTCTGCTGATGATGGAAGATAACTTCCGAAATGCCTCCAGATAACATTTTAAATATAATATTTTAACACAGTTGAGGACGACGGTACCTGCCAAAAAGGTACATATTTTAAATTTTTATCTTATGACTATTCACCTAAACGGCATTTGATATGAATTTTATTAGTATTAATGATGAGAATAATAATAATAATAATAATAATAATAATAATAATAATAATAATAATGCAAGAAATAAGAACTGGAATGAGAGCAAGGGGACTGGAGGACTTGGAGTGGATGGATAGAGAGAGTGGAGAAGAAAAATACAACTAGGCACAGAATGATGTGTAAGCATAAAAATTCTGTATATAGATAAATAAATTATATTATTATTATTATTAATTATTATCATTATTATTATCATTATTATTATTATTATTATTATTATTATTATTATTATATTATTATTATTATTATTATTATTATTATTATTATTATTATTATTATTATTATTATTATTACAATGCTGCAGAAATTAAGGAAACAATAATAGACCTAACCTTGAAACCCGCTATTACGGAAAAGTTTTGACGAACCCCGTAAAATATTTGGCGAACCATCTAGGGATTAGCGAACCACAGATTGGGAAACAATGATCTAAACTATGACTTGTTGCAGAGACCGCAATGTGTTCATAACGTTTGCGTTCGATTCATTTTCAATATCCGCCGTTATGATATTTCCGAACACTTCAATAACCTCTCTTGGTTCCGTCTTACTGACAGACATAAATTGCACTCTCTTTCACTTCTTTTCAAGCTTCTGAATTCCTGCTCTGCTACTTACCTGGCGTCCAGATTTGTGAAGTTGTCTTCTTACCACAATATTGACACTAGGTCACAAGATAACAGTCTGCTAACAATCCCTCTTCATAGCATTTCCTAGCATTCTACTTATTTTACAGTAGCCTCTGCCTGCTCCTGGAATTTTCTTCCTCAAGATAACAGGGGTCTCCGCACACTTGGCACTTTTAAGTCACGCTTATACAAATACATGTTGTTAAATAATTATTTTTTTCTCGACAACTAAATTTATTCTATGGCATTAATAGTTTTTATCTGACTTTTCTATGTTGTACATTTTATATTTTAATCGTTAACTCTAGATTGAATCAAATATTTTGAAAATAATAATTATATTGTAGACATACAACGTATATTTATGTCTATTGTAATTCAGATGTAAGAATAATTTTTGTATTTTTTTACCTATCATGGTTGAGTAGTAAATAAGGCCTTAAGGCTTTAATTCTGTCAGGTAAAATAAAGCTATTATTATTATTATTATTATTATTATTATTATTATTATTATTATTATTATTATTATTATTAGTATTATCTACAATAGCGTAAAACAGCCCAATGTTGGACCTTAGCCTCTCCTTTGTTAGGAGTTATTAAACCAAGTTAATTTAGTTGTACTTATTTCCTTACAGATGTCATGAATGGTATGAGGTCACTTATAGAAGCAATTAGACATCTAGTAGACAACTAAGGTATTACTAAGATGAAGGAGGTCGATAAATTTTGCCCAGATGCCTCTTTATTCAGGCTTAAGGGACTTTTACAAGACTGAAAATCTTCAGACTCGGTTGAAGTTCCTCCCGGAGGACTTGCTCCTTGGACTTTTTCATCCTAAAAAATCCATATATCCCGGCCAGGTTCGAACCTGCGATCCACAGGATAGGCAAGAAACATAACCACTAGACCACCATGGCCGACTTTACCTCATCTCACGTTAGGTAAAAAAATAGTCTGGTTCATCAAAACAACAGGTGTTTTTTTATAAATATGTCGTTGTGGTGATATAATGGGCCACGTTCATGTACTTCCCCATGACTCCGAGCCTGTGTGTCAACAATGGGATCAAAAGAATTGTAGCCTCTGCTCGAGGCCTTGGAACCAGCTCATGAATGGCGGTATGTGTCATGTGTGTGAATGTATGATGTGTGTTGAACCAGGAACATCGCTGTAGAGTAGATATCATCTCATTAATTTCATAATATATCTGGCAGACTACAGCGTGCTCATGATGCGTGCATTTAATTTGTATTCAATCTCCGTCGTTATGATCCACGTGTCTCCATTTCAGGCATTATCATGGCTACGTCTAAATGACAGAACATGTTTTACTATTCCAAATTCTGCACACATGTTTACCAAGTTATTTAACAACGCATTTTCAAAATGTATCAGCTCATCACAATTTAGGAACAAGATCACAAGATGCTTCTTTACTGTCTATACCACAGCACAGTACATGTCTATATTCAGAATCTTACACAATATCTATGACAAGAGTATGGTCACTTCCCAGTCATGTCAGGGACTGTCAATCACTATTATTGTTTAAATACAAATTAACTGATATCTCAAGTACGACACAATCAAAATATTAACTGCATAACAACTTTAGGCCTATTCAGCATTTTGTATATAGCCCTACCTATAAATATTTATCTAGGAAGCTTTGCTTATTTAATTTTATTCTAAGTTTTGTTAGTTTTAGCTTATATTAGACAACATTAGCACTGTCGTTTATTTAGCCTATATTTTAATTATCATCATCTTCATAGCAGGCTGTCGGCCTGTTCCGCTCTCAGAATTCATCTTCTCATCGTCTTCTAAGACGTCCCACATCTCTATAGCCTTGAGGTTCGTACAACAGTGCTTGTTTTGTTAGCCTAGAAGAGTTCATTCTTAAAATATGTTCATGCCATTTTTGTTTATAGTTTTGTATTTTTTCATTTAGATTAAAAATTTTGAGTTATTGTCTAATTGTTTCATTATATTTTAATATTATTTAAAATTGTAATAAGTAATGCAATTTTTAATGATTTTATTATTCGCTGGTTAAGTGGAAGAGATGACCTTATGGCCTTAACCCTGCCAAATTAAATAAAGCATTATTATTATTATTATTATTATTATTATTATTATTATTATTATTATTACTACTACTACTACTACTACTACTACTACTACTACTGCTACTACTACTATTACTATAAGCGCATGTTGTTTGCTACTTTTGTTATAACGTATTAAAAAATTCTTGTTCCATTACTGATAGACTAATATTACAAGCCTACCCTCAGCATATTTTAATTTATTAGAATGTTACAGGCCTACAAGGACCGGATAGAAAGTGGTGGAAAGCCGTATCCGGCCGGCCGGCGCGGCGGGCCGTAGCTTGGACGTCCCTGTATTAGAGGCACGCAAAGGAGGACTCAATCTGACCCTTACAAGCTTGTATTACCCGACGCAGTAATTTCCGAATGACGGCAAGTACTCCACACCTTTATATGTCTTGATTGATTATTACGTAATTTTATTTTGTTCTTTTCTTTCTTCAACAACACTTAACTGTCTGATTCAGATTTTTTTTTCTCACAAGTTCTTCTGATTGTTGTAGTGTCATTAACTTTTTTTTTTATCAAATTGTACTTCAAGATGCTTCGACAAATTATTTTTATATCGTGTCTACAGATTTGTATTTTGTTGACTGTATTCACATGTCAAAGTTTCGCATTCATATAACTGAGAGAATAACAGTTTCATACATTTTCAGTTCAACGTATTGTTTTTTTTTTTTTGAGACAGAGAAGTTGGGACAAGAATACCTGTAATGTATAATAACAAGCATTTCCAGAATTGAGCCTATGTTTAAGTTCTTGTGCACCTCATTCCTGTTGGTAATTATTATTCCTATTTAAATTCAGCCATTTCTTCAAAATTTCCCGCATTTGTCGTTAGCTGTCAATATCCATCATATAATGTTTTTCTATGTGAAATTAAATTAAATTTTATTGATTTTTACTTCCAGTCCCAATTTTTTAGTGTTACTCAATAGTGTTGGCCCTTAGTAATCTCCTCACTATATCCTAATAGTACTACATCATCACCATAAACTAACAGCTCATTATTGTCATTGAGTTGTAGGCCTTCTTCATCCTCTAAAAAATTGATGGATGTTCCCTCCCATATCGGAAAATGTCAAATTAAATCCCCACACATTGAACAATAAAATAAACGGAACGAATAGCACAAGTTAATCCTGTAGAAAAGTAAAATTAAAAAAATCCAAAAACATTCAAATACCTCAAAGAAACCATATCTAAAATTAAACACAATAAAAGCCTGCTAAAAGGGTATTTCATATAATACAAAGTTAGAAATTATTAAACAAGAGGAAGTTAAAGGTATCAGCTCTAGTACAAAATTGAACAGTAGAGACTAATGATGTATTATTGGGCGATAACGAGGAGATACTAAAGAACAACACGCACACGCAATTGAGTAACACTAACAAATTGGGACTGCAAGTAAATATCAATAAAAGTAAATATATGGTCACACGTAGAAATACATTATATAATGGTAATGGACAGCTAATGACAAATGAGAAAAATTTTGAGGAAGTGGCTGATTTTTTTTTTTTTAGATTAGATTAGATTTATTTAGCCCGCTGGAGTTAAGGCCATGTGACCTTCTCTTCCACTCACCAGGACAAACATATATTACAGCAGAATATAGCAATCTCAATTAACTCTAATATTAAATACTATAAAAATTCAAATACCTACGAACAATAATTACAAATAGGAATGAAATGCATGCTAGTATGCATTACAGGGACTCTTGTCGTCCAACTCCTTTCAGAAAACGTTAAACTGAAAATATATAAAACTATTATTCTACCAGTTATATTATGTGGATGCGAAACATGGACTCTTACTTTAAGGGAGAAAAGGAGATTACGAGTATTTGAGAATAAAATTCTTAGGAAATGTTTGGACCAAAGAGAGATGAACATACAGGTGGATAGAGAAGACTACTAACACTGAACTACATAATCTTTATAGGAAGCCAGATATAATAAGAACAGTTAAGTATAGTAGACTGCGATGGGCAGGACATGTGGCACGAATGGGGAATGACAGACGTGCGTGGAAGCTTATTTTTTGGAAAACCAAAAGGAAACGCCCAGTTGGTATAAGGCGTGTGGCATGATGTTTGTTCACCCCTGGTGTTGACACTTAAAAGCGAAGTTACTTTACTTGTCTCCGGAGGGATGTAACATTATTCACACCTTACCAAGGTGGTGAGCGTCAACCCCTTCAAACCCTGCTCAACAATTTACATATCGCTACATTAGGGCATAAAAGTGTTTCAAATTTTACTTTCAAATCAAAAAAACTCTTGCTTCCTTCAACATGTTAAATTTTAGCATTTCTAATCTACCAACACTGACTCTTAGACTATAAATCATGCTTTTTGGAGCTCCACTACATATGTATGTTTATGTAGAGATCGCGTTTTCATTCCATATCTGCAGGGGATGCAAGTTTTCTTTTCTCGGGTTTTCATAAAACTTACAGAAACTACATTTACTGGCCATTAGGACTTATCGGATTTCCTCAAAAAGCATATATTAGTTATACAGAGTGAATATTATCATAAGTAATGCCACGAGTGATTTCAAATTTATCTAGAGGATCTGGAAATCAAGAGTGGCATATGTTAGAACTATTAAACGAAAAAAATTAAGCTGTTTACTCAAAAATCATTATTTAAATTTATTTACCGATATTTAAAAATATTTATATACGTAAACGGTCATGTTTGAAAATAAATCAGAAATGTGGGGTTACGTTTCAAGTTCACTGCAACTTGATCATATTATTTATTGCCAAATAGGACGCAATATTGTAACAATGCACCCTAGTGGAGAAAAAATTAAACACTATATTATAACCAACATTATATGTTATTAATTTATTTTTTGGTAAACAACTCAGTAAAATCATTATTTAAAAACACAATTGAGAAGTCTAGTAAAAAAGGGAGTTATGCCACTTTAAGAAGAAATATAATAATAAGTGCTATTTATATTTATCTTTCTGCATAGTTTACATACCAGTAAGTAAAAGAAGAAAAAAGTTACCCCTTTATTGTCAACATAATATTTCGTAATATAATGCCTTATAAAACCCAATTTATTTCCATTTCTTCTCAAAGTGGCATAGCTCCTTCTCTCACTAGACCCCTCAATTATTGAACACACAATTATCAAATGTGCAATTCGAAGGAATCCTTTCATTACTTGCTACATTCAATGTATTTGTTGGAGAGTCAGTCACTCCAAAATAACGCTCTGACCTGTTCAGAAAATTAAAAAGGAAGAGCTTCCTTTATCACAAAAGCAGGAGCTGGTAAAGAGAAATCGATAAAGAGCGAGGTGATACACGACTGTCATTGGTTGTAAAACAAAATTCATTGAAACGTGATTGATTATTGACTTCCATTTGGGGCACGAGTTAAATAATCAAGCATAAGAAATTTACGTGGTTATATAGGACTTGTCTAACCCATGCATCTAAACCGTGGGGCAAGGGTGCTCCATTGCGGCATTTACTTGAGGACTAGGTGCTGAAAACTCACAGTACAGCTTGAAAATCACATTATATAAATCTCGGCGCCTGTAAATTAGACCCCGATCCTAGAAACTAGCGTAAATTGGGTCCCAGGTCTAAAAGGGTAGTAGGCAGCATTAGACGGGAAACTACTAGACTATTAAAGAGTAAAGAGAGGGAATATTTGAGAGAAAAGATTAATGATCTTGAATGAATGCAAAAATAGGAACATTAGAGAAATAGACATAAGCTCTCCATATAGGCCTATACATTGGGCTTATAACTTTTTGGACTTTTGTGAAATAAAATTAATTCCTGTGCAATAAATGGATGTAAAATATTTCCTGTGCAATGAGTGGTTGAACTTTTACTTAAAACCATTGAAAAAGGCCTTCATTTCACTGAACTTGAAGAAAAGGTCACCCCCAAATATATTTATATATAAATATTTAATATTAATCTGAGGGTGACATTTTCTTGAAGCTCAGTGAAATGAAGGCCTTTTTAAATTGTTTTAAGTAAAAGTTCACCCATTCATTGCCCAGGAAATATTTTATTTCAACAAAAAGTTATAACCCTAATATACATATTCTGAGCTAATGTTTTCCAATCATCCACTCTATAATCTCCTTCCCTGAAATTATGTCATTCTTCGACTTTACTATAGGCCTGCCTACTGGCCGTTTTCCATTTGATTTTATTACAGTTTCCATGTCCTACTTTCATTCAAAATTTGTGCCACATGTCCTATGCATCGTAATCTACGAGACTTAACTGTTTTTGGTTTCAAAACTGATAAAATTCATACTTAAATTCCGTTAAGGTAATTATTCACAAAGTAAAATGTTGAAATATACACCTGGCAGGCGCCGTCGTCTTCAACTTTGTACACTATTCACCTAGGCTGTGTAAGAAATTATTAATATTAAATATGTTAAAGAAATTAAAAAAATTAAGAAATGTAGGCCTTTCGGAAATCAGCTTCCATCTTCAGCAGAAGGAAAAGTCGCTACTAACTGTTATTTTGCAACACGTTTGACATCAGCGGCCTTCCGGCGTTATCGGTAGCTATTTTTTATTATTAATATACAGAATGACTTTTTATAACTATACACATGGTCTTTTCATGGATGAGTGTAGATGTGTATTATTTGTGTGTGTAGTGTAGACACAGAATATATATATATATATATATACATCCATCCATAGTAATTCTGCCCGAAGGCAGGTCCTTCACTGCAATCATAGCATTTTCATGCTATGCTTGCAGCTTTATTAGGGAATTGTAGGTGTGGTAGTTTCCTGTTGCTTTCCACACCGGTGAAGGATGATGACGATGATGATGATGATGATGGCCATATGATTTCGGAGACCGTTTGAGCCTTAAAGTTTTCCTGACATTTGTCTTACAGGTGAGGAAAAACCCCGATAAAAACCTCACCCAGAAAAACTGCCCCGACCGGGGATCGAACCCGTGCCCGCTTCGTGACAAGGCAGCATGCTACCTGGAGACCACAGCGGTGGATTTTATATAAAAAGAACTCCAAGCGCGATGGGCCTTGGCTGACCAGCCGGCTGCTAGCCTTACATCCACATGTGTTAATGACAGAGGTACACGATCATTTAGCCAGTGTAGGGGTGACATGTGGTCAGCGTGTCGGGTCCCCCAGCCGTTATAGCTGGTATTCTCAACGTGGAGTCGCTACTTATTGTAGCTACCCAAATGCCTCACGATGCTGGGTGGACACCGGTCCCATACTGGCCGAAATTTATTCATGGAAAAATAATGCACGTACAACCAAGCAGACCCGTGCGCAATGTAAATGCATATGCATTTCTTTTATTTTGAAAACAAGGAAATAAATTCCATCCAATCATTCTATTGTTTGTGACAGAGTTTGTCGGACATGTAGCTTGGAGAAATGGAGGGGTGGATTTTCAGTGAGGGTGAGTGTAGCGATTAGTACACTCAGTTCATCATAACACTCTATTGTCGTTCGAAAAGCAGTCCTTTCAGTGAGTCTGAATTAGCTACTCCAATATAAAGTATTGCGATATGGGTGGGTTAATGTTTTTGCAACGCATGGTACATTATAATACCTAATTTTATCTCTTTCAACAACCCCCACTCTACATTTCTTCTACGTCTGACGAGCTCTTTCACATACAATAGATGAAAGGTGGAATTCGGTTTCTTGAACGGCCTACAGTTCTATGTTTTTATTTTTTTAAACTAATCTAGTTGAAAGCGACTGCACTTAAGAGGTAGCTATATTAATATTTTACTATATTATCTTTGCATGAATTAAATAAAATTTGTACTTTATACGATCTAAAGATATCAGTAAGAAAAACAAAGATTATGGCTTTTAGAGGAAAATATTTAGTGAGATCCAACATTATTTTAGAAAACCAAAGTATAGAACACGTGTCTAGTTTCAAATATTTGGGCTGCGATATTAGCTTCAATATGGCAGAAGATATTGATTCCAAAATAAATAAATTTCAGACGATATGTGGAACAATACAGAGAACGTACAAAAATAAAATTTAAAAAGAGACAAAAATAAAAATGTATAAAAGTTATAGCAATTCCCACAATATTGTATGGATATGAAACTTGGAGTACGACGAAGAAACAGAAAGATAGAATACAAACGGTGGAGATGAGGTTCCTCAGACAAGTTAAAGGATGTACAAAACTTGATAGAATTAGAAATGAGGCTATAAGAGAATAATTAAAAGTTCAGCCTTTATTGGATAAAGTCACGAATTATAGACAAAAGTGGATTGATCATATGAATGGAATGAGAAAGGAAAGATATCCGATGTTAGCAAGAAATTATCAAGCAAGAGGAAGTCGTGATGCCAGAAGGCCTAGAAAACATTGGGCTGATGCATTATGAAGTCGGAACGGGCAATTGTCTAATCCTTGGAGTGACGACGACGATGATGATGATGATGGTGATGATGATGTCTGGTTTCTTCAAAAGATCATGTCAGCTCTTCTACTTTCATCTGTCTATTTACAAACCACATTTGTTAAATGTGTCCAATTATACAAATCAGTCTACCCTGTGGTCTCGAGGAAGTGTGCTGCCTTGTTACGCAGCAGACTCGGATTCGATCCACAGTCGGGACAATTTTCCTGGGTTACGTTATTTTTTCTCACTCGTAAGACAAATGTCAGGAAAATTTTAAGGTGCAAACGATCACCGAACATCATCTGGCTATCATAATCATCATTTGTATTCGCCTTAGACTATGTTTAGGATTAAGGACTCTCCTGGCGCACCACTATCATCAACATCACCCATCATATAATTGGGGCAGCGTAACTCCGCCTTCCAGGCGCCCCAACCTCGGAAGTGGGTTACAATATTATGCCATGACAGGAGACAATACCAGAAATGTCATAATTACAACTTGGTGGCATCGAATTAAAAAATATATATCATTGTTCTGTATTTTTTTATTAGGGATTATCTCTACATTACAGTAGTTATCCTTCAGCCCAAATGTATTTTGCTCCATCGCAGATTTCTATCCTCAGCATCTTCTTCTTTGAGGTCTCTGTTGATCATGTTTCTTCTCACTTCATCCACCCACTGTTCCCTGGGTTTCTCCCTCCTCCTCCTGGCTTCAGCATTCCAATCCAGCATCATGCCTGGGATTGTATTATTCTCCATCCATACCATTTCAATCTTAGTTCTTCTATTACTTCTATAATATTATATTTAACTATCCACCGCTATGGTCTCGAGGTAGCGTGCTGCCTTGTCACGCAGCAGGCCTCGGTTCGATCCTCGGTCGGGACAAGTTTTCTGGGTGGTGGTTATTTCGGGATTTTTCCTCACCTGTAAGACAAATGTCAAGAAACGTTAAGGCCCAAACGGTCCCCAAACATCACCTGGCCATCATCATTAACACATTCATTAGGATTAAGGCTCCGCCTTCCAGGCGCTCCAACCTCGGAAGTGGGTTACAATGACGCCATGCCAGGAGAGAATACCAGAATGTCGAAATGACAACGTGGTAGCATTGTAAAAAAGTATGTTTAACATTCATATTTCTCTAATTTCCTGGTTTCGAACTTTCTCCTTTCTTGATTTTCTTGATGCCCTTCGCGAAAATCCATATCTGTTTTGATTTTTTTTTTTTTTTTTTTGCTTGCTCTCTTCCTAACGTCCAGGTCTCTGCGCCATTCAACGTAACACTAATGATTTAAATATCAATGTCTTGGTTTTATTTATAATATTTTTACTCTGTATTTGAGATAATATAAATGAGTAGTGATGCTGGCAAGGAGTGTACCTTGTTAACACAGATCATCAGGAGGTGATGGGGCAATTAGCAGGTGATGTATGTGTTAGCCCCGGGTTCATCGTGTGTGGCTGGCATCTTGGCCTACAGCCATCTCAACACTTGCCAAAAGCAATCATATTTACACAATCTCTACCGCCTCAAGCATTTCAACGTAAGACAATACAAAGTTCCTTTGTCTTCGTTATCTATTAATACATCATAACGCACTGCCTCAACAAAACCACAGCACTTCCCTCTACCTCACGTCTACAACATAGCACTGGATTGGTCTTATGAAACGACTGTGTCGTCACAAAGTTGTACAAAATGCGGGAAAGAAAAAAAACACTAACTTACGTCTCTCGTTCTAACACAAAAAAAAACCTACCTTAATTCGATAAATTTAATTAAACAATATTAATATTATAATAATATCCATCCATCCATCCATCCATAGTAATTCTGCCCGAGGGCAGGTCTTTCGCTGCAATCATAAGTATTTTCATGCTATACTTTGCAGCTTTACTAGGGAATTATAGGTGTGGTAGCTTCCCGTTGCTTTCCACACCGGTAAAGGATGATGATGATGATGATGATGATGATGATGATGGCCGGGTGATTTTCGGGGACGTTGGGCCCTAAGCTTCCTGACATTTGTCTTACAGGTGAGGAAAAACCCCGAAAAAATACCTCACCCAGGAGCCTGTCCCGACCGGGAATCGAACCCGGGTCCGCTGCGTGACAAGACACCACGCTACCTCTAGACCACAGCGGCGAACTATAATAATAATATCAACAATAAAAATAATAATAGCAATAATAACAGCAACAATAACAAAGATTAATAATAAAAATAATAACATAAATCATAATAATAACAAGATAGCAACAAAAACAATAATAATAACAATAATAGCAACAATAATAACTATGACACAATAACGATGATCAACAACAATAATAATAGCAACAATTAAAATAATAACAGCAATAACATCAACAATAAGAATGATAATAACAAAACAATAATAATAGTAATAATAACAATAACATAAAATAATAATAATAAAAATAACATAAAAAAGAAAATAAACAGAAATAATAATATCAAACATTAAATCAATAATAGTAATAGCAACATCAACAATAACAAAAATCAACAACAATAATAACTAAAACAATGACAAATCAGTGGTCAACTAATCAGAACCCATATTCTGTTACTTCTGCTGATGATGGGACTAGTCCCGAAAGCGCTACAGTTAATTAATAATTTTTAAGTTGAGGAGATGGACCTTTTAGGTAACTATTTTATAATTTTATATTATAGTTTTTAATTCTGAAACAGTAAGATCAACAATAATAATAATAATAATAATAATAACAGTAACATTATTATTATTATTAATATTATTATTATTATTATTATGCCTATTATTATTATAATTACTATTATTATTGTTATTATTGTTTATTATTATTGTTATTATTGTTTATTAATATTATTTATTATTATTATTGTTTTATTATTATTATTATTATTATTATTATTATTATTATTATTATTATTATTATTATTATTATTATTATTATTATTATTATTATTATTGAAGTGCATGAATTCAAATACCTAGGAACAATAATTACAAACAGGAATGAGAAAGAAATTAAATAAAGTTTCAATTCTGCAAAAGCATGTTTTTATGCACCAGCTAATACCCGGCGTGCGCAGCTATGCCTAAATAAATTATGTGTTTTTACGTTTAGTTGAATAAGTGAAAGGAAAAATAGTTATAAATTTATATCGTTATTATTTTTAGTTACCCCGTGCTGATTACCCGGCATTTCCCGGGAATGAATATATCCCGATGGATTTAGCATAAATGAGCTGAAAGACAAAATTCGTTATTTCGAGATATCCGTGCTGCTGCTCTTCTTGCCCGGGAATCTATTTATCCCGATCTTCTTGGCATCAATGAAAGACAAAAATGGCTATTGTGATATATCCGTAAAAGATAAACATATACTGTCGCGGACTTTTTTGTAGAGTATTTTTTAACCCTTAAATTGGTAAAACAGTAATTTCTTGTGTCAGTTATTTAGATGTGGCGGACCGCACTGAAAACGAAACCGTCCATAACTGTTATTATTAGGTATATTGTGTAATTCCGCACACATTCCAGTAATTTCTTATCGTTAGCTTTCTTCTGTTTCATTAAAACTATTAGATAAATTAAAACAATTGATGTATCATTTAGGATACATTGCGAATTTAAGGGTTAATATTCAATTGTGTAAATTAATTTTGTGTATTTGTTATGGTTTAGGCAGCGTAAGTCATTTAAGCGTCAAATTTTTTTTTCACGTTTTTCACTACAAAGGGTGATTTTTAAGGGTGTAGGAGTTGAGTATCACAACTCTCTTATAGCTTATGTTCATCCCGGGAATCTCCTGAACATTTTGAAAAAAGCCCCATTACAATCGGATCAACGGTGGCCGCGCATAAAGTATGAACAAACAAAACAAACAATATATTAGATTACAGGGATTCTTGTCATCCCAACTTCTCTCAAGAAACAAACTGAAAATACAGCATATACATTTGATATTCTCTCAGTTATATGGATGCGAAACATGGACTCTTACTTTAAGGGAGGAGAAAATATTACGAGTATTTGAGAATAAAGTTCTTAGGGAAATTTTTGGGTCAAAGAGAGATAAACAGACAAGCGAATGGAGAAGACTACACAACAGTGAGTTACATATATTTATATAGGAAACCAGATATAATAAGAACAAGTAAATCTCGTATGTTATGCACATAAATGGGGAATGAAAGAGGGGAATGGAAATTCCTTGTAGGAAAACCAGAGGGAAAGTGACCAGCATTAACCATGGTTTGAGGGAAATAGATTGTGCAGAGGATGATTGGAAAACGTGAGCTCAGGATAGTGATGCGTGGAGAGCTTATGTCCGCACCTACCGATCCCATAGCGCCAGTGAGTTGTTTATACAGATCTATAAAAATATGTTTTTAAATATGTATATATATTTTTAAAATTTGTATAGACTGTTATTTTCGTTAGAATTACCAGATAAATACAGGACAAGTCAAAGTATTTCCGTAGTTTCGTGGACCTGTAGAACAATAACCATAACAGACATGGCGAAAACACTCGTATCAGAGGAATTTTCATACGTACTTGATAAAGCGTAACTTGTAAATTTTACAACTACAGGGCAGTCATATCAGCCGATGAAAAACGGCGTTCATTGGTGCAGAAAAGGCGTTTTGTGTGCTGCAGTTTGCTAAATGTGAGTCTATTGTGATGATTCAACGCTGATTTATCAACAAGAAGGGGCTCCACTTAATTTTCATAATGATTTTTGTGGTACCTCAATGATACACTTCCCCATCGCTGGATTGGCCGTGCTTCACAAGATGGCTCTCCTGTACTTCCATGGCCTCCAAGGTCATAATCCCATGTGATATTTTTCTTATGGGCCTATGTTAAAGATCACGTGTTCGTCCCCCCAATGCCCCTCGAATTAGCAGAATTACGATAAAAGGATTGAGCATATAGTCGCTGGCATTGACCATGAGATGCTGGTACGTGTATGCCAGGAGCTGGATTGTAGAATCGATGTCTGCCAAGTCACCAACGGTGGGCATATGGAACACCTGTTGGGTACGTATGAAAAGTTGGAAATATACTCTTTCCTCTGATACAAGTGTTTTTCTCATGTCTGTTATGGTAACTGTTCTACAGATCCACGAATCCCAGGAAGTACTTTTGACTTGCGCTGTAGTGAATATGTATATTAACATTGTTATAGTTTGATAGATGATGATCTCGTGATGTCCCATGATTCGTTTATTCAAGAAATGTTATGGTTCTATTTATTTAAGAGAATTCTGCGCCGTAGCATGAAATATATACCATGGCCGGTCCCAAGCCCGGATGAGAAAGGAGGAGGGGGAGGAGTAACAACTTCATTAAAAAAACCAGGTTCAATTGGCTCCGATTGATAGTCCTCTGTAAGGGCCCCTAGCCAGGGTTACGGTGAAGACCTCAACGGCAGAGTCGGCGCAGAAAGAGTCCTTGAACACGGCGGATCTGGCAGAAGAGGCAACCCTATCTCTAAGGGAAATAGAGAAACGCTGCCTTGCGGTGAAGAGGAATCTTCAAAGGCTATGGGAGGAAAGCCCAGACAGATATTTTCCTGGTCCTCCAGGTTGGGGGTTTATATTGTGGGCCAGCTCCCCACACATAAAAAACATAAAATGCTAAAAGACCAAATCAGAATTAGAAATATAATGGAAGCAGAAGAAAGCATAATCGAAAGAAGTGAGGAGAAGGAATGAAAGTGGTTAGGACATGTTTTAAGAATGGAAGATGAGCGATGGCCGAAGCAACTATATCAATGGCATCCGACCAGAAGGAGGAAGAGAGGGAGACCGAAGTTAACATGGAAGGAAAACATGAAGACATTAATGCAAGCAAGAGGGCTAAGCATTGAAGATGCCCAAGATCGTAGGCTTTGGAGGTTTGGCACGGGAAGGCGGCAGCAGCTGTAAAAACTTGAAGATAGATAGATTAAGGAAATGAAGATAATACAGTGAGTTTCACTCGACCTGCGGCCGATTGCGGGGAAAGTGACTGCAAGCATTGAAGCATCAACTCGGGCAGCCCACGCAGTGTCCACGCTAGTGCCCGCAAGTCGAGTAAAACTCATTGTATTTTCCATTAACCAGCAGAATTGTTACAAAAATTCGAATTGCTCAGGAATTATGCAGTTCCACCGTAAACGGACTTTTGTTCTTTTCTACGTATTGAGGAAATCATACCTCAAGTTTGGCTCACTATTTTCGTTACATCTTCATGCCATACTCGTCCTAGTTAAATCTGCACGCGGAAAATATGCTAGAAATGGACGATGTTATGCATCAACCGGCTAACCGCATTTTTTTTAAATTGAGATTTTGATGTCATCTGTTGCACTGGGTTATGAAGTAAGTGTACGCACACTTTTAACGCCAAATCTTTAAATATTATTAAAGAAAAAATGTTAACGCCATCAGTTCTATCAGAGATTCTGTGTTTTGCAACAAACAGCCATGAAATTAGATCTTCAAAAATTATAATATTTTTTCATCATGCAGCTAAGCGCCAAATGTTCCCGTTCTTAGATTGTTGATTCATAACTGAGTATATCCTATAAGTGATTATCAAGTCAGAAATAATTAAACAGCTCTTGCTAGAGTTTAAAATGCAAAAAAAAAAAAAAAAAACTTTAAACGCATTTTTCTCGAACTTAAATAATGGCGCATAACCGGTTGATGTATAACGTCATCCAAATGTGTTATCGATTCTCTTTATTCTCTTACTATTTTGCCACTTCCTGTCTCCTGTGTTGTGTTATTTTGCCCCGGGGGTCCGCTACACGGACCCCACGCTGTTCTTACAACAGCAACAGGGCGCGTCCCCAGGCGGCGGATTGGGGAATGGTCGGTGGACCCGCATGCAGTCCTCCCGGCTAGGTTCTCTCGAACCCGCGGCCATATGTGAGGTCATCAGGAGTGAGCGAACTGATGTAGGATTAGCTCATGCTGGACCCCTTTAGCAACAGAACCCGTCCGCTCGGTGGCGTAGAGGGGGAAAGGTCAGTAGATCTGCTTGTCAGTCCTCCCGGCTAAGGGCGACGGGAGATGAGCAGCCTGTCGTACTATGTGCTCACTATCCTGGCCCCACACCAGGATCTTGCGCCCCGGGTGGAATCTGTGGGAGATCGAGAATAATACCCATTTAAATGGAGGGGAACTTCACGCCTTGGTTACGGGATACCCCAGGTGCCTCGGCGTAGAATTACGAAGCGCTGTGTCGACCCTGGTAAGGCCAATTTAAACCACCAATAACAATTCCTATGTGTGCCACTGAAGAATAAGCAATTAAAGATTTCAAATCAGTCTGACGCATACAAATTAAACTAACTAAAGTCCCTCCTAACCCGAGTACCAACTGTGGGGGCGCTAGGGCAATGAGCTCTCTGGATGCCTACATTATTCAGTATGCTGGCCTCACAACAGCGACACAAGTCCTAGTCTTGCGAACGGGATGGTCTGGAAAATACCACGGCGACTTAGCTAGGGAATTACAGACCAGGTCAGTCGGCAATGGAGGAGGCGCTTGGGGGATTTGCTCCAGTTCTTTTGTGCGTGCGGGACATTAGCCTAATCTGGGACCGAATATATTGACCCGAGGACAAACTGTGAGGTCGTCAGGAGTTGAGCGACCTGACGTACTAAATCTCAGGTTGGACCCACTTCAGCAACAGAACACGTCCCTGGGTGGTGCACACGGCGGAAGTCGGTGGATCTATTCGTCAGTCCTCCCGGCTAAGTCCGATGAACTCGTGAACCATTAGTGGGGTCGGGAGGAGATTGGCGCCCTGTCGTACTATATGCTTACATGCAGAAGCTTGCGAGCTCCAAGATGGTCCACAATGGCGGCAGGACACGTCCCTGGGAAGTAGACCAGGGCACGGCCCGGATCAACCCAGATGGGAGAACCTGCGCTTGACTCCCGGCTCAGGCTATGGCCTCGTGGACCAACTGTGGGGTCGCCAGGAGATGAGCACCTGGATGTACTAAAAGTCTCACACTGCGGGCTTGGAAGGTCAAGCCTAGCCGATCTCACAACGACTGCAGGATGCCTCCCTGAAGGTAGAACAGGGGGATCGTCGGTGGATCTGTGATGCTCCCAAGCAGAGCAGTTCTCCCTGCCAGGCTCATGGATCCCGTGAACTAACTGTGGGGTCGTCAGAACCGAGCGACCTGACGTACTATGTAGCTCAAACCAATTTGCTCGAGCTGGTAACTCCCCCGGGATGTTGGTTTGAAGTTTATGAAGTTCCGAAGTAGACAAGGGAGAACAAGGCAGTTGACTAGGGAGTATAGGGCTTTGCCCTCAGGTATCCCTAGGAGTGGTGGCGGGACCTACTGTTGTGTAATTTTGCTGGGAGTGGAGCACTGTTAAATAATGTGTTTTTTTAAATGATCCGTCACCTACAGTAGTATTTTACCAAATTAATAATCCGGCAACCATGTTACTACTTGGGAATGAGCTGTCCCTCCTTTGACTTCCTCATTATATGTTTCCTATTCCCGTCCCCTGTGTTGTCTTGTGAGGCTGGTAATAGAGAGATTACAAACACTATGACTTTAAGTGATCCGAAACCTTCAGCAGCCGTCGACTAAATTACTAATTTGGCAACAATGTAATAATCAGGGCTCGGAAGTTGAGTAATTTTTTTTTTATTTTTATTTTATGTCTGAAGACGAGATCCAATATATATATATATATATATATATATATAATATATATATATATATAGCCTTCATTTGTGTCATTGCAGGCCAGAAAGTAGTGAGTTTATATTTGTTTGTTTTTTTGTCCTTTTTCGACGTTTTGTGACTTATTTGTCTTTTTTATGTCTTTTTTTTTGTAACTTTACCTTTTATGACTACATTGATACATTTGTATAATTCAAGAATCCACAGAGTGAAGTCTCAATTCTAACTTCTTAAAACTTTTGTTCCGCGAGAAACTATTGAACTACCATAAAATATCCCGTTATTTTAAACCACCAGCCAACTGAACGCCTGAACTATAGTATTTCAACTTAAAATTTACTAAGAAGTTGCCAGTTGTGAAAATTACCTCGAGCAGAGGGTGAAGGCAGCGAGGTAGTCTTTATCTATTCATTAGCAACTGAAACACTTTTTACATCCCTTTCCAGTTTTTAGATCTTTTGTAGGATATATTTAGGTATTTTTAAAGATCTTTTATAGGCATGTTATAGGTCCTCGACTTCAGAGACCGAGTAATGATATCTTACATGTGTTCAGGGATTCCCCATTCCATGTCTTCTCAAGCGCGTTAACACATTTACACTGCTCCCGTGTAAACTTAACATGGGCGAGTAATACAGTAAAAGCTCCTTATTCGCGGGGAATATGTTCCGCAAATATGCCGCGAATATAGAAATATGGAATGGTAATTTGTATGGGTATATGGGGATACGTTCCAAGGTTTACAGAATAAAATAAAAATTATCAAACTAAAATCAATTAATGAGAGATTTTGAACAATTTCTATTAATTATTACTGTCAGGTTTAGGCAAGGACCTAAAAAACTTAGCTTTTTTTTTCTTGTTTGCTGCTTTTAAAATGTCTTTCAATTAAGATTGATGTTCAGCTGTGAATTCTGGGATAGAATTTCTTATTTTGTCTTCAGATTTCCTGATTTATTAACATTGAAACAGCGTGATATAGACGCAAACGACTCGCCAACGCGTATAAACGATCGAGCATTTCTATTTTTACTTTAAGCGGCAACACTGATTTTCTCTCTTCGGTCCTAAGTTTTGATTCCTTTTACTCGACATTATAAACTGGGAACAAAGCACAAGAGACACGTGTTATTCAATCAAAATTATTGCAACGAATGACAAGTTGAAACAATAATATACCGATCGTGGCGATGAAGGCATATATCAAAATACATATCGACACGTGAAATATGACAACAGCTTTTAACAATGAACTTTAGGGTTAGTGACAATAAGGTTTGTTTTGTTTTGATATTTATTTGTCCATTTGGTTTGAATCACTATTTGTAAAAGCCGCCTTGGCACCTGCCTGCAGTAAAAAAAATTGCCGATGGTTAATAAAGGACACTAATTCTTCTAAATACCGACTGGATCCGCGAATAAAGAAATTTTTGCCGCGAATACAAGAACTGTGTCGCAATTTGTTAACCCGCGAATAAGGAGCTTTTACTGTATAGTAAAAATTGCAGTAATACATTTTGTTGTATCTTGTAGATCCAATCCCATATTTCTGCTACACCTTATACCATATGTCCACTGAGAGCTCTATTTCTTGTATTTGATCCATGAAGTCGATATAATTTTCTCCGATTGAAGTCTTTAGGGAATTCTTTTAATCGAGTTCCTCTGCACAAACAAGACCTATGTAGTCTCTGGGCAGATTCAAGATACCCAGTTACTTACAAGTAAATAGTATATTACGATACTCATCTGGTAAACACTTGATCGAGGAAAAGTTTTCCGAGATTCCGTTATGTGTTTACCACATGAGTATTACATACTGCTTTTTGCACTATGTGTATTTACTTTAGTAATTAAGATATTAGCTAAAATATTAATAAATATAATTGAAGATAAATGTTAGATTTCAGAAGGTGAACCGGCTATATGTGTTGCTATGGAGAAATAATAAGTATTGTTGGTCATGTCGCCATCTTATATTTGTTAAAACTGTAAAATCAAATTAATTGGGATTTATTATTGATTATGGAGAAAGTTTTAGACGATGTGTGCAGTGATGATGAAATAGAAGAGGCGTGGAAAGTTGGATGTGATGAATTAATACCGAAATTAATACAAATTGCAATATCACTATCAATAGTTAAAAATAAAGTTTTTACTTACCGCACTAGAGCTTTTGGTCATTTTTAAAGTATTGATATAGCAACCAAGATTGTATGCTGGAATGTCAAATTACGATGCACATCAACAATAACAGTCACATAGTACAAAATAGTATATTACGATGCAAGGGGTTGGGAAGTGGTTTTTACAGAATCGAGGAAAATTCCGAGATTATGTAAAACACTTCACAAACGTGCGTTGTACATTATTTTTTGCGCGAAGGTGTTTTCAGAATTATAAATAGTAGTAAAATAATAACATCTTCGTTGGAAATATGCGCGTTCATTATAAACAATTGAGTAACGTTAACGTGTGTGCAATGTTTATTAGTTGAAAGTACAGAGGCCGTGAGACCATTATTATTGACAAAATGGCCGCAATTACATATTTCTTGTTTTATACTGTTTAAAATAAAGTTTAGTTAATTTAAAATGCAGTGATTTGTTTCGTATAATGTATATTAATACTACATTTTGGATATTTTTTGTATGTACAGTGTACGTAGTATACATAGAGGGCAGTGGTTTTACTTCTCGCACGTGGGTGTAAATGTAATATTTCAGAGAATTATTTAGGTTGGCAATCCCGAAATGTAGGAAGTTGAACTTTCAATCAGGTCGCCATTTCTGTAAGTACGACAAAACGCACTATCGCGCAAAAAATACCTTTTATTCCGCCTTACTTAATTTAATCATCGTGTATCTCTTAGAGAATTGGGCTACTGTAAGGGGCGTATCAGAGGGGTGCAGACGGTTGCGCCTACACCACTATTTTGATATCGAACCCCATCCCGCGCACCCAAAGTTTCAAAACTATTTTCCTTTGCAGAAGTAACCTTACTGAAATAAAGATTAAAGCTGATTATATGTCCACACATAGAAATACATTATATAATAGAAATGGACTGTGAACGACAAGTGAGGAAATTTTGAAGAAATGGCTGCATTGAAATACCTTGGAACAATAATTACAAATAGGAACGAGGTGCACAAAGAAATTAAACATAGGCTCAATTCTGGAAATGCGTGCTATTATGCATTACATGGACTCTTGTCATCCCAACTTCTCTAAAAAAAACCTTAAACTGAAAATATATAAAACTGTTATTCTCCCAGTTATAGGCATATTACATTGATGTGAAACATGGACTCTTACTTTAAGGGAGAAAAGGAGATTATCGAGTATTTGAGAATAAAGTTCTTGGGGGGGGGGAAAAATTGGACCAAACAGAGATGAAGAAGACTACTAAATAATGAGCTACATGATAATTAGAGGAAGCCGATATAATAAGAACAGTAAAGTCCCGTAGACTGCAATGGGCAGGGCATATGACACGCATTGGAAAGGAAAGAGGGGCATGGAAGTTTCTTGTAGGAAAACCAGAGCGAAAACGCCCAGTTGGTAGACCAAGAATGTTGCAGGAGAATAACTTTAACCATAATGTGAGTGAAATATATTATACAGGAGATGATTAGGAAAACATTAGCCAAGGATAGGGATGTATGGAGAACATATGTCCGCGCGGCCATGAACCTATGGGTTCGATAGTGCTAGTTAGTTAGTTACTTAGTCTTTCTGTTATCTAATGGGAATGTCATATATCACCATAATATCTATTTGTGTTGTCACCGCTATAATTGAAGTTTTGCCTACTATAAAATTTAAGAGCTTTTCATCTTAAATCAGAGAATACATGAGTCATAAGTCGTGCTTATTGCACTCCTGGGAGTCGCGGGTTCAAACCCAGTCAAGATCGATGGATTTTTCAAAAAATTCAAGGAATAAGTCCTCCGGGAAGGATTTTATGCCGTGGCACATACGGAAAAATGTATGATCTAGCTGGACAAAATTAAAGACATCGCTCCTGTTAGACCTATTTTCACGAAACTTCACACAGTTGTTAACCATTGCATTTTCTGCATGTATAGAAACTCTCATTGCTTTTTTGAAAAAAAATACACCCCTTACAGGAGGGTGTAATTTTATAAAATTTACAATTGCACTCCAATTAGACAAAATTTCACGCAAATTCAAAATTTGTTAACCATTACATTTTCTGCATGTATAGACACTCTCATTACTTTTGTTTGAAAAAAGTACCCCTTACAGGAAGGTGTAATTTTATAAAATTTACAATTGCACTCCAATTAGACAAAATTTCACGCAAATTCAAAATTTGTTAACCATTGCATTTTCTGCATGTATAGACACTCTCATTACTTTTGTTTGAAAAAAGTACCCCTTACAGGAAGGTGTAATTTTATAAAATTTACAATTGCACTCCAATTAGACAAAATTTCACGCAAATTCAAAATTTGTTAACCATTGCATTTTCTGCATGTATAGACACTCTCATTACTTTTGTTTGAAAAAGTACCCCTTACAGGAAGGTGTAATTTTATAAAATTTACAATTGCTACTCCAATTAGACAAAATTTCACGCAAATTCAAAATTTGTTAACTATTGCATTTTCTGCATGTATAGACACTCTCATTACTTTTTTGAAAAAAGTACCCCTTACAGGAAGGTGTAATTTTATAAAATGTACAATTGCACTCCAATTAGACAAAATTTCACGCAAATTCAAAATTTGTTAACCATTGCATTTTCTGCATGTATAGGAACCCTCTCATTACTTTTGTTTGAAAAAAGTACCCCTTTACCGGAAGGTGTAATTTTTATTAAAATTTACAATTGCATTCCAATTAGACAAAATTTCATTCACGCAACTTTCAAATTTGTTAACTCATTGCATTTTCTGCATGGTATATAAACTCTCATTACTTCCTGTTTGACAAAAGTACAACCCCTGACAGGAAGGTGTAATTTTATAAAAATTTACAATTGCATTTCCAATTAGCACAAATTTCATTCACGCAAATTCACAAATTTGTTAAAACGCATTGCATTTTCCCTTGCATGTAAATACACCCTCCAGTACTTTTATATTTGAAAACAGCACCCCTTACATGAGGGTGAAAATTTTAGAATCAAAACTACCTACTGTCGAACATCTTACTGACTAATCTTACAACTGATCTATCTGACAGACTACAGCGTGCCTCATAATGCGTGGCATTCGTTTATATTCAATCTCCGTCGTTATGACCACGTGTCTCCTTCATTTCAAAATTTCATGCCTTATCATGGCTACGCCTAATGACAGAAGAACTTTACATTCACATACTTACTATTTCAAATTCTGCACACAATATTTCCAACTTATTTTTAACAACACTTTTTCAACATTTAGCGGCGCATCACAATTTAGGAAACAAGATCACAAGACGCTTCTTTTACTTTTGATACCACAACAACCACAGGGACCTTTCTGTACTCTGAATCCTACACACAATATCTATGGCTTAGAGCATGGAACTCACTTCCCAGTCCATGTCAGGGACTGTCAATCGCTATCATTATTTAAATCCAAATTAAACTGATATCTTAAGTTCGAACACAATGAAAACATTAACTAACAATACAACTATATAGAGCATCCTATTAATAATCATGTAGGAAGCTACTTACTTTATTTTATATCATTTTTAATTTATTATATTCTATGTTTTTGGTAGCATTAGCTAGTATTAGATCCGTCATAATTGTATTTGTTTTGGAGTCTGTATTTAATATCTTAAAATTGTCATATGTACGTAATTTTTGTATAATTTTACTATCGCTGGTTGAGTGGAAGAGAATGCCTTATGGCCTTAACTCTGCCAGCTAAAATAAATTCATTATTTTATATTATTTATTATTATTATTATTATTATTATTACTCTCCATTAGACCTATTTTTTTACGGTTTAGAAACAAATTTCCGCCATTGATAACTAATATTTATGCCACTTAGGTAACCTGGAATATGTC